>OX439128.1:28511485-28881485 GCA_949318235.1 Ecdyonurus torrentis | reverse complement strand
TTTTGAGATAATTGCCTGGTTGACGATAAGGTTTCTGTACGTCCTCTATACAACAATAGTGTTTGTGAGAGTAAGGGAGAGAGAGAGAGAGAGAGAGAGAAGGGGGGGGGGGGGGGAGGTTCACAATTTAATTGACTTTCTCCATCCCCGTGTATATATCGAAGGTAAACCTCGAGCTATATCAATAACAGCAGTCGATCAGTCAGAGATCACATCAGTATGGAGTTGAACTGCAAGTTGACCACAACTCAATACAAATAATATCACTACATACATACGTACTCGTTTCTCGTTTCATATCTCAACGTATAAAATATAGAATATCAAAAACCACAGTCCGCAAAACTCATTGCTCCATACGAAAATTAAATATCGAATTGTTATATTATTGTTAAAATTTAATATAATACATTTTGGACAGTAACATGTTCAATACTTCCTCCTGCTCGTTGTAAGGTTTTTATAGAACACGAAGACATTATACTAAAAATTGGGATTTGATGATGTATGTAATACAATATTTATAAAAAAGTATTTATAATATCTGAAATGTATGGAACTTCGCACAAAATAAGTTTTGTAAATAGAAAAAAAAAAAAAAAAAAAAAAAGATAATAAAACTAAAAAATAAATAAAAACAATTAAATTTTTTTTTTAAACTTTGAAAACATTATAGCAAATGATTATTTAGTGTTTTTTGTAAATAAATAAAACAACCCTCCAACTGCCATTAATTTGTTCTCTTTTGAATTAATTATGTTTGTTTAATAAATTTAAGTTTTAAATCCATTTTCAAATGTTAAATTAACAAAAAAGTATTTTATTTCTCATCCCATAAGATTTGTATATTCAGTATATTGAGTTATTAGAGTCGTTTCGTATATTTATTCAGCCAGGTACAGTACATGAAAAGAAATATATTTTTAAAACTCGCACACATAATTATAAAAAATATATTTTTGAAAAATTTATATATACCTCATTAATTAAAACATTTTCCTTGTTTCTTATTGTATATAAAATAAAATACAAAGAGTTTTCATTAAAGTAGATTATACATACTTGATATATATTTTTTTATTCAGAATTTTATTTCATTAAAAGTTATTTATATCAGCTAGCTTGTGGTCTCTCTCTCTCTCTCTCTCTCTCTCTCTCTCTCTCTCTCTCTCTCTCTCTCTCTCTCCCTCCTTCCCTCTTCTCTCTAGTACTCAAAGTACTACTACCTCATTTAGTATATAAGCAAGCAAACAAAGAAGTAAGTATATATATCAGGTTAGAAAATTGGAGAACAGAATTAACATAGTCATACGAGTTTCTGCACATATAGGTGTACAGGGAGAGAAAGAAGCTGTGGAGTTTGACGCAATATAAATATATTTTAATTTAAAAGGTTGCTGCTTGCTCTAAGTTTGTTATGTAAGGGGAGTTTGAGGAGGTGGAGTTAAGGGAGGTGGATTGTTGCATAAATGTACTCTACTTACTGGGAGGGAGAGAGAGAGAGAGAGAGAGAGAGAGAGAGAGGTTGAAAATTGTCACAAGCAGAAAGTATATGAGCACCAGCAGCACACCACCACCACGTATACTCCAATGTTAACCATCATGAGGTTGGTGGGTGGAGGTAAAGTTGAAGAGGGAGGAGGGGTGGGTGGATGGGGGAGGCACATATATACACCAGTAGATGGTGTACGTATACTCTTGCTGTATGTAGACATCTACACGGTTCACTTCAGTCTATACGTAAAACTGGAGATGTTCATTGTACATGCCTCAGTGCTATATATACACAGTTTTTGCCATCTCAAAATTATGTATGCTAAAATTTTCAAATTTATTTATATCTAAAAAAGAATGAGGATTGTTGTGTATGAAAGAAATTTGTAGTGATAATTATTGACGGTTGAAATGCGCCTGCATTTTTCGTAAGTATGTGACCCGCATTGCATTTATTTATTATAGCTACATACTACTAAAGTTTTCTGTGCACGCTTGCATTTTATACTTTGAATACTTGATCATTGAAATAAGTTTCTTTTTTTATTTTTTTTTTATGCCTCGTAAAACAATCGTTTAGTTATCAAAATAAATTTTAAATCAGCTTAATCGAACAAATTTACTCACTCTCTACAATTCACAGTTTATATACAGTGTTAATTTTAGCTAAGCTCTCCAAATTTATTAAACCACTGACGTCATGTAAAAAACCTTTATATGTATATTATATATAAATATATAAGCATGTTATAAGTCAGATGTATAGAAATCTTTAGAAATACCGTTACACTTCAAATACACCTCTGCAATGTAATCCATGTTTCTGGTCTTGATTTGACATGGTGTTAATTATCAGGTGGCTATAGTGAAAAAAAAAGTCGATTAAAAATGTCACAGACAGACATGGCACAGATACGAAACTGTGCGGTTCTCTATAGAGTGCAAAATGTATTACGAGAGAGAGAGAGAGAGAGAGAGAGAGAGAGAGAGAGAGAGAGAGAGAGAGAGAGAGAGAGAGAGAGAGCAAAAAGTCGCTGAGACTGTTGGGTGGGTGGTTGGGTAGGTATAAAAGGAGGAGACGTAACGTAGTGGGTGGGGTACGGTATGCTGCTGGTAAAAAAAAAAAAAAAAAGGTGTTGCTAAGCAACGCAATACTGAAGTCGCAGCATCCGCACCAAGAGATTCATTTCCCGGTAGATTACCTGGTAATTGCTGCTACAGGGCACATAACTAGATATTTAACTAAGCATATATATGACTCTCTGCCTGCCTGCTTACTTACCATATAAACCTCACTTAATGGATTTTTAGCAAAATGAAATATAAACACTTGGTAAAAATATATACACATAAAAAATGTGCGATTTCCCCCCCCCCCCCCCCCCCCATATACATATCCCAAAAATAAATATTTTTACAACGATAATTTTGATATATAGGAGAGTATATTGTTGTTTTAGGACTGAATTATATAATTATACATAATAGAGGATATTATTATGTTCATTATGCACTGGCTTTATATGTCAACATAAATTATATCATATGTATCACGTAGAGATTTAGAAAACATTATTACTTCATACTACTTAAATATACTGTTGTATATACAATATTATAGTAGCTTCAGCAAATTTAAATTCAGTTATTACAATTGATTTTTTAACCTTTCAAATTTTAAGATTACTTCAAACTTGAACATTTCAATGTGAATATTGTTTTATGTAAGATATAAGATGTTTTTTTTTAATGTATATAAAATTATTTAATTAAATAAAATACGTTATTTTTCCCAGAAGACATTAAAGTTCATCGTTGTAATTATATGTCTCTTAAAAACCACATATTTTCTTAATTACACCCACATTTAGCATTACAGGAAAATAGAATTTACGAAATATAACAACAGTTTCGTCTCTCTCTCTCTCTCTCTCTCTCTCTCTCTCTCTGAATACCTTAGTATTCACAATAAGGCACTATTTTCGTAAAAATACGTAAAGTAAGCTATAAAATCAGAGCATTTTTTTTCTTTTCCCTATAGCTCGTTGCTTCTATTTAGACTTGTATTTACTAATATTACGTGACAGCATCAAGTACACAAGGGAGCCAGGGAATAAGAATACATTTAATTTGATTTCCTCCATCATGATTGTTTTTTACGTAGTGATTTCTATCATTTTTATTATTCCAAAGAAAGAATAATAAAAAAAAAAAAAAAATCTTAAAATAAAATACAATAAAATATATTATCTGGAATGATTTTTTTTCCTGTGTGGGCCAAACTTTTTTTTTTTCTATATCTATAATAATCTGGTCTCTATTTCATACTAATCCCAAGTTATGAGGCACTGAATATCACGATTTTTATGTTTTCTACTTTATACGACATCGTTTTTTGAAGTTTTATTTGTTATTTTTAGATCCCGGTACAATTCTCTTCATGTTTGATACTTTGTTTATTCTCTTGAGTGGGGCTATAAAGTTACGACAAACAAATCTTTAAACTTGAATCATACCGGCAAGTAGGCGAGGGGGTTTACTTTTTATTTTATTCTGATGAAAGATGCGGAAGAAGTGTTTATGATGAGGAACCTTGATTTTTTTTAAACCCTAGTCAAAGATGAGAGAGAGAGAGAGAGAGAGAGAGATTGTGATTGAAGTTAAGGGTTGAGAGATATACTTTAATTTTTTAAGTGCTCTCTATTTAATTCCAAGAATTTTTCAGTTGAGTAGAAATTACTAAAGACAAGGAAAATAATATTAACTTTCATTAAGAAAGCCACAAGTGTGACTATTCTTACAAATTTGGATAATGGATACAATTCAGAGAAAAGAACAAAAAACTATATAATAATAATAAAAAAAAACTTTTGAATCATGAATGAATAAGATGTTCATGCATTTTAATCCAATTATTTGGCAAGTATTCAAAAATTTACAAACAAATTTGTATCATAATAATAAAATAGTTAAATCACAATAAAACATAGTTTAATTTATAAAGACTAGACAAGGAGATTAAAATGTCCAAAACGAAAGAAAAATGATATAAATCAGGCTTGAAAATCGATTTAATTATATTATGTTTGTTAGTTTTGGCGTCTCTTGTACATAGTAAAGGCAGTGATGCGAGAGAATGAGAGTGCATCAATTCTATTTGTGATCAAGTGGAGAGAAGCTATATAGGCGAGTATATAGAGAGCTCAAGGGATTAGAGTTAAAAACAATGCAGCACGTGTGGTTAAGTGAGTGTGAGTCAGTGTGGGGGATCTGCCTTGTTTCATACGTGTCTCGTGTTTATATGAATATAATATGAATTATGATACTTGACAATTACGTATCTACAGTTTTATGTTATGTAATCAGTTTTACATAATCTCTATGCATATTTGACATGACTATATAGTTGCCTGTAAAAAATATTGTATTATAATGGAACAGAGTAAAGTTTAACTACTTTTACGTACTGTACAGTACAGTACACATAAATTAGTGCGGGAATTTTTATACAGTTGCAAATAATTTTAGTTGAAGATGAATTCACTACGAGTTTTTCATTTCGACAAATTGATTAATAATAGTGTAGTCATAATATGATACTTTTGATATATTCAAATGATAACTGTAATATATGATGATCTATATTTCATTTATTGGTTTGGAATCATGGCCCTCATAAAAGCATAGACCAGAAGTAAACATAAGCATTTATATCACAAAACACATGATGGGACTTTCATAAATAACATTAGTTTGTCTCCTATCGCCGAAAGTTTCAACTTATGCAACCCTCACAACATTTTTATATATTAACTTTTGCCTGTTTCTGATGTCAGAAAAAGACAATTGTAACACAAATAGCATACATAACATTATTTTCACGCTCTCTTGTGGGGCCACATTTACATTTTGGTAAAAATTGTTATTAGTTTCGGAGATTCCATTTTGCGTTTAGTCATTAAAAAGCACGTGTTGTTTCATGTGGTCTATGGCTTAAACGATTGCAACCACGTATATAGTAGATAAGCAGTCTGCAAAGACTAATTGGAGTGGCTATGCTTGCATAAGCCAATGGCTGTAAATAAGAAAAAACGAATTTTTTGGTATATAAATAAATAGACTGCATAACCCACCCCATGCCTTAACCCCAAAAAATGACTATTGCATTCAGGGTCCCAAAATGACCCTTAAAATTTAAAGATGGGTAAAATTAAGACCAATTTCCTAATTAAAGGAATAGACCGGAGAAAAACATAAGCATTTATATCACAAAACACTTGATGGGATTTACATAAATAACATTAGTTTGTCTTAAAACCCAACAGTAGCCTCGTAGCAGTGATCAGAAATGTCGATTTATGCAACCCGCACAACATTTTCATACTAATTTTTGCATGTTTCTGACGTCATAAACATGAATTTTCACGCAAATTGCATACTTTACAGCTTTTTCACGTTCTCTTGTGGGGCTACATTAGCATTCTGGTAAAAATTGTCATCAGTTTTGAAGATCCCATTTCGTGTTTATATTAAAAAGCACATGTTGTTTTATGTGGTCTGTGGCTTTAAGAACATTTACCCTCTACGTGTACCAAGTTAGGCTGTGCTACTACAATTATAGGCAAAAAAAAAAAAAAAAAAAAACAAACAAACAAACAAACAAACAAACAAAAAAACAAACAAAAAAACAGCACGTTTGCAAAGTAGTGGCGTGAATATTTTCCCAGTCTGTACTTTCCAGCAAAAAATTCATTATAAAGTATTATATCTACGTCATTCAACATAGCTTTAGTACTGTAGATATATAAAACAAATGTAACCACGACGACACCACCTTGACTGTAATATATTATATTAATATTATATTTATTATAGCACGATGAACCTCAACCAACATCAGCATCATGTAAAACTTATACTGTAACGATTGTAGGGCAGTCAGTCGTGTTCCCAACTATACGTGGGAAATCAAATCCATCCTCTCTCGCGCGGTACTCGACTACGACGACTCTCTGTACTTATTATTACTTACTGTACTTATTTTCAACATGACTCACGACCAACAAACACTTCAACAATCAACCTCTCTGTTTTCAGCATGAACTCAAAAACTTCACTCAGAAAATCAACCAACATTCATACTTTTTATATTTATATATTTCCTCTTATATATTTATATGTATATATAGGAAGTTGTTAACTCATTATATATTATAGAGTTTTTTTGTTTTTATAAATTATATTTTATATGAGAATACGTGCAAGAGTTAAGTTTAAAATAATTAGTACTACTTACAAGTTTTATTGAATTGAAATTAATTCATAATTTTATTATATAGTTCATTTGCTAATCTTTTGTATAGAGCCAACATGTATAATAGCAAATTTTAGTTGCGTATATCATGTAATATTCTGCAAAAGTAATAAAGAAATGTTTTATTCTTGTATAAAAGCCAGTTTAATCTCTTTTTAATGTAGCTTGAAAGATACAAGAGAGAGAGAGAGAGAGAGGATATTTTTCACAAGATTTCCACTAGATTTATTCTTTTTATGTAAGTAATAATAAAATATTAAAACTTGCTTTGTATTTTTATATAATATTATTCAATATGCTTCAATGAGCAATATGTTAAATATAAAATTGAGACATTATAAGAAATTGATTTAATATAACTGTATATATCTTTACATAATATACCGTTGTAAAATATGGTCGAAGGTAAATATTTATATTTTACTCGTAATGAACATAATTTGCAGAGAAATCTCTCCCTCTCTCTCACGCATATTATACGTAAACGTATATATACGTACAAAACTTGCATGGTAATACGTTGGTATGACACATTGTTATTTACTTGTGAAGCCCCTCTTCTCCGCTCTGAAAGTAAAGGAAGATTAGTTGACGTGATTACATTGCATTATTTGCACATACAATTGCGAGGGACACGCCCCATTGTTCTCCACTATACGTATACACGATGGAGCCAAATACCCGAATTTATTTCTCTATACTTTTATAACTATACTCGCTGCCTACAATGTTTATTGCCTTTGTTTTGTTTTGCAGTTAGTTAGAAACAAAGCAGTAAAATTATCTGATGCTGGAGAGGAGAGAGAGAGAGAGAGAGAGAGAGAGAATAAAAAAATGTTGAAAATCATAAATTTTACTTTTATTACTTAATTGACTTTCATTTAATAAGAGTAAAAAAACAAAAGTATTTTTATCTAAATAATAATAATAATAATGAACAGTTATATTGTTACATTTTTTTTTTTTTAATATTAAAGTTTTATTTTTGCACGCACGCTATATATTTATGCTGTAATGTATATTATTGATAATTTATTTTTGTAAATAATTGGACGCAGCAATATAAAACATGACACAGTAATTTATAATATAAATGTTATTTTTATTTCGTTGCCAAAAAATATTTAAAAATAAGTTGTTTTGGTTTTGCTTTAAAATTAAACTATCATATTATACAATTTGTGTGTCCAAGAAGGTTGCGGTCACTTTGTTAGCTCTCATGCAAATTTAAGTTGTTGACAGTAATTTACATAAAATTATACACGCGCGTTTATGAAATGGAAGGTATATTATATAATCTCAAAGAATAATTAACTTTTATTTTCATCTTAATTCTGAAAATAACACCAACTTACTGATACTTATTGAGTCAAAATGTACACAAACGTATAATGAACATAATTACTTGGTTTCATTCTTGCTAAAGTCGACGCCATAAGTGAGCGCTAAATAACATGGGCCAGTATGGGAAAATGACTTATTATGCCAGTTTAAAAATACTTCGCAATATTTTTGAGAGCATTGTGTTAACAGGTTGAATTAGTTTTTCAAGTATGCAAGAAAAATAATAATAACCAAAAAATTGCTAATTTTCCAAAGAAAATAGCCAAAAACTACGTTTATCCTATGCTAAGCGATGTTATTCATTGCTCAAGAAGAGCATCGAAAAGCATTAAGAATGACGTCATGCGTACACACCCTATACGTCTTGTAAAGACTGTATAGCACTAAAAGTTTAAATTTATAAGCTGTGAATAGAAAAAAAAAAAAAAAAAAAAAAAAAGAAGAAGAAGAATAGCTACATTAAAATAGTATTATATTTTTTCTTTGCCTAAAGAAAATTAATGAAATTTTGTTGTATACTGTATGAGAATATTATGTTGTTATGTATTACTTCAACACAGCAATATTTTGCTATGTACATGTACTGCATTACTATAATCTATAATATAAAATATAGAGTGACCATGCTACAGAGTTTCACGTTTATATTACCGTCTCGAGTTTCTGCGAATGTTTTGGGCTCGACTTTTTGAACAATCGCCCAAAATGTCATAATTATACTAACTGTATTGTACTGTACAGTCATTTTACTTAAAGTGACCGTCCAGGATTAACAACATGCTCTTTTAATTCATTTAACACAAAATGGGACACCCAAAAAAAGGTTTAATTTTTACTATTACTCAAATGTAACCCCGCAAGAGAGCGCTAAAAAAAAGTTGTAAAGTAGGCAAAATGCACAAATTTTGAACATTTCTGACGTCAGGATTGTTCACATTCAATGGAAAAAGTTGGGCGGGTTGCATAAGCTCCAATTTTGATTATACGTTTAGGGCATCAAAAATAGGATTTTGGACAAAATAATTGTATTTTTGAAAATCCTTTTTTTGTGTTTAATAAAGTAAAAAGGCATGTTGTATCGTCTGGACGGTTCCTTTAAAAATGAATTTCTATTGGCCATTCAATGCAATCAGATGGAGATTTCAGTTGACTCAAACCTCTATCTAAATACATATTATTCCCATATATGCCAATAGATTTTTTTTTTGTAAAATAAATGTACTAATAATCGATTGATCGATTTTGAAATGACCTTGAAACATCCATAGCTTCTTGGGACTATATAGTGATGAAAAGTAACTTTGCTCTACAGCATAATGTATACTAAATAATTAATTCTGCAGTCTCTTCGTTCCTTTATGACTAGAGTACTAAAGTACCAAAAATACTTAAACCCCATCACCTAATAATAAATTCTATTATACCAAATGATATGATTAATTGTGAGTACAGTTATTGTTATATTGACCTGTAACCTATTGTATGATATTTATGTTGTAGGTGCCAGCACGCTGTATTAGCGAGAGGCATGGCCAGGTCGAGAGACACACCCAACACTACCGCACCAGAGTGAGTATAATCCAACTTGATGTCAGACGAGTAATCAGTATTCTATACAGTATAACTAATATTTGAAAATAGATAAAGAGTTGAGTGCAAATCTAAACCTATAACATGGTAAACATTTTTAATTAATTTTTATGCTAACGTAAATTTTAAATGAACATAGTTCCATTTTTTAATTACAAATTACTATCAAAATATAAATATATGAGGTTGTATATTTAATTTCTCGGACGATATAATATACGATTGCGTTTGAAATCCAGTCATGTGATACTATATAAAATACTGAAAGCATTGCGTGACTTCATTCAACCCTCATTTCAAACTGATTTTTGTGCTGATGTTCATTTTGCTGGTTCGTTATATAGAAAAAGGAATTCATATATTTAGTGAATACTGAAGTTCATATATAATGACAACTCTAGTTTACTTTTTTATTTTTTTTATTTATCTATATTTATGAGTACTATAAACTGTAGGTTTGCTTCTAATTTTATACCTTCCAAAAAATTAATATTATTTTATATAATATTAAAAGCTGTTTACAAAATGTTTTGGTATAAAACCATGATAAGTTTTTTACATTTTGATTTTGGTCCAATATACATATTATACGATTTGTTATACTTTGATTGATTTTGTTTTAGTTCTAAGCACGGATGCTTGGTATGCATGCATGCTTGCGTTTCTTTCACTTGGTAAATGTCTCGTGAAATTATACCTAAAAGTTCAAATATAAGTCTTCTACACAGTAGGAAGAAAAGAAAGAAAAAGAAGAAGAATAAAAAATCCGATGAAAAATATTCCCGATTTTCCCCTCAATTTAAAAGACAAAAAGAAATCTTCATTAACTTTTGCTAAAAATTTTGCTGACTTTTTTTTTTTTTTATTATTATTATTTCTTCTTAATACAGATATAAAAATGCTAATTTAATTAAATTTCCTTCTTTCGCATAAATGCATACACTGGCAAAGTCTTGTTTGATGTTGCCAGACCAAAAATGACTTTAACTTTTTAACAAAAGAGAGGGGCGTTTTCACTTTTTTATAGCCTGCTCTCTCTAAATCTTCAATAAAAACAACTTTGCGCATAGAATTTATTTTTTTATGCTTTACAACATATTTTTATTGTTATATAGCTATATCAGAAAAAAAATTGTGCAATTCTCTTCTTCTTCTTTTATATATGCAAATAATTGGCTACATCAAAAATATAGTTACAATATACTAACAAGTTAAACTTTTTCTTATATACTTGGAACTTACTTAAAAATTATGAAATACTCATTGTTTTAATATACAGAACATTAAAATAAATTTAATCAAGCGTCGTAAAATTACTTCGTTAAAATTTAATAACAATAATAAAGTAAAGCGTAAAAAATGCTATGATTATATAATAAAAACTCTCCATCAAGTTTAAAGCATTAAATAAACGAGAAAAATATGAGAGAACAACCAAAAAAATAATTTTCCTTTATTTTGTTTTTTCAAGTTTTAATACTTTCAAGTTAAATATAAAATATTGATCCTATACGTACGCATGCATTGCGTATATTATACAGGATAAAAACAAACTATATAATAACAAGTGTAAAATGAGCACCAGAAATGGCTTCGTATTTTTGAGGGTATATAATTAAGGTAGGGTAGTCGTTAATTAAAGAGGAGGAGGATAAAATGTCGCCAGAAAAATTAAAACACGTTTTTATTATGTGTATTTAAAACTGCATAAATTTCATTAACAATGTTCCTAAAGTAAGCTTTTTGATCTTCCGTGTCGTATATATGTGTATATATATATAGAGCAATATTTTTTCATTATTATTACGCAAGAAAAAATGAGAAAAAGAGGGCAACTTTTGAAAGTAAAGCTTATAAAATATAGGGGATGAGATTATTATCTTTATTTGCAAGCCTAGCAGTTTTTACAAAAAAAAAATTGTTTTCGTCTACGTATAATATATAACCCTTATATAATAATACTAAAAATAAAATGCATATTGTAGTGTTATAAAAGTAAATGATTGTGCATCCCCTCTTTTTCTAATTAAATTGATTAAATTTTTTATCCTTTTTAATTCTCACAACTTTAAAAAAAGATGATATACTTAAAAAAAATATGAGTGTTTTTATAATTATGAAACTTTATTTCAATTTGTTCTGTTATGCATTAATTTGAAACATTAAAATATAAATGTTTCTTTACGCGATTCTTTTACATTTACATATAATGCAAAATCTTTGTGAACATTTTCTATATACAAATCACATGCAAATTAGATGATATTATATATTTGTTTAAAGAAATGCTATAAGTACATAAGTGATATTAAATGTATATTTAAAATTCAAAATTGTGTATTAACCATTTTACTACTATTTTCTTATGAATTTTTCAATTTTCTATTTAACAATGTTTTTGATAAAATTCTGGTAAAAATCTTTGATATTTTTATAAATAGTATGAGACCTAATTTACAGCCTGCTCTCTCTGGGTTTTCCACTTTGAAACCTATTTACGCTAAAGATAAACTCTACAATTTTGTTTTTAAAAACACTAAAGCAATTGTTAATTAATTTTCACGTCAACGTAATGTCACCTACTATTTTAATTAATCACTCGTTTGTCCCCCTAAGTAAGTATAACGATAGAACGTGATATAGTTTGATCATTGGTCTGCGAGACGATATTTAATTTTTTGAATAGCACGCGGTGGTGTATACATATAATATATAAATATATATGATATATATATCTATCTAATAACGTTGCCGGAAGAGAGGGCAGGCAGCTCTATATAAAAGTCCATCATCCATCATAACGCTTGAAGTGTAACTAAACTTAGCACCACCCTGCTTGCTAACTTACTGCTTGCGAGTGCTAATTACTACGCGGCAATTTACACCAAACATTTAATTACATTTTCTAAAGATATTGTCGACTTTCTCGTGCTTAATTATACAAAATAAGTTCTACACTCATTTACATGAAAGTTATTATTAAAAAAAAAAAAAGGTGATATCTCAAAGTCAAACGAAAGGGTTGTGTCAACCTTCTATTATCAAAATTTATAATTCTTAATTTCTCCAAATTTACTTTTTTTTTTTATGTTTTAATATCAGTGAAAAATATAATGTAAGAAACACTGATCAATATTACACGTATATTATTATATTATTATATTGTATATAGTATACTATTTAATACTTTCGATTACGTTTAAATATACACGATTATCCTACAGTATATTATTTTGTTTATTCATATATACGCCATATTTAAGAAGTGGTATAACTATAGTGTATGTACAGATGAAAACAATGGATATTATGCTCCATTAAAATTACTATCTTTACCATCATATATATGTGTAGTAAAGTAAGCTATGATAAAGCAAATATTGTCACGAGCAGAAGTATATATTGCGTCGTATGTATGTATATATAATATGACTGCTAGATGCTAATTTAAATAAATAAAAATATTAAGTTTTATGATATTCATATATGCAAATGAATTATTTGCCTTCAAATTTAACACAATATCATACATTGAGTTCCAGGTTTTTTTGTTTAGTAGTGCCTGCGAGCTGGCTAATTTCTCGTACATTATGTTTGTTTATATAGAATATAATGGAGAGGGGGCTTCTTGCTACTGAACACTCTATCTTCAATGTTTTGTTCCAGAGAGAAAAACACATTTTCTAAAAAAGCATTATTCAAACTTTGAAGATGTTACTTATTGAATATACGAGTGTAACTTGAAGGAAAAGAGAGCACTCTCCTACAATATGCTCTTCAAGTTGAATATTAATGTTATAATATAAAAACAATTTTTAGAGCTAGAGGTTCAGCTACAAGGTGGTTTGCACTCATTGATTTGAGCTTGCGCTTTGACGCCATATTTGAACTGCAAATTAAATAACCCATAGATAATTAACATTGTTTGTCTTGACAAATATATACATTCTTCTTACCGGCCGATCAGCTGTTAAAAGCTGTGGGCTATACAGTGATAATTAGTAATTATATATATGTTATGTAATAAATTTTAATAAAATAGTTTATACACATTTCTATATAAGATCCAAATTTCTGAATATTGTTTTTTAAATAAAATTAAAACTTAATTCAAAAATTCTTTATCATATTAAAACTTTCTCCATAATAAATGTTTGGATACAAAATAAACTGTATATAAAGATCAAATAACGGAAAATTTTAAATTGAACTCCTCCTATTTGGTTCTCCAATTTAATTGAAAATTTTATTTAACCACTATCATTTTCGATAATATATATTTAAGCTATATAATTTGAGATTACTAATTTATTACTTACTTTATTGTCCTCAGGTATATTTTATCCATATGTCTCTCTTTTATGTATTCAGGGGTCATTTTGATTTATCTAAATCATTTTTATGATGGGCGTTTTGAAATTTCAAGACCATACATGGCTACACATTTTAATATCAGTAATTTGTCTATTTTTTATATATATGCGACCATCACATCAGAAACCCAACCCGAAATTCTTATCATAGATAATAAATGACACCAAAGTAAGGCATAAAACACCTTTAGTGTTATATTTTTTTGAGTCAAAAAATGAGGGGGGGGGGGTTACATACCATGGATTCTCTTGAGGAAAAATTTAATTGAGGACTTGTTTACGTAATTAAAGTTTTAATTTTATTATCACGTCATAAAAATTTAAAATTTCAGACTAACATAAGTTTTTCTTCTTCAGATTTTTACATAATTTTATATTAATCATCTCACGATAAGTATTTTTTTAAATCTCGTTTTATTATATTTTTAGTAGAAAATTGATTAATTGAAAAATAAAAAAAAGTATAAAATATCAAAACTCTTTATAATTTCTAGTTTAAAGATAACAATGCGCTTTATTTTGATTTCATTAATAAAAGTTTTCCATAAGATATCTTATTTAAAAATCAATTGAAGTATGTATAATATCTTCATGTTGAAGATCTTTATATTACTCTCTGTTAGTATTATTTCTACACGACGTGTTCTAAAAACACTTATAAATTGTTAAGTAAATCAGCAAACAGCAATCTTGGTTGGTATAAGGAGGAGGAGGCAAATTTAATTAACAGAGGATCGTAGGGGTTCTTCTATAGCAGCAAGCAACGAACGTTGTGATTAAACAATCAGCCTCTTTGACCCCCCTCGGTGTATATAGCGAGCGCGCTTCACACCACTCTTCATACATTAGAAAGAAATTCCAAAAGTATCTGATTTCCTTGATCAATATCAACTTTATTAACTTTGAATAACGTATTTTTTTTTTATCATATAATGCGAAATCAAATGTGTTGACCTAATTAAATAATCAACATTTCTTATTCTTTTTATTGACATTTTCTCAGAGTGAGAAGAAAAAAAAATTACGAAGCCCTAAAGCTATAAAAATAATTTTTGCGACGACAACAAACATTAAATACGATAAACATTAAATGCCAATTAAATTGTAATTCATTTTATGCTTTAAGCTTTCATAATAAATCAGTGTTTAATCTTAAATGTTCATGGCATTAAAAGTTAATTTTGGATTCGTAATTTATCTTAAAAGTATATATAGAAAGACGTGAACAAAGAAAACTTTTCTTGCTAAAATTTACCGCACACACAACAGTTACAGTAAATAAATTGTCATCCATTTGAAAAAGTATAGAATTTTTCTTTTGTAAATGTATTTCTATTGTGATTACCATACATATACGAAGTGACTTGACAGTGTATTGTAATATGTAAAGTGGATGACCTTGGGGTTGACCTAATGGTGCTCACAGAGAAGGGCAGGCAAGGGTGTGGTCTCAATGTATATACATGCATGTCCTGATTGATGACATCCTACTGATTGCACTAAGGCTAAAAACATCCGCAAAACTGAAAAACTTAAACCCTTTATAACTCAACTCAAACCACACATGGCTTCAAATTTGTCAATATATTTTGACACTTTTTTTTATTATAAAAGAAAAGTTTTTCTTCTTTCTTTTTCGTTCTTATATTATATATATCAAAAAATTCTTCTTTGAAATGTTGAGAAAGAAAAATATTATTCTATCATTCAAACTGAAATGACTTGTGGAAAAAAAAAAAAAAAAAAAAAAAAAAGATAAAAATAGCTACATATAAGATATTTTCGTGTATGTTCTAAAATATAAAAATTTCTATACTTATCATTGCAAAGATGTTTTAGCGGTATGATAATTTGTAGTGACAAAAATGACTCAACTTTTTTTTTTTTTTTTAAATTTTGTTTTGAAGTGTTAAAAATGTCTTTAGTCAGTTCAATACAAAATAGTTTGTGTCTAAAAGTTGAGTAAAAACATAAATTATGCCTCGTTTTATTGGTTGCTATGGTTTCCTATATAATATACTGATATGTAATTTTTAAAGTATTTCAAAATTTATTAAACTAACAGTTTGCATTTTAAATGTTATTTTTACCATGCATATGTTTTTAATGTGTTATTTTTTTCTTAAATGTAGACAGAGAAAAGCTTAAAAATTTTAAGGATCAACTTAAATTTTTGTATCTTTTTCTGTAGCGTTAAAACACAAATTGGAAAAAAAAAAAATCTCAAAGCATGTTTCGTATTATTTTTATCGAGTTATCAAAAACAGCAATCAGCATAATGGAACTAAAATGAATTAACTTAATAAAAAGAAAAAGAGGCGTTTTTTTTTTCCTCCTATTATTTAATTATTAGACACTCAATTACTTATGCCCTAAAATGCATTTTAATATATCAATGGTCTCAATAATAATAATAAAAACTTGTAAAATGAAGTTGTAGTAGCAAAGATTTACATGAAGTGTATTTTTAAATAAACTTCAATTTCCTCATTGCATATTTAGAGTAAAGGAAAAAATAAATTAATATTTTATATTTTTAGAAGTATATAATGTAATAACATGAGCGCTTATGCATGATTCAGCAGCAGCTTTAGAAATTGTTTTTACTTTTAAACTCTTGCGTTCTACATAATGATTAAGTCTAAAAGAATTTTAATTAAAAAATATGTTATACAGCATAATATAAACTAAACGTGAAAAATATCTTAAAATGATATAATATTTCTTCTTCTTCTTCTTCTTCTTTTTTTTTTTTTTTATAATCATACTTTACTGTGGGAAATGTATTTTAATATTTCCTGTTACTAGTGCAAGTGATGCTCGATATATTTTTTTTCTTCTTTGTTCATATAGCTTTATTTTTTAATTTAATTTTTTTTTATTACAATTATAAGAAGTGTAAGAAACTCTCTCGCGCATACCTTCTATTTTTTTTTTATTTATATATATTAATTGGTATATGATAAGACTTAGATAACAAAGTTTAACGTTGTGCGGCTGTTTTGAGTCACACGATGTGCCATTGTTTTCATTGTTGAATCACGACTTAATTATTACTCAAATATAAACTCTAATTAAATCGCGTGATGTAATTAATTACTCCATAATTTTAGTATAATTATATCCATTTATCATTACATTTAAAATTAATATATTTATATATTTTTTTTTATTATTCATTTTTAATGTTATATACTATAATTTAATTTAAAATTTTTAAATTAAATTAAATAAAGCATGATTTTTATGGAGAATGTATATAATATAAAGCTATAGGCGTTTAAAAAGGTGGTATTTTATAATAATAATTATGATATATATTTAATGTAGGTATTGTTTAAAAATTTATGACAACCAAAGTATAATTCATTTCAAGGCTAAATGAAAAGTTTTTTTTTCAATTGTTTGATTTTTACTACTTTGGAAACAAAAGATACTTATTGTGCATAAAAAATTTATAAATTTATGATACCGTCAATAACTACGTCACAATAAGAATTATTGTACTGCCTACTTTTTTATATTGCAAAATAAAAATAAAAAGCTAATACTATTTTTTATATGTGTAAAAATTTCTGGTACATTCAAACGCATTGGACCTCTGATATATAAAAAAAAATATGTTTTCTTTTTTTCTACATGCATTGCGAAATCAACGAAATAATATGTGCCGCTTTTACTGTGAGTGTGACACAATTTTATTCTGTATTGTTTAATGGAATTACCATGTATTTGTACTCAGCATAATGCTAATTCAAGTCTTCATATATTTTTTGAATGCATTGTTTGTTCGTTATGACAATAAACTGAACTTTTATGAATAGTTGTCTACATAGCGACGATAGTTTCTATACAGGTTTGGTCATAATATCAACATTAGTATAATTAATTTGATTCATTAATTTATCACACTCCCGCGTGTTATATTCTCCAATCTCAGTGTTTAACAAATCTTTGCTACTTTTTTTTTTGCTTTTTTAACTGTGTATAATATATGTCTGTTGTTTCAGGACGGATGACGTGCAGCAATCACTAGAGCTTCTGGACCGCGTGCTGCTAGAGTTCGAGGACCCAAATTCAGGGCCTTCCTCACGAATTCACGAGGCTCCAGAGGATGCCGTGGAAGCGCCACCGCCCCCCGAGGAAGCCGCCAGACTTATCTCTGCTCTCATGCCGAGGTGAGATCTCGTTGTTTACACTTTATGATAGATAAAATCATTTTAGAGTGATCAATGATTCCATGTGTTTTGTAATAAATGCATGCTTTTCTTTTGATCAGCAACTATATAATTCCTGTTCATTATCGTAATCTTCAAGTATATAAAAAAAATAAAAAAATAATATGATCACAAATAAATAAATTTTCGCACACATAAATATTAAAATGATATCTGGAAGTCACAATATTTTTATTGGCTGATCACATATGGTAAAACAACATGCTGCCTTCCAATAATAGTATTAGACTTGTACCGAGTCTATATAGCCGCTACCTTCCAATCCTTTCTACCAACACTCTACCTCTTCCTTCTACATCCTTTCATCCCTCAAAGGGTAGATCAGGTTAAACATGGGCGCTTGCGCCTTTCCTGGCTACCTTCTGTCACTGCTCAACGGTCCTCTCGAATACGGGGGCTTAGTAAGACATACAGTAAATAAATAAAAAAAAATAGAGTAACTATAATGTCATATTGTGTTTAACAGAGGTTCACCGCGCAGTTCTCCGGGACAAAGTCTGCGCAGGTCACCACCTGACCCTGGAGGATTGCTGACCAGCCCCAGCCAAGTCACTGCAGCAACGCAAACTACTTTGGTCAGTATTGAAACTTTAATCATTATAGTAGGTGTCCGTAATTTAAATTTGTATCTCTCTACGTAGCAGAGTAACTGATGTAAATTGATTCTCTTAACAATATATTTTATAATTTTAAATATTATATTCAGATAAGATTATCTAAAAATTATAGACTGAAGAAAGTTTAATTAAATATGTTATATTTTGTGAAGCAAAACGATTTAATCAGTGCTATGTATGCCACGTTATATCAGACTGTAATATATTTAAGATATCGTATTTCACGTTGTGCGTCAGCTTGCTCGTACTGAGAGATCAACTTACCTCCCTTTTCCTTAACATTCTTAACGTCGTTATTGCACGTGAATAATAAGATATTTAACATTGATTACAGCCCAAGGCTAGCAGACATCATGGATCTAAGAAATTAAGTTCACGTTTTGGCTCGTTACCCTTTGACCTGTCATCTCACGCTGGTAAGTGTATATACTTATAATATGACCTTTCATAGTGACCTCTTGATCATGTCAATAATGTGATATTTTACTTTTTTTCTTCTTCTTTTTTTTTTTTTTAGCACCACAATCACCACCTGCCTGGCTGCAGGTGTTAGAGAATCGTGCGCAGCGGGATTGCGCAGCCGGATCTAGTAGTAGCACATGCGCAGTTGGGGACCGGAACCTCTTACATTTGCCACTTCAAAACCCACTTACCACTTCGCTTAATCAAGGTCCTAATTCGGTAAGTTTGATAATCTTTCTGTATAGTCACTGATTAAATTAATATTCGAATGTTGATATCAGCAGAATCGTGTAATGGGCGTTAACATCGATGGCTTTTAATTAAAAAAAAAAAAAAGAAAAGAAAAAAAGAAAAGAAAAGAAAAAAATAACTGCTGCAGTATGCATTCTATGCACCCTTCACTTAATTGACTTTTTTATTGACTGTTTCACCTATATGTGTGTGTGTATATATATAATATATATATATATATATATATATATTATTTAATATTATATTATATACATCACGTTGCTCATTTTGCAACGTCATCGCTATACCAACATCCAACATCCATCCAAGTTCATCTCAAATAAAAAGATACAGCGTGGGCGAACGAAAAGTGTACTCTAAAATATGGCAAGCTAAAAAGTTGAAGCAAGCTATAGGCTCTTCATAATATCTTTTACCACACTAGGAAAAAAAAAAAAAAAAGTAAGCTCTTAAACACGCGTCTGTATTCTTCATTTCATTCGTTATCTTTTCCTTTCTCGCGCTTATTGCAATTTAAAACAACATACATTTATGTATAAAATAAAAATTTACATTTTTTACGTGACAAATTTTATATTTATGTAACAAGTTATGAGACTGAACTAGCATACGGCCAACATATTTTTTCCTGTGGATTTGACTTGTCAACTGTCACGCGCGTGTATGCAAATCCCAGTGGAGAACTTTTGAGAAAACTTTCCTACGTTTACGCATGGTTCACTTTGTAACATGCAAACATATTCATTTTTTATTTATTCAACCTTTTTTTTATGGCAATATACTTTTTTTTTTTTTTTTTCATTCCTTTCATCATTTTTTTTTTTTTTTTTTTTTTTTTTTTTAGTGTATAGTAAAAAATGTATTGTAGAATGAAATCCTTTTGAATATTCCGCTATCCGACTGTCAGATAGATGGATGATGAATTGAAAAACTACACTTTAATCAAATGGGGGATATATAATGAAGTTAATTTTGGGAAAAATTGCACACTTTTTAAAAGATTTGTATTTAAATTTCCCAGATTTTTTATGATAAAGATTATTTTATGCATAACAAAGTTAGAAAAAAAAAATTGTTTAATTTTCTGAGATTGATTATTTTTTCGCTAATATTGTTTTTTTTTTCTTCTTTTTAATTTAATAGTTATAGCATTTTTATTTTTTCTAAGTTGTATATTATGTAATAATTTACTCTTTCAAAAATAATAATAATAATAAAATGTTGATTGTGTTGGAAAGCAGAATCTAAATGTTCATAAATTCTACTGAAAATGACTGTATTTTATAAATGACGCGACGTGTTTGTTTCTCCACAGGGTTCTTCTGGGTCTGACGTGGAGGATGACGAGGAACAGTTCTCTGATGACTCGCTCGAGGGTCAGGTGTCGTCTTCGGACCGTGAAGCTGACCTCAGGGACGTCGCATCAACTACCAGTCATGAGGTGAACTATAAACAGACATCACGTGCACGCAATTCAATAATTATATAAATGTAGAAGAATTATAATGTCATATATATATATATATATATATATATATATATATATATATATATATATATATATATATATATATATATATATTATAATCACAAAACTTTTCTATTTTAGTAATTAAAATTATAAATTTTCTTGACCGTGCATTTCTTTTTAATGCCTAATGATATATGTATATACTTTTAATTTGAAAGCAAGAACGATTGAGAAATTTTATTTATCCTATTTTGCATTATATATATAAAAAAAGGTATTTTTAAATGTCTGGTTTGTATATAGATGAGTAAATTACTTGTTACTGACTGGGTATAATTTTGCAGTGCACCACTGAGGCGGACGCTGAAGAGGGAGAGGGACGTCAGCGAGGCAGCATCGCCTGGGACATTCCACTAGACTGGGACCTTGATTTGGCAGCCTGTGAGGCCTCGGCCAGTAAGAAACGTCGCAAAGACAAACCTCCTGGAGGCACGTAACATCACCTTGACCTCTCTACGTATCAATACTAATGTACATTCCCTTTGTTTGCAGGTGTTAGTCGTAGTCAGCCTCAAACCCCGTCGTGTCCACCCCCTGCACTACCCACCTCCATATCAAGTGGAGGAACTTACGTGATCCGAGAACGTAAGAAACGGCCCGCACTCGAAGATGCCTTCTACTGTCCTGTTATCCCCACCTCAGCAACCTACACGTGTGGTTTGAGTCATGTGTCGCAATATAAACCTCAGCTCAAAAATAAGAAAGAAGCCAAGATAAGTAAGGGCAAATCCCTACCTTCACTCCATACCTATAAACAACCGTCCCGACTTCATGTACCTGAATCCAACCAAACTTCCGAGCAGAATCATGTGGACACCAGCAATAATACGTCATCACAAGAGGCTAGTAATAGTGAAGTATTGTGCAATAATGTAGAAGCAAACATGAAACAAGAAGCAGACGAGAAAAGAAAGAAAGAAGAAAGAAAAAGAATTGAGGATGAACCATCAACTGCAGCAGTAGTACCTACTACACCAATAACACTAATGGCACCAACAACACCATCTGCAGCTGTCGTCCCAATTGTACCCTTTATACCAAGAGCAACCACGTCGGGTACAAAATCAAGTCAGCAAGTAGTAAAAGAAATAGATAATTCAATTAACAATACTGTACAAGAAATGAGTTTCAAAATAATGAGACCTAGAAAAATTAGACCACATTCAATGCCTCCAAGTGAAGGAGATGTTGTTGTATTTAAATCTACAGTTCAACTAGAGTCTTCCGCCATCAATAATATTGATAAAAATAAAAAAATGCGTCCAATTTCAATGCCTTTGAATGAGAATGATGATAATGATGAAGGAGGTATGAAGAATAGTAAAGCATGTTCTAGTGCCAATTCTAATAAAGAGCCATGTGCTAATGGTCTGGACGTGTGCAATATTAGTGTTGTAAATGGTACGGGAAGCAGTGCAAAAGATTTTCCAGGTGAGCCAGAGCCTGATTATTCTGATTCTGAAGAAACTCCACAGTTGCCTCAAAATATAAATAAAATTCGACCTAAGTCTATGTGCGTCCCTGTAAGCACGTTAGAAGAAGTGCAAGTTAAAACTCGTCCAATCTCTTGCTCACACATGTTCGCCACAGAAACCATTTTGCCTCTGTGTGAGAAGTCTCCAAGCGTATTCATGAAGAGCACTGAAGATGTAGAGGAAAAAATAGATGCATTGTTGGCACAGCCTGCTGAAGAATGTAAACCTTCAGATAATATTTTAGAGAAACTAGAAATGGTAATAATGCCACCTCTGCAAGATGAAATACAAGAAATCATGGTAAATGGAGATATTGAGCCTGAAGAAACAAAAGAACCTGAAGAAAGACAAGAAACTAAAGTGGAAGAAACAAAATTCATAGCTGTTCCCGCACAAGTCATAGAACAGCCTGAAGAAAATGAGATTAAAATAACTGACAATCTTCCTGTAGAAAAAACTGAAATTAAACTAGCAACTTCTCCAGATGCACAAAATATTATAGTTATTACAAACGGAGATAATACAGAAATCAAATGTAATGAGGCTGCTAAAGTTATGGTAAATGGTGACAAAACTGATAATGAAAAAACAGAGGCTGTACTCACATTGAGTACTGATATTTCCCCTGTTGATAAAACATCAGTTGTTGACGAGAAATATACAGAAAACCAAACATTGCCTTACAGTGAGCCCCAAGCTACCAATGTTCCTGCCGATGTTCCTAAACCCTCTGACCTGCCCCCACCTCCCACTGAAGAAGAGCTGGAGTTCAGATCTGAGATGGAAGATAAGTTGGGTACTGTACGGAGCTCTTTAGTTCAGACAGATATATCGGTGCCTGGCAAGAAACACCACAAATTGTGTCTAGATTCTCCAGGTGAGGAGCAAGTCGTACCTTCATTTGCATTTCGTACAAATGTCTTGCTCACCCCTGATGATCCCCCACAAAATCTTGTCATCCTCGGAAATATTGATCTAGATGAAAACATGACCATCAACGGACGTAGTAATATGTTGGAGCCTGAAAAGAAATATGAATGCACAATGGATGAAGATGAATCTCTTACAATAACGACGGTAATTATTGAATCTAAAGAGGATAAAAAAGATGATTTTATACCTATTAAGAGACCTGCTGATTTATTCACTAGTAAATTAGAAACTAAATTGTCTCGAGATAGTCAAAGAAGAAAGTCGCATGGTTCTACTTTAGAAATGACAAGTAGAGCACAGGAAAATCGAAGATCAGCGCCTGAATGCAGTTTTCTATTTCCGCAAGGCTATAATACGATACCTCTTAGTTTTGCAGTCACCAATAAACCTCCTAACAGACAGAAAGATATTAAAGAACGTCCTCCAGTGCCCTTGCCTGTGACCCCTGTTGCTGAGAAGCCAGTACCTCCTCCACATGCACCACCACACGCACCACCACATGCTGTTCCTCTAGAACCGACGTACAAGAGCATAAGAAAGGAGAAAAAAGCAAACGGTGTTGCCAAACGTCAACCCCAACCCCCTCCTTTACCACCACATCAAAATCTCTCACCGCCAGAGGATGAATACGCGGAGCCAAGAAAGATCCCTGATTTCTCAAGCACAGCGCGAAATAAACACCACAAACCGTCTCGACCTCGGAACTTACATAAAGACGACAAAGCTCCTCCTCCACCTCCTCACAAAACTGAAGTATTTGAAGAGAAACCCTTGCCACCTACCCCACTCACCCCAGTACAAAATACCAAACTTTCCATTGTGGAGGACTTTGATTCTCACCCCTTGCCGCCTTCTCCAGGCAGTCCAAAACCTTTGCAGCGACCTCTGCCAACGTCAGCAACGTTCCCGGTGCCTCCATCCCCCGCATCCTTGCATCGGAACTCACCACATGGAGGTCGTAGGCGACTGACCCCGCCACACCCACTTCCTCCCTCGCCTGGTGATGAGATCGACTCTGGCAGACCTCGGCGACCGCTCCCCTCGCCACCTGAGAGCGACTATGGCTTCACAAGAGAAGCAAGAGAAGGCCTTGGCAGTCTCAAGACAAGGTCGGTGGATGCTGGGCTGGGCAGAGGACTGAGGGAACAACTACAGACCAGCATCAGTCAAGCCAGGGAGGTGAGAACTACTTCAAAATCTTATTCTAACACGCTTGCTTTTAACATGATTTGTATGATGTATATGGCTATCTTTGTAGGTTATATTACCATTTCTAGTATTTTTAGGGCTTATATAAGTATAGTAAATTAGTAATTAGAATTTTAACATTTTTTTCCTTCAGATAAATGTAATACAGATTAGAAAGAAATAATAAATATGTTATACTTTTTTTTCCTGTCAAAAGCAAAATTTAGCCTTATCAGATCGGAAGTTTGTCACTAATTGCGCGCGTTTCTTAGGTTGGCTCGGACCGGCGGACTCTGCCCACTGAGCTGAGCGGTGCTACACCTCGGCGCCACGCAGGACAACAATACAGCACAGGGTTACGCTCTGGTAAGAAGAAAGCACGAGCACCCACAGTACCTCCTCACGCCTCGCTACCCGAGACCCCTGTGTTCACCCGAGGCTGCGACATTCCTCGTGGTCCTTACCGCCCTCCCGCAGTAGGTATTCCCGTGCTGCGCAGTTCGCTCTCTGAGGAGGGAGATCGGCTGGTGCTGTGCGGCCCTGCGCGAGGCTGGTACCCCAAGCAGAGGCAGAACAAGTCAGCCAGGTCCACAGAGAACCTTGACCAGGCATCGTCCTTGTGGGGAGAACCAAGGAAGCCTCAGACCTTGCCACCAAACCTCAACCCGCCCAAATTCTTCCACCGGTCACCGCGAGAGGCACTTAGGAGGGTCACCAGCCTGCTCATCAGGAGAGGTGAGAGAACAAAATATGGGAAACACTGCGTAATTAAATGGGAGCGCGCATTTCTTTAAGAAAAAGAAAGAGATAAGTTAAGATTAAAACGTGATCTAATACAAAATGAGGGGAGAAAAATCAAAGGAGATGAATATGATTTTATTGTTTATTTAAAAAAATATATATATTCTGATATAAATTCTTTTTCAGTATGTAAAAATCAATAAAACAGTCTAAAAATTAATGTCTATAGTCATGAAATATTTTCATGCTGCATGTGCATGTATTATTTCTAAATAAAATTGCGTAGTTCTTATAAAACTTAAAACACGTGAATGGATGGAAAAGAGTAAAAAGATAAAAGATACTAGAAGTTGCATATTACGATGATGCACGGGTGAGAGCAACAGGACAATAAAATGGGTCTGATCTCAAGACCATCAGTTTGAGGAAGCACACACAAGAGCGCAGTCAAGTCATGTAAAGTTGCTTTATTATTTCGTGTGATGTAATATCGTGAGCTTATGCTCATGGTATTGTCAATAATAGTAAACAGACGTTTCAGTAAATTAAAATTTATATAAGAGTGAAGTTAATGTATGTTGCCAAATATTTCATACTTATAATTTAGATATAATGCCAAATCGGGTAATTATTTATTTTATACTTTTATTTTCATTTATTTTAGCGCCTTGAAGTATAGGCAACCAGTTAAGCTTGCGATTTCCAAAGCTTTTGATATTAAAATAAAATTAACCGTTATTGAAGTATAATAATAATAAATAAATACATATTATCAACTAATTGCGTGATATCATGGCAGTGTCTACACGCCTTTTTAAGATTTAAAAAATATGATAAATAAAAATGTTAAACTTTACTATATTATGAATTAAATATATAAATTTTTAAACAAATTACTTTCTCTCTCTCTCTTGCTTGTTGAATTAACAAATCGATTATTATGTTCTGTTGCAGGCAACTCCAGCAGCAAAGAACCGAGGACGACATCCAAGGACGTTGTCTCGCCAAATGGAGCCTCAGGTAAAACAATCATACATGTAATTTAAGTTTTCTGCTTTCTTACTAGAAGGAAAGTATTTTTACGTTATTATATTATGGTAAAACTTAAGGGCCTTGTAAAAGACAATCACTTTTTTTTTTCAATTTTGCTCTCTCTCTCTCTCTCTCTCTCTCTCTCTCTCTCTCTCTCTCTCTCTCTCTCTCTCTCTCTCTCTCTCTCTCTCTCTCTCTCTCTCTCTCTCTCTCATAAATAAATTATTATCAAACTAAAAATTGTGCTCTTTGTTAGCAAAATACAGTGGCTACAATCTTGTAAGAAATATAAATTCAAAACCTAAAATCTATTTACATCTAGAGAGAATCAGTAATTAATTGATTGATATATTGCACAATTAATACAGTATCTAATTTATTTATGTTATTTTATTACAGGGTCCCAATGTGAAACACCACAACGTCAAAAACGCAGCTTCTTCAGGAATTTCTGGAAAAAATCAAAGCACTACTCTTTGGAGCAGTGAATAATTTATATAATATAATATTACATTTAATATTATTAAATATAACATTATTGTTTAATTAATTATTAATAATAACAATATAGGCCTACATATATTTTTTTGTAACATATCATTGAAAAAAAAAGGCAGCTCGAACATTTTATTATTTCTTTTTTTTGGCTCTATTATTAATATTAATAATAATAATATAATTATATAAACTTATATTATGCAAGATATCGGTGGGTTTTTTATACTACATGCTAGAGGTGTTTAACATTTTTGGTACCACTTTTAACATTTTGCATTATAATAATTAATACTCTATCTTATGATAAGAAACGTAGCAGCAGATATGAAAGTAGAAACAAACGTGTAGACTTAACAAATAAATATATATTTCTCTCAGGCTCGTATGTATTTTAAATATTAAGGAGAAAAAGCAATTATGAAAGTTGGATTGTAATCCAATAAATGGCAGCTATATAATATGTAAGCGTATTAGGAAAAAACCATCGCGGTTAGTATTAATAAGTTTAAAAAATATTTAGAAAATAGTTGGTAGAGATTAGAGCACGTTGAATTGAAAATTAATAAAACGCGAAAATTCTCTAGAGAATTTTCGCGTTTTATTAATTTTCAATTCAACGTGCTCTAATCTCTACCAACTATTTTCTAAATATTTTTTAAACTTATATAATATGTAAAGGCAATTTTTGATATTATATTTTGTTAAGTTATTGAAAAGTTTGTTAGATTTTCCATTAAATTTGTTGTTTTATTCTTTTTATAGATAATTTCATTTATATGTTTGCATGTATTTTTTTAAAGGAGTTACATTGCGTCGTTTGTAGAACTAAAAGCAAATATTAATAATTTTCAAATACAGTATTTATTTCAAATATCCTTTTAATTTGATAGTCTGTGAAGTGATGTTCATTATTTATACTTCTAAACCTTAAAAAGAAAAGGACATAAGAAACCAGCAAGCTATAGTGACAAGAGTCCTATAGCTCAACAAATATCTTTGCTAGCACAGCGATGATAACAAACACAATATTGGATAACTTTTGACACGGAACTCCTCGACAACGGAGTATGTGACTTCATTAATCTTGACTAACTTGTTTAACTATGAACTCTTAGTTTCTCTCCTAGTCTGTTAAGATGGACAAAGGACTTGGAATTTTGTGCGAAAAACTATCCAATATGTGCTTATTTTTATTTCTGTGCTAGCAAGTTTTTCATGGCAAGCCTCTTGCTGTTTTTCTCTATCCTTTAAAATTAATTGTATCATACTTAAGCGTCATGGTTTATTTTCCTTAATATCTTTTTAACTTTTTTTTTTATTGTTATGTATTGTTATATAATGATTTATTTTATCAAAATATTGTGTGATTTTATACTAGAATATGTCAGAATACGTATCTAAAAAGAAAAAAAAATGTCTTCATATTACAATCCAACTATTGATATTTTAGGGAGTTGCAAGTGATGTGTTTCATGCCATATTAAGACTGTAGCATATTATAATAATATTGTCCCCAAAAAAATAGCTCACTGCATAATAATGATAATTATAAAATTTGTGCATCAAAATTTGATCCATGTCAACAAGGACAATTGAATTTCTAAAGACATTGTATAAAGTAATGTCTAACTGCTAATCTGTTAATTGTGACTTGAATATAAACAAATTAACATCTTACAGATGCATTCACAAAATTGCAAGATAATTGGCTTGTTAGTTTAGTAACCCGTTTTTTTTTTTTTTTTTTTTTTTGTGCTTTGGAATATGAAAAAAAAAAAAAAAGATCGCCAAAGGCTTTTAAAATGGGATAGCACATTTTTGGGGGGTAACATAACAGTTTTACAAACAAACAAGCCTAATATAATTACATGCAAATAATTCTTCAGAAAGAAATTGAAAGCTCAAATTTAAAGTTCACATAACATATTTTGAATGTATTTCTATTTTGTGTTCTCTTGTAAAAAAATACAAATGCATTAAATTAAAACTACTAATTTTCAAGTCAGAACAGTATACTTAATATCCTTGTTGTATTGGAATTGATATAAAAATACTTTAATCTTATTATATATATATAAAACTACTATTATATATATGTAAAGAATAATTGGTGAAATAATTAGGAAATAATTAATATTACTATATATAAAAGCATGTAATTTTAAATAAGACCCCTTCCCCTCCCCACCATTATTAGTCTATGTGTCTGTATCGTCCTTTTTGATTGTAGAAAACAAAAATTGTCATAATACGTGTGATTTGTCCAATATGTAATTAAAATATGAAAATAACTAATTTAAATAAAATTATCAAAAATAAAATGATTAGTATTTCATTTTTTTCTTCTGCTCTGTGTGCAATCTTCAAATAATGTTAAATATTGGACTGTTTTAGGAGTTATTTCAAGTTGTGATATGTGGTTTTGAGTTGAGGTAAATGAAGTGACCTAAGTATTGACTTAGAACTGGTCCTATGAGTACTGGGTCACTGTTTAAAATAACGTTTAAGGTGTATTTACACTATTGTTTTAAACTTTGTCGCACTGCCACACTGCCACATTGAAGCTGCAGTGTCTTGCAGCACTGTGATTAATAGTCGCACCACAGGAGTTATAACATTAATAATAATATTGGTATATAAGTGCCAAAAAATTAATAATTAATCCATATGAAAGAAAATAGTAGAATGATTAGAGAACGTTGATTTGGAAATTGACTAAACTTAGATTCTCTAATTTGTAGATTACTAGGAGATGGGATCAAATCTCTATCCAACAACAGGGACTTATTGGCTGCCAAAACTTAGAGGATTTCTCTATAGGCCGCAGTATGCCATATCAGCTACGCTACGCCACGCCCCCAGACTCCCATCAAAGAGTGGATAATAGCGATCCAATACGTCTCTGCTCAACAATCTACAAATCTGAGAATCTTCGCGCTCAATTTACACTTTTAATTCAATGTGCTCTAATTGTTCTATTATTTTCTTTCATATGTACATATTTATTTTTTCAACATTTATATACCAACCACAATGTTTTTTCCCTTAAATTTAAATAATAAAACTTGATTTGTTATTGTTCTCTCTCCCATAGTAACAAAATTATTTAAAAGGAAAGCCTTTTAAAAAAATATTTACAAGAGGCAGGCAAAATAACGAGTTTGTCTACTAGTGTTAATGTCAAGAGGCTGAAACATGGCTCCTGTTGCAAAGGAAGTAGCACGCTGCAAGGAAATGCCTCCACACTTCCCTCTGATAATATTTCTAATACCACTTTCTTAACCCAGTCTGCAGCTTGACAAATCCTCTAAGAAGGAAGATTATTTAAATAATTTGAAATCAACAGATTGCAGGCTTCCTAAGTGACTGACCAAGTTATTATATTTTAACTTGAAATTTTAAGTCAATAGTTTTGGTTTTAGAAAACAAAATTATTTAATAACCAAAATAGAAATAAATTTGTTCAATAATACTAGTACATTACTTGCTAAGTATTGGATTTTATAATAATTAATGAATGCAAAGACTTATTGTGACTCAAATTGGCACGTTTTATTATTAATAAAGTTCCCCTTGTACACACAACAAAAAATTGTCCAGCAAGTTCGATGTTTTTTTTTTATAATAATTTAATTTTACTAGTGAATTGCAATACTTTGGAGGCAAAATAACAATAATAATTAAAATAATTTTCACAAATGCAAATAAAATATTATCTAAGTTTGCTATTTTCAAATAAAAACTTTAAAATAAGGACAACAAAATAATCAAACAGATTTTCTTACAAATATTTTTGAAGACCTGAATTATTTATATTGTAATAAAATAATATTTTGTGCAATTATAAATTTGCTTTTACTTTTATGTAGTACAATGAAAATAGCAGAAGAACATAGATCGATTTTGCCTTCAAATTCTTGCAAACTTGAATACTTTTTGTTTTTTTTAATTTTTTTTTTTTTTTTTTAATTCAAGGGATATCTATCTAATTGTTGGAACACAGCGAAAATTAGTAAAAAACTTTTTTTTTTCCTTATTTTACACATATTTGTTTCTTTTTTTTTATATATATATTCATACAAGACTCCGAGTTTTATTATTTGTTTTTTTGTTTTTTTAAAATTTATTATTTTTTTATACAAGGACCCAAATAAGTTTTGGTTTACAAGATTTATTCATTTTTTAATATTAATTCAGGATATCCTAACCCAAATTTATTTTTTTTATCATTTTTTTAATAGCATTTAAGCTTGAAGCAAATAAATTTATCACTGACTTGGCAATGTATAAAGACTTCAATTTTGTTCCAGTATATTGTAACTTCTTTCCCGCGTAATCATCAAACTCAACAGTATTAATAGTAATGAGTATACAGTACAACATACACTACTCTCATTATGATATATATTTTGTTTGTTTACTTAGGATTTAGATAAGTACTTTAGTTTTTACTATATTATATTTCACAAACCTAGAACATGCAGCTAAATGCTGTACTTATCTTTAAATTTCAAACTAGATCTTTCTTAGTCTAGGTTATAAATTTGTACAATTAATTCTCATTACTATTATTATTTGAATTATTATTATTTCTTCTAATCATTATCTATATGCATAAATACTTTTGAAAATTTGAAGTACAATATAATGTAACAAAGGTGTAGCCCAGGTAGTATTTTCTTCTTCTTCTTTTTTTTTTTTTTTTTTTAATTAAAAAAATTCTTATGCCTCGTACTGATGTTTGATGGAGACATAGAAAGTTAGAAAAATAACAAAGCAAAAACATACGCAGGCAAGCAAGCCGGGCGGAGATAAGACCCATAAAGGAGCGTGCGAGATCAACGTCTATTACAAGGAGAGGCAAAGGGGAACACCAGTTGATAGAAAAAGCCTCGTACTTAATAATGTAAGTAAAATAATAAAAAATAATAATAAACAAATGAAGTAAATTTCCAAAAGAGGTTTGTTATAATATAGAAAAGTACCAGATATTGTTATCAATTTGTGCTTTTGTTATCTTAATATATAATAGAAGACCCAAATAATTTTGAACTAAAGGAATACAACATAATACTATTATGAAGTATCACTTCTAGATATATCTAATTTCTAATTATTCACAACCATAATATAGCACAGTCTGGTACAATTCTAATATACAAGATGAAATAAAAAAAATTTAGGTTTCTATAGCAAAATAAACAGAAATATGTTTTTTGTTTTTTTCAAAAAAAATGTTCACAAATTTATTGATATACGTACGTAATATAACTTATGAAATAATGAGAGTCACACAACAACACAGGCTATGACAATAAACTGCTAGAGATATCCAACTTTTAAACATCAAAATAATTAGGCAATGATTTCTCTCTCTTTTGTTTCATTTTTTTTTTTAAATAAAATTATATAATAATAAAAACACAAGCAATGCCCAATATTTGTATCAATCCCACCCACCCCACATTTCCTACCCACCCACCCCCCCCCCCCTCCCCAATATTTTTTCCCTAGCAGTAAGATATTTAGACAAAGAAAAAAAATAATATATTAGATAATATTATAAGAAATAAAAACATTTTTTTTCTCAATTTCGTATCTTGATGAAAAATATAAATTCCTGTGTCCCCCTTTTTCTCTCCATGACCCCCCTCCCTCCCCCCTCATTGTATTGGCAACTGACAAGAAGGCGACATGACGAGCCCCTCCCCCACCTCTGTGCTGAGCTGGGGGGGAGGGGAGGATGTGTGGTGCCCCCCGCCACAGCCTGCTCTTAAAATCCATCTGCAACAAAAGATAAAGTCCAAGAAATCAACTATATGCACACATTTATTTTGAAAAAGAAACAAAAAAATGCACAATTTATCAGTCACTAACTGAATGAGCTCACATAAGTACATACTCTTTTTCTATTAATGAATCCTTATTATGTTCAATTTTGGACCATACTAAAATATTTTCTTTCTCTCTCATGTAAGGCAATGATATCTCTCTCATGATATTTCAATTCCCAATTTTTCAATTCTATTAGTGTTATTCTATTATATAGGCCCTATATATTTTTTTACCAATCAACAACTTAATAAAAGAAGACGTAATTTTACCTTAATTAATAGACAACTACTCTGGTTTTACTGTGAAATCTCAATATTATTTAATAGCTCTCTAATTAAAATTCTTAATCATACCCTGGTATGGAAAGACAATACATTAGATATAAAATATTTATCACCATTGTCAAATGTGATTATTTATAAATAAACAGATTACAAAAGGCACAATCCACTTCCTGAAGACATATCTGTAGCTATAAACTTAAGTTATTCTAGAAATAAGATGCCTGACACTCCTATTAACTCCACACCAATCATACTCAACACCTACTATTTAACAAACTACAGGAAGCTCTACAGACAATAGAATTTTAGTCACTACTGATAAGGCTACTAGTAAAAAGTAAATGTGAAACTCTTAAATTAAATATAGAGCGAACATTAAAGATACTTAAAAAATTGTTTGTTTCAACATGAACACTTCTTTATTTAATATAATATGCTTTTAAATATTCTAGTAGTAATTTCAAACAAGAAAAAGTGTAATTAAAAATGTACTCAGAAGTGACGAATTATTATCTTTTGAAATTATGTTTCTTGGAGCTAACAGTTTTCAAACTCACCAGCACGCTAATAGCCGCAGCCAACCAAATATTCCCCCAGTTTTTCAACCACACTGGCGGCTTGTTGGGGCTGGATGGGGTCCTCGTAAAGCGCTACCACAACGGCTGTAAATAACAAAAGCACACCATTAGTCACTGAAAAATAGCAAGACCTTGCAGTGACTACCTAACGTTCATAAAACAGACATTAAAATAACTTAAAATATAGATTGAACTAGGCTTAAATGCTTTTGATTTTTTTGATTTTTTTTTTAAATAAGGGGAGTGGGAATATGTTTTTAATAGCACACATTATTCAGGGTTTCAAAAAATACAGAGCTTTAACTATGATTTTTTTTTTTTTTTTTTAATAAAAATTGTTATAGCAACTAGCAAAGCTGTTAAAGCCATAGAACACATAAAACAACATGAGCTTTTTAATGAATAAAAACAAAATGGGATCTTCAAAACTGATGACAATTTTTACCAGAATGTTCATGTAGCCCCACGAGAGAGCGTGGAAAAACTGTAAAGTATGCAATTTGCGTGAAAATTCATGTTTATGACGTCAGAAACATGAAAAAATTAGTATGAAAATGTTGTGCGGGTTACATAAATCGAATTTTCTGATCACTGCTACGGGGCTACTGTTGGGTTTTGAGACAAACTAATGCTATTTATGTAAATCCCATCAAGTGTTTTGTGATATAAATGCTTATGTTTTTCTCTGGTCTATTCCTTTAAGAATAAGTGTAACATCTATAAGTCTCTCTCTCTCTCTCTTTCTCAAAAAGCAATGCTTCTATATTAACTATATCTCTATTTCCTAATGTACTCAAAATTAAGCTATCTAATTATTGGCAATGACAACTTTGCTCTCTATATTATAAAAATATTGGCTACAAATACTTTTGTTCTAGCTTAGGATTATAAAACATAGGTTAAAGTTAAAAATAAGTTACATAAATACACATTGATTCTCACCTTGCTGTGTCTTCATGCAGTGCACTCCCACCTTGCCAAGTTTGGCACGCACCACCCTATCTGTGCCGGACAGGTAGATGTAGCGTGTGCCTCCCAACGTCAACCCTGACGTTGTCAGTAGGTCTTGGTTATCAAAGCCTGCAACCAGCTTGGCCAACTCGTCTTTAGATACCTGAAATTATGACAGTTAGAATTATGTAACGCACACACATTAACATAATATCATAAGTGTAAGGGAAATCAAATGCGTCAAATTATTATTATTATTTGCAAATCTTGATTGTAATTTTGGTAATTAGTTAATTGTTATTGTATGCTTATGTACATTATTAAATATTTTCTTAACTGATATGAATAAAACTCAAAGGAAAAAATAGCTTGATTGGATTAAAATAATGTTGTTTTATTGTGTTATTCATTTATTGGTTCCATTTAAATACATTAGTTTAAGCTAACATCCATGATAAATTGATGATATACACATCATTGGTTACTTTATTTCATGCTAATTCCCCTTGCTTCTACTCTAAAATTGTAACTTAATATCTTTATACATCATGTGATACACAAGTTTAACAATAACGAACTTGAAACATTTTATACACATTATTTGACATCAAATTTTGTGAAATGATATTTCACAAATATTGTACGTACATGTTCATGTAAAACGAGCCTAATCTATGATTTCAATTTACTTCCTGCTTATTTTAAATACGATTTCTTATCAATGTATTATCTGTAAAATAATACCCCAGCTCTTATAACTGGTTAACGTATATGAAATATAATGCTTTATGTAACAACTGTGATTACAAATTATTGCAAATATTATATTGATTGTATGTAAAAACTCTATGCAACATTGGAAACGCCCACATAAAAAGGGTTTTATTTTAATTCCGGCGCCTGAAATTTAAGGTTAGATACACGAAACACTGGGTAAAATAGTAGTGCAAATTTTATCACAGAATTTTCTTTTATTGAGGAAAATAAGGTACATCTCAACATAGTAAAAAGGGAGAAGCCATGGAAGAGAAAAAGAATATGACGGAGATCTTGTAAATGTTCTAACCTAATTTGTCAAAATTATTCACAAGATCTTAACTATCTCTGAACATAGGAGCTAGGACATATTTAATACTTCTCACACATAGAGTTAAGACATTTTGTGGAATCACCATCAAATGACATAACTGTTGGACTTTGTGGATATAGGAGGCAATTTTCAAACACACACACACACTTAAGTCTTTTTTACGGAGGGTGATGTAAAGGGTAGTTTTATGGGGACAAAACACGCTGTATATGAAATGACGTGTGTAAAATTAGGATGGTGAGTAACCAATATAAAGTATTATTTATTTGTAAACAGAGACTATGCTACCTATGAGGTTTCACATAATAATAGAAGACATGCAATGAAGCTGGTTCGACCTCTTCAAACCTTCACTTTTTTCTTTCTTTCCCCTACTCGTGTGGTGCAAAAATGCTTGCTACCCTACTCAGATGTACCCAAGAACAGGTTGCCCAAATTTCTAATCTCACTACATTTCAGAACCATTCTTAGATTTAGATACCTTACTACTACACGCACAAACAGTATTAATCAATAATCATGAGAATATTGTAAGTGATCATAATACTCTCTCTCCAATTTATCCAATTTTAAGCTCCTAAAATAATGGTCAAAATGTATGTCAAATTATAAAATACATATTTTATCATACGATGAGACGACTTTTGTCACTTTCTTTCTTGTCACCCACTAATTACCAGTACCCACACTGTATAAGATTTAGGATTCTATAACCAATGTTATGTATATTACAGTTTTTACACAACACAAAATATAAATCTTAAACTTCTTAAATAGTTATAGGGGGTAAAAAGGGGGTTGATAAGGTCGCGCCACCTTACTGAACTATAAATATAAAAAGAAAGCAATTTTACATAATCAGTTAAGGAGTACCGCGAGTAATTAGTCAGTCGATACTCTTGCGCTTGAGACGTGATTTAGCTAGATAATGAGTAACTCAAGTGCACTGTGGTGATGCAGTGATAACGAGACAATGCATAGCAGCGCGCGCCAAGTCACCTTGCCAAGGTCACGCGACAAATAAACGATCGATACTCACTCATTCACCAAGCAACATTCGCAAAATAAAAAAACCCAACTATACAAAATCATTTCTCATACTTCGTATTACATTTTTTCCCTTTCTTATTATTGATTTCTTTGTATTTTTGGCAATCATTATACACTTACATACTTTACAAAAATTAACGGCAATTTTATAGTAATACTGCGACAAAAACGTTAGAATATTACGATTGCCAAGTACTTTTTTTTTTTTTTTTTTTTTTTTTTTTAATTAACGCATATTTTGTATGTCTGTATACAAAATCTTTTTTATTATTCCTGCATTAATTATACCGTATTATTGATTTTTATTGTTTTAATAAAAAACTTACGTGATATTATTTGAAATAATACAGTGAAAGGTTTAAGGACAGTAAAATTTAGAAATCTATCAAGGTTGAGATTTTAGATGTGTTTTTTTTTGATGATATAATAGAGATAAAATTTATTAGATTGATTCAAGTGTAGTAATTTTTTGTAGTGATAAGTTTTGTTTACTTTAAGTTTAGTTTTACTTTGCTGATCTCTCGCGTGAGATAAAGTGCACGCCGCGGTGAACCAGTGCCGCACCAAGAGGCACTGCATTCTTACCGTTCAATAATCAGACTTGGGTGGTTTGTCGACTAAAAAATTTAGTTCTAATTTTAATGATAAAATCTTTATATTATTAATAATTAAGAAAAAAAATAGATAAAATTATTTATTAGTATTACATATTTAGTTTTTCATTTCTGGGAAATATACAATTTAAAAAAGTTAAACAATCTATACTACATAGCAATGGGAATTATGCTCATTAAAGGGATCACGGTAGGTGGGAAATTATCTCTTTGTTATTGTAATCATCATATTCTATTGTCAATATTTACATTTTAGCTGGCGTAATGAAGTGTTCATCTATTGAATGAATAGCTTTGTATCATTTAAAAAAAGAATTTAAAATAAACTTCCTTTTTTTTTTTTTTTTTTTAATAAGCTAAGGAGATTTTAACATTTTATTATTTTGAAAAACGAATACGTACTATTTGAAAACATCATCGGGACCCAGGTGCTGTTTAAAAGTTGATAACGAGCAAACATAAAAAAATTGGTATACAAAAAAAAAAAAAAAAAAAACATCAAACGGTTGTCACCGCACGTACATGCCTTTGGTTACCAATTGGGCAAGACCATTCCATTCATCCATTCATTAACTTTAAAACTGATTGATTTTAATCACCCAAGACCACACAACACGTGTTTGTAGTTATATAGTAATTAAATGAAACTTGCACCGATTGACGGGGTTATTATTTTCAGTGGTTCGACTCCAAATTAATACACGAGAGCAACATATTAATAGAGTCGCGATCTATTTTAAAACTACGCCACGTAAGTATTTTGAGAGTTTTTTTTTTCCTTTTTTTTTTCTTTAATGTATGAAGAAGTTGTGTCGCATTGGAATCAGGTCATTTCACTAACCGCAAACACATGACTTTTTTTTAATCAACAAACTTAACTTTTATCTTATCATATCAAAGAGGTATTATATATTTAATTGTTCAGAATTAAAAATGTAAATTTAATTGAAAACTTTTTTTTTTTTTTCATCAAGGTAAAAATAATTTTAATCTAGGTGCAACAATCTTTCGTTGGGAAGGAAGTTTTTAAGTTTTCTAAAATTAATTTTAGAAAAGATAAAGACCACTCTAGTTTAGATTCATTCACATTTATTTATTTTACAGTTAAAAAATAAAATAAAGTATGAATGAATTACGGTGGGCTACGAAATTTAAGTTTCAATTATAAGACCTCCTCATTCGAAAACGTTAACATGTTCTGTTCTCCGTGAGCAAATTTCTATTAATAAACATTAATTTACCAACACACACACACCAACAAATAATGTTTATTCGTGTATTTATATTCGGACCCTTTGTCCCCCCCCCCCCCACTTTTAGCCTGATATTCTCGAACTAGGGCCCCATATTTTAAAATTAAGTCTCTGAACTTTATTTTTAATTTAATTTGTCCTCAAAACTAAAAATCTTAAAATAATCAAATATGTATTTGTCGAATATTTCTGAAGCAATAAAATTTTTTATGAAATTGAAAATATATGTGAACGTCTTTTGGTTGATTTTGTGTTACGGACGGAAGTTGATATTGGTCGATTGTATCGAGAGTAGCTTGTGGTTTCCGCCAACAAACTAAAGTGGTTTTACACAGACGTTATCACGTGCTCACTCTACTCTGAATTAACTAACTCACCGCCTGCCTGCGTACCCGCCTTGCTGCATAGTAAGCTTGCTTGATATACGTTCAAGCCTAATTCACACACCGAAATTGGGGCGTAACTTAACTTTAAACAACTGCAAAATAATCATTTAGTACACAAGCAAGCGTGCTTACTCGCTCATTAAAAAAAAAAAAAATGTTAATATATATATAACACTTACGTATAGTATTTATGTATACTATATTCAGATAAATAATAATAAAAAATTACAATTCAATGTAGCCAATAGCAATGTAGCTAAATCAAGTTGACAGATTTATATTGATATCTGTAGATATTCAAAAATTCAAATGGGAAATTGTAGTGTAACTTGAATACCAAGAAATGTGTTAAATTTCAATTTACCTTTATGTACGTGCTAAACAATGAACGGAAATATCATTTTAGTGCGTTTGATTGATTACTAATCAAAGTGTCGCTTTGTACTAACTTCGCCCCCGCTTACATTGTTGTCGTCCCCGACGGAGTCATGCAGAATGTATCTTTTGACCACGAGACAACAGATAATTACCAAGATACTGGCATACGTTACATTGCATATGTTTGTCTGTCGCGGAGCAAAGAAGGCGGAAATTTATCGTAACAGCTGCTGCAACATACTGGATGATTTTTTTTTTTTTTTTTGTATATTATTTCTTGCCATCCTGCGTTCAATCAACTCTGCGCATAAGAAGGGAAAAATATACCTCATCCTCCCCTAAACTTCAAAATACTTCAACTTCCATATCAATAAACAAGGGTCAAAGAATAGAAATACTGGAGATGGAAATGTATTTTCATTGGAATTGATTTTTATTTTAGCAGTAAAAATGTTATTTGAAGTTAGGATATAAATCTCCATTACACAACGTTTCGCAATTATAAGGGTAAGAGAGAGAGAGAGAGAAAAGGGGAGGTTTAAAAAGGGTTTAGGGGGTGGGGTTACTAGACGTGTTTTACATGCACGTGCCTTGGTAACTTTTTCGCAAAATACATCGATTTATTTTACACTAAAATGATCAATAATGTAGTTGTTAAAACAAAATATAAAGTAATATTTTCCATAGATTGGTGTTAGATGATCTCCGCCCATATTGACGGCAAAAAACTTATGAACTGAACTGTATTCAGCAGACAATATAGGGGCCACTACCGAATAATGTAAATTTTATTTTTTGGAACAATTATTAATTCTCCCTGTTTAGTCAATAAAGGCGCGCCCCTATCATGAATGACCACGTGATCGGACGTGATTGTTCCTGTGGTGGTCGTTGATATACTACGCCGGGATATGATAAGAAAAAAAAGAAAAAAATAAATATAGGAAAAATCTTCCGACTCCTTTATTTCTTTCTCTCTCTCTCTCTTTTTCTCTGAACAGACTCCTTGAGTACTTTTGTGAGTATATTGCAACATGAAGGTAACTTTCACTATCTGTCTGGCAAAGCTAGCTCATGGCTTACGCTGTTGCTGCTGCTAAACATATTCGCAACAATACAAAGTCTTTGCCCTCTTATAATTTTGGCAATTTTATACACTCACTTGTTTGTTACTAACAAATTTATTTTACCTCTTTCTTATAATTTTGCCAGGAGCAGATTAATCATTGCACATAATATAACTAAAACATATTTTCTCAAAACTAATACATATAATAATTCATATCTTACATTATTTTATAAAGTTCAACAGAGATGACGATGAAGTACTATTGGTCCATTTTCACTTACGGTAAAAATTTTTACTTCTCGTACGTAAGTAACATTACATACATACGTATACATAAAAGTCCCGGCATCATACTGGTTTTTTTGACACAGCGGTACAATAAAAATTAAAACATAAATTATAGCAGTATATTATGTGTATGTTATAATTTATAAAACCAGAAGCAAAGGTAGATTAAATAAATATATAAAAGAGATAATATTAATGACAATATTTGTAAATTATATAATTTCTAAGTAAATAATATTATGAAATGTTTTTTTTTTTTTTAGTTTTTATACAATAAAAATAATTAAGACAGATACACTTAATAGTTTTATAAAATGAACTAGAGCCGTATATTTATTTAATAAATAGATAATATAGCTTTAATGATTTATTATCAATTTGATTGGTTCTGATAACAAACTTAGAAGTCAAGCCCTTTTTGTCAACAGAGAGTTTTCTCTTTCACGAGGAAAAAAATTGGAAGACTAAAAAAAAAAAAGGTTCTTATAAGTCGGTATAACAAAAACGATCAATAAGCGTTACGTACCGTGCAGTACATACTACACACTAACATTGTGTAAAGTGTGTAATAACAATACCTAGTTCAGCGAGTTACTTGCAACGTATGCACGATCTTGCGTAATCTTGCATACGTATAATGTTACCTACGATTATATTATACTGCATATTATTATAATAATAAAATTGCAACCTTCACTGTATTATGTGCCGCAAATATAGATTCTAGACTTACATTACAAAATAAAATACATAAAATGATTTTTTTCCCCCATTACCATGTAAGACGAAACTATAACGTTCATTATTTACTTAATTAGGGATGCATATCATACAATAAGCATAAATTAAAACCCGTATATAGTAGAAGATAAATATAGGATTTCGGCACAAAGTTAAATACGATATAATTAGCAAAATTAAAACAGAAATCTTTCAAGCATTATTTTTTTTCTTCTTCTTCTTCTAAATATTCAGTATTATTACTATAAGGTTTATATAATATTTTATGCAAATTTATGCAAGTTAATTTTGGCAACACTGTATATTAATATAATATGATCTTATAAATATAATTTAAAGTGATGAGCAATCTGATTATATGTATATTACCGGTAACGCAATGAAACAGGTAATACAAGGAAGATAAAGTGTCCAGTGGCGGTGGATATAATATATATTTTCTTAAAAGACAAAAGTAACGGTTAATTAATGTTCTCCAGGCGAGTTGCACTAATGTTAACTGTGCAGCATCAGTGTATCTTGTGCACCGGCCCCAATACTGCACACTCACATACATATAAAAATACTTTTTTTTTCTTTTTCGGCCGGCCTAGCTGGCCTTGCCTACCTTTACCTCTCTTTATGCCCTCAGGACAACGCATGACCGAAATTAAAAACCAAAAAAAGAAGTCGCAAGTAAGCAAGCAAGCTGGTATTGAGATTCCTTTTTAACAATCATGTTAGTCTTCTAACCTCAACTTTTTTTTTTCAGTTATAAAAATGAGATAATGTTTAAATTGTAGCATATATGTTAAATTACCGTAATTATCTTTAATTTCCTTAAGAAGATCTTTAAATAATAAAACAAAGAATTGTAGTATTTAAGATTTAATTCATAGCATATTTAATTTATAACATAATAATAAAAATCAACATTTTTCTCTAATAAATGATTTTTAACAGTATTATTATGCAAAATAATTTGGATATTATATATTATAAAAAAAAGTAAAATATTCTGGTTGGGTGTTGTCTGTTTCCTTCACTCTAACACCGGAAAGGAACTTAGAAGTTATAGAACTGTTAGCATTAAAAATATATAAATATATATGACGTGTCTTTAATTTTATTACTATAATGAGACAGTAGTTTTATTTTTTTTTTTTTATTGTGCTTATTTATTAGACTAATGAAAATATTTGACTTAAAACTAAATTACAACAATCAGTTCAACTATCATAAAATAGCAAAGCTATACGAATATAATTATCATTTTTCATTCTACATTTTATTTAGTAAATTTATTTATAATCATTTTAAAACTTAAAAATAAAGATCATACTTATGTATAAGAAATCTGCTACCATCTCAAATATTTTATATGTAAATGGGTGACACATAATCTTTTTTTCCTAGTATCCGTTCGAAATCTTTCCGTTTTCTAGTCACCGTAAAAAACTGCATTATTAAATCTCGTAAAAAAAAAAAAAAAAAAAAAAAAAAAATAGAAACAGATTTACAACAAATCTAGAGCTGAGTAATGTATTAGTGATATCAATAGTTTAACATTACTTTCCGAGTCATCAGTCTTTTTTTTTCTTCTAACTTAAACAAATTACCAGTAACATGAAAAATAGATTAGATAATTTTTTTTTATGTTAAGAAGAAAAAGCACGTACCATGTTTGTTATCTATGTATGAAATGAAACAATTTTTTTTTCTAAATAATTAAGTTTACATTACATATGTATATATTATAATATGTTTAAAATAATTATATTAACCCCGATTATTCATGGTGGAAAAGTCACTGACATAGATGACCATAATAGGTTATAGCGACCGTGTGTTGTCCGCGTATGTATGTATGTACCGGTATATACTTTTTAAATTGTTACTCATGTTAGTAAGGTTAAATTATATTAAATTTAAAAGGTCTCACTTCCTATTAAAAACTACATGAATTGTATATACCAGCAACAACATCTTTAAAGAATTCCTATAAGTGCAACAGGAAAGATTTTTTTTTTTTTTTTTTTAATGCATCGACTTGCAAATCTTGTATTCCTTATTCCCAATGAATCATCCACTCCCATGTGAGTCATGATTCAATTTTGTTTCTATACAACTTTCCTTGTTGTAACAAAATATATTGAAATTTAATTTCTGATTATTAAAATAAATTAATATATTCGATTCTCAATGAATTTCCAGAGATAAAAGAGGGCGCAATGTTTTAGCAGCTGATTTCACACGTCTGAGAATTTAATGGCCGCCATTTTGATACTACACCCCATACTTTATAAAACCGGCTTTTACAAGATAAAGAGCAAATATACGATATAAATGTTACATGAATTGAATATAGCACATACTACTTGGCTATTTGACAGTAAATTATTACTTAGGAATATGGTATTGTTTGTAAAAAAAGAGATTACATTGCGGCCTACAAAATCTTCCGTCCACACCCTTCTCCGTCAAAAACCATGCGTTATCATATAATCACAGAAAAACAACAACACCTTTATAGTTTTAAATAAAAATTAAGCATACCCAAATGTTTAATAATTTAATTAACGCATAGTAAAATTTAATAAATGTTGTCAATAAATGACACTTGGCAACAGTAGGGGGTGTTAACAGCTTGACAAGGAACATGTGCTTAAAGCTTACCTCAAATCCTTCTGATTTCGCCCAAATGTTACCGTCGTGTCCTGCAATTGCAGCTTTGGTTACACACCTAGAAGCAAGCAGTTGCTTGTCTACATAATCTTGCCAGCTCATATTGCAAATATATTAGAGAGAAATTTAGAGAAAAAGTTGAAATTTTCGCCCAGCGACACGAGAGAGTGACAGCTCGCCCCGGCCAGTCACACAACTGAAATGAGGAAAGTAGTTCCTGCACTAGCGTAACAAATCATTGTCATGCAGCGGAAGCTGTTGTTGGTCTTTCTTATCTTTTTTTAGCATGTCAGCAATTAAAAATATGTCCGTTTTAAAGCAAAATCTAAAATAAAATTTCGTAAGTTAAGCTATTCCTAAAAGTAATGATATTTAAAAACGGACTATTTTCTATAAAATCAATTTTTAAGAAGATTTTCACAAATGACCAATTGAAAATCAAGTAAGAATGAACAACCAATCACAATCCGTTTTATACATATTACTCATTTCGCGCTAAGTTTTAAAAATAAAAAAGTTTGAAAGGTACGGAAAGATACTGCAAATGTCATTATGTCAAAGCATTATTATTATTTCTTTCTTTTTTTTTTTTCCATCTATGAGTACGATTGAAATTATTCTACAGAGAAACCAACTTAACTACAGTAGATTATCTCCTATATTGAGAATGTCAGATCAAATGCGTGCCATAATTGCGCCTGGGTGAATACTGCAGAACTAGAAGCCGTCATTTGAAGTAACGTTACGAGTCTAGTTCTGCAGTCTTCACCCAGTCCCAATTGTAGCATGCATTGATCTGACATTCTCAGTATAGGAGATAACCTACTGTATAATATACTGTGGGTTCTGTGCATAAATTTTTATTTTACAATTAATTATTTATATTTAGTAGAATGTGACAGTTAGGAAAAAAGGTTCATAAAGATGATGTGGTATACTTAAAAATAATAAAGTCTTTAAGATTATAATTAAATTTTTTACGAGTGTGCTTTTATTTATTTTTATTTTTTTTATTTATCACAACAACGTAAAACGACATCAAATATTGAATTATCATAATTTAAAATTATTATATAGAGAACTTTAAAATATTTTCCATTAAAATAAACCTACAAATAATACACTACAACTAAAAGACACAAAGATCTGATGAATATCTTAAATTATTAAAGAATCACAAATTGAAATATATACGTCTAATAATTTCCATAAAAACATAAGAACTGGGTATTTATTTATTTTTTTCCTTCTTTTTCTCCTCACCTTTCATCACGATAGTAAAATGGCACCAAATAAACCTACATATTTTTAATAATATATTGAATAATAATTGCATGCAATAATATATAGTGGCACATATAAATTTACGACACTGATTAATTAATATAGTTGACATCTTAGATTGGATGAAATATTGCACAAAATTCATTACATATGATCCCAATTTTTTTTTTCGAGTAATTTTCATTTTGTATGCAGAGTTCACAGTGTTTCACACTAATTTAATTGCTTATAATGATTTTAAATGGAAACAGAAAGCAATATATCAAAAAATAATAATAATAATAAAAAAAAAATACTACTGTGTGTACTTTGCAATAATTAAAATTATTATAACATTTGGACATACAAAATTGTTTTTTCATCAGCTATACAAATAAGAATTGCAAAAGTAGGTTTTCAGAAAAATATAATAACTTTCAGAGCCCAACAGTACTAACAAAGTGCTAGCAGATAACTGTGCTATGTACTGTCTTGATTTAACTTTTGTTTTTTCTTTTTATGAAGGAATGAAGCAGTTTTAACTTCAGTTATAATGTTTCCTTGATGCTGAAATTTTTACTGCAGCTTACTGAGCCTTAAAGCTGCTCTTTTCCTTTTCCTTTTTAATTTTTTTATTTTTTTTATTATCATTATTATTAATCATTAGGGTATTGAAACCTGATTGAAACAAACTTTAAGGACAGTACAATGTAATAAAAAATTTCTAAGTTGAGAAAAACATTCCAATTTTAGTTATAGCTGTTGTATTCCTCTATAAGCACGTTAAATTGAATCAGAAACAAAGTTTGGCTGTCAGCACTTTGCACGTATTGTTTGGCTTTTTTTTTTTTTTTTTTTTTTTTTTTTTTTTTTTTTTTTTTTACTTAGCCCACTTTTGCAAGTCTTTTAATCATTGTTATTTCCATAATTTTATAAAATATGATCAAAGATTTTGAGTCTTTTTAAATACACCTCTAATATTGGCTTATCAATTAATTATTTGTGTAATTACTTTTACATTCATGTAGCTGATGATTAATTAACTTTGAATAGTAATACTAAAACTTTATTAAATAAATTCACTTTTTTGTTTTTAAATTGTAACAATGAAGTTCGTATCTTTCCAGTCACATGTCATAATATGTATACAACATTATTTTGCAAATATGTATCTACTTCTAAAATACACAAAAAAAGAGTCATTGATCAATATTTTCTTATACATAAGCAAATTTTAAACACATATTATTTTTGGGTTTCTCCTTTTTTTTTTTTTTTTTTTTTTTTTTTTTTTCCCTTCTTTTGTAACTATATATTGATTATTAATAATAACTTCTATGTTGATTGCCTTTTTTCTTTAGTCTATATGGAAACCTGATCAAAAATGTGTAAGTTTCTTATATATTATTATTATTTTTTTTTATTATTATTTTTTTTTTTGTTCTAAGAACTCGAACTATTTCTTTTTTAATTAATTTTAGGAACAAACAATCAAGTAATCTAACTTTATTTATTTATGTATTTATGCTTTAATTATAAAATTTTGTAGTTTTAATGCTGTATTATAAGAAAGAAATTTGACACACCTTTCTATCATTGCAATAAGATTAATATTAAACTTTTTTTTTCTTTTGTAATTTATTAATTCACAAACGTATTAAAAAAAATCATTACACAATTATTGCAAAGTCGTTTTCTTTTTATTATTAATCAATTTAACGGAGAACACAACAATGTTGCTTTTAGTATCTAAATCAATTTTTTTATATTAACTTTTTTGCAAGCAATTGAGGGAAACCAAGGATTTTAATTTTCAATGAACTTAACCCTCCCACTCCCCATTTACAAATAATTAGGCTTACAAGCATAACTTATATATTATGTGCGAAAACATATCTTGGGTGAGATATTTGTCTTATTTACCATTATTTGGAAAAATAAAAGATAAATGAACATTGCTATGCATTTTTAAGAGTTGAACCCTATGTTTCTTTTCCTATTCAAGACACAAAGTGGCACCCTGCAGAAGACATAGGATTGTGACAACAAAACACATAATATGTGTGCTTATTTATCTTTTGATTGCTCCCACCCTTTACCCCTGTTGGTAATATATGAAGAGGACCATTTTCTTAAATTTAACACTTTTTTTTTTAGTCCAACATTTATTGTACCCAGTCTTCCAGTTTATTATCAGAAAGCTTATGCATATTTTGGTCTCACTATGCAATGACCAATAGTTCTCTAGTTATGATGCTGTAAAGTTCCAACTTGTTCAAAAAATCTGCATTTTTGCTAACAGCGTCAGCAATCATTCCCTCTATTGAAAGAAAAAATCTAAAATGAAAAAGAAAAAAATAGATACATTTTTTTTCTTCTCTAACATAATTTACTTTATCACTTTAAAACGACTTTATTCAGCTTAAAAATCAACAATGTTGTGAACTCCTTCAACGTGTCTTATTCTTTCTAATAATACGACAAAAAGTTTTATAGGTTCTTTGAGATTGATAATAAGAAATAAAATTGCTTGGATACTGATTGGAACAAGTTGTTGGGAATAATCCAAGCAGTTATTGTGTTTTGCTAGAGTTTTAATCCTCTAGATTGAGCTGCTGTTCTGAGACTAGAAGTGACTCAGTGTTGTTCAGGGACTGGCTCTAGGGATTGCTCAGCCAAGGGCAGAGCTACAGGGTGAGGATTGTTACGTTCATATTCCTCAAGCTCAGATAAATTGATGATATCTATTTCTTGGATGTTGTGACCAGCAAACTCAGAGAAGAAATTCTCTTCATCTTCTGCTTGGCGCTTGTAAGCTGAAATCATAGTGATATAAAAATGTTATAAATATCTATAAGGGTGGGGGTGTTATTATAATTTTTTTTGACACTTTTTACACTACATGATACTGAATAAAACTACATATTTAGAACACAATTAAAGTATAATATACTAACCACGAGCATTGTATTTCTCCAGCATATAGGTAGGTAGGTGACGGCATTCACGTGAAATGTACTGACCAACTGAACGGTAGTCTGAGATACGTGGCATCACAACTCGCATCGTCTCCCTCACAGTCTCGGTGTTCACCTCATAGTAACCTGACAAATTAAAACATAGATTTACAGTCTTAACTCAAGTACTCAATTTTTCCTAATCTACCTATATGTTTTTCTGTCAAATCTTTTTATTATCAATCATCGTATAGTCACTATAGTCCATTTTTCCTTAATATGTATAAACTCAAATATGACATTCTTTGACAACTATTTCTTTCAACTTTTAGCAAATAATAATATAAAACATATTACTGTTCTGAAATTTTTATTCCTTAGAATATAAAAAATTGATGTCACTTAAAACTGAGTGCTGGTGCTTTTTTATGAATCTGTATTGTTTATTATTATCATTATTTTTGTCCCTATGCATATTGATAGAATCCTCATAAGAAAACTGTAGTCAATAAACTTATCTCGTTGCTGAAAATTACTCTTTCTAAATTTTGCGTTTGAGACGTAAACTTTTGTGTGATTGTGTGTAAAATAGCTGTTGCATTATTCCTTTTAATTATAAGCATGCAGTGAATCAACTCGTGCAGTGTTTTATTATTATCTATAATGATATTACAGTTTTCTTATTTTTGAAATTAAAAGGAAAATTTATTTTTATTTCCAAACATTAACAGGATTTCATGATGCTCTGTTTGCACAGTTGGTGTGGAAGTGTGAGTGACCACTTCCTGAACACAACACATGTCCTTCTTAGTTTTACTTCCTACCAAGCAATCATTGCAACACAACATAAAACTAATATTTTGTTTTATTGTTATAATATTATATATCTTTTGGAAGTTCACAGCAAAATTAATACTGTATACCCAAATTTAATAATGCACATTGTAAATTAAATCAAAACAGAGAAAGTTAAATATTTATAATTATCCTTATATATTATAACACAATAAAAAAAATATATAAACTATGTAAACTGTAAAAATAGCATTAAAAATATTAAATTATAAAACAAGCAATAAAAAAAATTGTCATGCCTTTTTAATAAACAAAAAAGCATGTAAAGTATATCTAGATATCTAGTATTCCTAATTAAAAAATTTCTGCATGTCATATGGGATAGTGCACTACAAGATAGGAAATTAGTAGGGGTGTGGCTTTTTCCTAACCATTTGTGTTTGACTAGCATGCTACAAGAGAAACAACCATTCATGATGCCACGTTTCAATTAATATGTCCTCTAAAAATTTCAATGCAATACACTTTAAAACATTTCTAGCCATAAAAAAAAAAAAAAAAAAAAAAAAATGCAACACCATTTTTATGGATACCTGGGAAAGCACTGGACAACTCCTTATTTGGTATAAACCATTGCTAGTGTTTATAACTTTTACAGGATAACTGTGGTGGGTTTGTTTTTGTCCCCTTCCAGCACTGCTTTTCTGATGTTGGGAGCATCTTCAGGTGGCTATCAAGTGAGAAGATGCACAGAACATTGGACTTGAAACGTCGTGAAGAAGAGAAGAACAACACTTGCCATGGTTATCCCATTATGAGAGTCATAAACACTAGCAATGTTTTATACCACTCATCAAACCGTGAAAGCCTACATCAATAAAACTTCTTATTTGTTACTATTTTGTTTTGTTGCTTCCACTACTTCATATGAAGTAAAACAAAAATATTCTCCATATCATTCTGATTATGTTAAAGCATCCCCCCTCCCCAATTTAATAATTACAGAACAGCCTGTGCCTGAATTTTTTTTTCTAACCAACAGGCTGTGAATTAAAGTTGTTAAAAGTAATGAAATAGACTACTGTACTCTTATCATTAAACAAAATTATTTGTTTTATTATTAGGCCTATTATTAATTTTTTATAAGCAACATGTGAAGGGTGCCCAATATGCTTCATTTAATTTTCTTGGCTCTAACTGCGGCAGTTTCCTCAAAATACGCTTCACTTTGTTTCAGCGTACATTTAATTGGTCACTTATCAGTATCACCACCAGGAACAAACCTGCCCCCTCCCCCTTCAACATGAGCAGTTTCTCTGGAATTCTAGCCTATTGCAATTTTTATTTACTTGAAACTTTTTTTTTTTTTTTTTTTTTTTTTTTTTTTTTTGCTGAGATGACACATAGTAGTTAAATCCTCATTTATTGATTTCTCATTTGATTTTAGTTGCATATTAAATTTCCTTCTTGATTAGTTTTTTTCTATCTTCGCTGATATGAGTAATTTTACTATCATAAAGTTAACTTCCTACATGAAAATCAATCCTCTTCAATGTTGAAATATGAACAGAGGACCATATAAGTAGAGACCGGATGTTCAGTTGCAAATGTCTGCTTGCGCCTGCAAAAACAGCAGTTACTTTTCCTGCTGCACAACTTATTATCACTTTGTAAAATATTTCCTATCTACCTGTAATTTACCTCAAAATACCTGGAATGAACCAAAATTTATAAATATTTAGTAAATTGTTGTGCGGTACGAGGAGCAACCAAACTTGCAGGCGCAAGCAGACATTTGCAACTGAAAATCCGGTCCCTACATATAAGTGGGTTTGTACCTTTTTCGGCCTCTAATAAAAACCATTTATTATTATTATTATTATATTAAAAAATGAGTTATTTTATATTACTATAATTATTAGTTTCTTCCCAAACACACCCATAATGTTGACAACTCAGATTTTTACTCATAAAAATTGCATGCTAAATCAATCTATTGATGACTAACAATAGTATTGTTGCCAATAGAAATTCATATTATAATTTTAACTAATTAATTGATACTTATTCTTCTTTAAATAAACATAAATAAATAGAGTAAACTCCCGATATAGTGATTTTTTTTTTATTTAATGAAGTCAATGGAGTAAAGTACAGGCTAGACATTATAAATGTTAAAAGATTTGACTTAGTGAGTAATTCACTATTCGATGTAGTGAAGTCAAAATTTAGTGTTGTCGAGTAAAAGTGCTTGATTTTGTGAAGTGAAAGTTTAGTCAAACAAAGTTTTTGAAACTGCCCAAAACTACACTGTATTAGTGAAGTGTTTGATATAGTGTTTGTTTTAAATCACACACGTATAAGTGGAATGGTTGTTTAAAAAAATGAAAAATAGAATAAAAGTAGATTGAAAAAAATCTAGAAGACTTGCAAAAGTAGGTTTAGTGAGAAAATAAACAAACTAACAGCTCAACAATACTAACAAAGTGCTAGCAGACGACTTTGTGTTCCTGTCTACATTTAACATGCTTTCTTATGGGGCAATGAAGCAGCTATAACTTGAGTTAGAATTATTTTTCAGAGCTGAAATTTTTACTGTAGCTTACTGAGTCTCAAAGCTTTTGTTTTCCTGGATTTGAAGTCAATTGGATAAAAAAATAATTTAAAAAATAATACCTACTAATAATAACAAAAAATAAATAAATAAATAAATAAAAAGTAAGAGATTGCTATGGAATTTTCTATTTTGCCATCTACACTCTCAAACATTGTTTTCAATAGAAAAAAAATCAAGCAGTGTCTTTAAAATGCATGAATCTCAAAGTTAAAGCAATAAATTATATTATTTATTTGTATATAAATTTATTTTTAGTGTGTAAAAATAAATATCGTTTGCAAAGATTTACTTTAATTAATTTTAGTTAACTTATTTGCAGCATTTAAAAGAACCCTATATTTTGAAATTGTTATCGGCTATTACAGAGCATGATTTTCTAAGAAAACCCAACCAAATAAAAACAGATAGTAGCAATAGTTTGATTTAGTGAAGTCTTGTTTTCCTTGGGTCTCTTGAGACTTTTACTAAATCAGGTGTTTACTGTACAAACATCCACGTTACTTGGCAACAATAAAGTACTAGTATCAATATTAAAGACCACAGAATAAGTGAAAAATACATATTGCAAGAAATATTCTAATGAAAGAGAGAGAGAGAGAGAGAGAAAAAGAAGTCATATCTGAAGTTTCAGGTGACAGTCAAGAATAATAGAAACATATTGTGTACAGTAGTTAATATTATGTAACTCACCATCCCAGATCTTAGTGATGAGATCAAAGAGTGATCGTGGTGGCAGCACTAGTTCTCTGTTTAGTGGCATCACAAAGCAACGCTTGCCCTCTAGATCTACAATACCAGTCTTATTCTGGAACAAATAATTTTCAAATTAACTATCAGCAATTCCCCTTTAACATAGTTAAGTAAGTTGCAACCTCTTGTTAAACCTTAGTTATCTTTCATAAAGTGTTGTAACAATTAAAATAATAACTTAACCGAGGTTTAACTAAAGTATTATTCACATGACGTGTAAATTTGATGTGCGTCGACGGATAAACAAAGTTGGAATAATGTAAACAAATGGAGCCGTTCACATGTAATTTTAAAACAATTGTAAAAACAATGTGAACGGCTTCATTTGTTTACATTGTTCCAACTTTTGTTTAACCGTCGACTCACGTCAAATTTACACGTCATGTGAATATAACTTAATTGGAGGCTTGCTCGCAAGAGCAAATACGTCATGTCTGCAAAAGCGGTTTAAATGCTTCGCGCTACAAAAGATAGTGCGCACATGACAAGCGGCGCAAGCCGTCTTTACATATAGAGCAGTGAGTAGAGTTGGAGGGGAGGGTGCCCGATGGTGCAATGGTTAGCACAGTGGCCCGGCAAGCCAAAGATCTGGGTTTGAGTCCCAGTCAGGAGGAATCCCTTTTAACATATTTACTGCTCTGTATAAAACATGGTGTAACACGAAAATCTAATTTTCAATACTTAATTAGTTCTCATTGCAACTTACGGAGCCAATTAGAAAATAATATTTACAAAATTCTGAAGTTGATTGCATATACCACTTTCAATATTGTAACAAATACTATTAGCAAATATCATTATTAATGACACTTCTCATAGGAACAATGTCTTTATTAATGACCCTATTGCCAATTTGTCAAGTTAAATTGTAATTATTTGCAGTATGGTATAATATTTTTGGAAAACTCAAGACATGTATTCTCCTATTACATAAAGATAGCTGTTAGAACTCTGTGTAACAAGCCATTTAAAGAAGCCTGTAGAAAGCTGTATAACTGCAAAAGTACAGGTTCATTGTAACAGTGACTGGTCTTTATTGACATTGTTCTGCATCTGCACTATTGACCGGTGTTGTGACCTTGAAAAAATAAATATCGTCGGATGAACCCCAAATTTTGGATTCTCGCATTCCAGGTCAATTGCAGCAAAAAAATATTTTTAAAGGTCAAGTGAACATCGGCCAATATAGCGGAACAAAAGCGATATAATTTTTAGATAGTATGCTTCATTTTCAAACACCCGCGCTTCTTTACACGATCAACATCAGACCAAATTCATACTTAATCTCATAATCTAACACTTACTGGAAAGAAAGAAAGAAAGAAAAAAAAAAAAAAAAAAAGTAAAAGCAAAAGAAAAAATATCAATGTACAGCTTTGGCCAAAAGTTTGAGAATTTGTATACAACAATGAGGAAGTTTCCATAAAGTTAAGACCCTGTTTTGAGCACATTTTTAGAAAGAGTATAAATAGTAGATTCCATTGAAGTCAATATTCACCTTTATTAATTACATTTCAGCGATTAAATCCCCTCTAAAAAGTGCCTACCACGCCCCCCTAGGAGACCCTTGCGTTCATCTTTTGTAAATTTTAAACGCGCGAATTTACAAAAGATGAACGCAAGGGTCTCCTAGGGGGGCGTGGTAGGCACTTTTTAGAGGGGATTTAATCGCTGATATGTAATTAATAAAGGTAAATATTGACTTCAATGGAATCTACTATTTATACTCTTTCTAAAAATGTGCTCAAAACAGGGTCTTAACTTTATGGAAACTTCCTCATGCAACCCGCAACCACACTAGGTATGTTATCTATATGGGAAAACGCTGCGGCTGCCGCTACCCTGTTCTTAAACTTTTGGCCAGAGCTGTACCTGTAGTCAATGTCATTCTAAATTTCTATTATCCCAAAGCTGTACTGTTAAAAATAAAAGGGGGAAAAAAAGGTCATCCTAATGTGTAAATGCATATTGTACAATCTAACAGAGTTCTTTAATATCGATTGCGATCTATGTTTCTATTTTTAATGACAATCACAAAGTACCTGTGAGCATCATAGAAGGCTACAGTATATTTATATTTTGTAAACACCTATTTATGTTTGTGTTGTTATCTACTGACAAACTTATATCTTACATGTAATCCTCTTATAAACAAACATATTATTATTATTTATTATTATTATGACTAGACACCTAAGAATGGACATTGTTCCCCTTCCCCCTCCAAAAAAAAAAAAAAAAAAAAAAAAAAAAAAAGACAGTAACGATTATATTTACAAATGGCAGAGCAAACTTAAACACAGTTGGTCAGACTTTTATCAGAATAATAGTCATTTTTTCCCCTAGTAAAGCAGGCAAAATTGTAGTTACATAGGTATGTGTATAATGTTAAAAATAAAATTTATTCTAGAATATAGTAGAGAGATTACAGTATATTGGATTGAAAGTTAATAAAATACAAAGATTTCTAATTTATATAGTTAAGTGGGACTTGGCATCAGATAATCTTGAATAGAAGAGTGGTAGATATAGATTTTATATTTAAATAAACATTAAAAGGATAGAGATACTGTGTCAATAAAATACGATATACCTAGTTGATGTACTGTTAAAAAAAAAGAGAAGAATAATAATAAAAAAAAATAATAAAAAGGGGGGGGGGGGATATATCATACAAGTATTTTGCTTGACTAATCAAGAACACAACAAACTGTACAGTGAAGATGATGAGAGAATATTTTGTCATCAATACTATTTAAATATAAAATTTCTTAGTTATTTGTAAACAAGTTAAGTACAGTATGGTCAGTAGGCTAGCCTTCGAACAGCTAAGCAAAAGTGACAACTTTATTGTTAATTTAAATAACTAAGATGATGTCAAAAAATAATAATATTTGATTTTTAAATGCTTTGACAATCCTAGATGTGATAACCTCTTTCAAAACTGTAACTCTAACTAAAATAAAATTGCTATAAGTAAAAGTATAAAAAAAGTGAGAAAAAAAGGTAGACCTCAGACGACCATCCATGACATGCCAAACAACGAACGAGTTGATTGACATTTCTCGATCACGGTGCCGACCAAGTGCAGACATCCTAATAAAAAATGCCAAAAATTCGAGTTTTTGCCCAAATGACCTAAAATTGAAAACATTTCATACTACAACCATCCCAACCATCATATATTTTTTTGCGCCACATTGAAGATTTTTTTATTTTTTATTATTATTATATAGGCTATAGCACGTATTTGTGAATTCGAAGTCACGGGCAGTCTTCGAACAGCACTTTAATTGCAAATTACGGAGTTAATATTGAGACTTTTTTTTATGAGTTACGTACGAAGTATATAAAATTCTCAATATTTTAAAGTAAAAATGATTTTGGTATTTTATTCTGTGTGGCAGTTCGCAGTGTTAAGAAAAATATGCTAATTTCTAAGAAAATTAAGATATTTGGGGCTTCAATGAAAAAAGTCTAATTTGCCACAATATAGCTCAATTTTTACGAAATTTTTAATAAACTGTCATTAAGAACAAAAATAGAGCTAAGTTTAATGATTTTTAAAAAAGGCAAAATCATAACATAAAACGTGAAAAATGCCCTTTATCCTTGATTTTTTCAAAGTCCAACAGCGTTCGACTTAAGCCCAATGCAGCCGTCAGTCGGTCTTTTTGCGACAAGGACCGTTAGAGTGCGCTAGAGTTAGGATTGGTCTAACTTTTTGATCTAAGCCAATCGGGAGCCAGCGATAGTTGTCGCACGGTTATCGCTCAGGCAGCGATTGACGGCTGCTTCGGCCTTTATAGCTTGCTGACCATACATCTACTTACAGCATTGAAGTCATGGATAAAGCGTCCAGTTCTGCCTGCTCTGAAGTCAGGCACAGTGATAGTCTCATAGTTCTCTTGTTGATCAATCATAAACTCTTCCTTGAATGAGTCTGCAGGAGATATGCGTGCAAAGTCTGGCAAGGCGCTCTAGAAAATAAGAAATCACAGAGGTAAGCATAACAATAAAAAATATATAATAATTATGTTATGAAGCACTGTTCAAAAACTGAAAAGTTGAGATGTTTACCTTGAACAGACGAGAGTCTGAGAGTAAGTTCTCACGATGACCAAGTTTTGCACTTTCATCCATCAACAGGGAGCTCTCATAAGGAATGGAGCACCATCCTCGGAAACGATGCATCTAATGACAAAAGATTGTAGAACAGAATGAATTAAAATTAAAAAAGTCTAAAATATGGCAGATTGCATCAGGTTTGCGTATAGGAATGCTCAATATGAATCATACTTTTTCAGATTGTTTACATATGCAGTTGAATAGGTAAATAATCTGAAAGACTTTGATTTGAATTTTACTGTAGTGTTGTACTGTGATGCAATTGTTAGGAGTGAATCAATATAACCACCTGAGAGCGAGCAAACTGACGATACAGGTAGACACCTCCAATGATGCCAATGCTCATGACAAGCAAAGCAGTGAGGAACAAGCAGACAGTGGTTGCCGTGGTTACACGACGGGCACGCATCAGGTAACGAGTTCCAGGTGGGGGCAACAAGCTTTCATCATTAGCCTCAAGATCTGTCTTGCCAGGCTGCAACATAAAAACATGTTAATAGATTTGCAGTGTATTAAATGTTATAGTTTGATGTACTCAAATCCTATGTATACAAATTGAAAGCAGTTTTGAAGTTCTCTGTAGTTTAACAGATGAAGGTATTTGGTAACATAGAAATATTGAAGGATTTTTTTTTTTTTTTTTTTTGCATCTGCATTGTTTTTGTACTAGGTATATTGACATCAGGAGATCAATAAATAGATTTCTTGATTTAAATATTTAATAGGACGATTCTTGAGCCTCATCATGTAAAGTCCTGGAACCTGAACTTAAGTCCCAGGAAAATATTAAAGGCGTAGAACACCTTGAACAAAAAAGTTGTGTAATATCCTAACAAACCTGAAAATCAACGTTGATTTGGCCGGAGTCATTGATTTCTAATTTATTTTTCATGCACAAAATGCCAGTGGCAGTCACTGACGTAACAGCTGACCCGGTTTACGCGCGCGTAAAACAAGTAAGCTGTGACGTCAGTGACCAGCAGCGGCATTTTGTGAATGGAAAATAAATTAAAAATCATTGACTCCGGCCAAATCAACGTTGATTTTCAGGTTTGTTAGGATATTACACAACTTTTTTTTCAAGGTGTTCTACGCCTAAGTATTCTCACCAAAACTGTTTCAAATAAACATGACCTCTAAACAATGAAAAATAATAATAATAAATACTGTACTGTAATAAATAAATATTAAAAATTCTTATGGAGTGAGAGTACTTGGTATTTTCTAGGGACTTTAGCCTAAACTGGTAGTATGGTGATGCAAGCTATGCATATATTATGTAAAATCTTATATTAAACATTAACAGTATGTACGATGAACGATTGTATATGTATAATAATTATATTTCTGTACTCTTGCGTGGTTTTTCTCTTCTAAACACTACACACTAGGCTTCACTATGGTTAAGCCCAGTTGTTGATTTTTTCTAAATGGACTTCCTTTTTTGTGTTGACAAATTTTGTTTCTAATTTATACAAAATTTGCTTGTATAGGTACCGGTATATATAAAAATAAAATACTTCACAAAAAGCATTATGATGATCAACCCTTGCTCAGTTATTATGCACCTAATTTTTGCTATCTAATAAATAGAGAAAAATATTCTGGTTCAATGATCACGAACTCCATAGGGGCACATTTATATACTGTTATAGTATAGGTTAACTGCATTATTTATTTATTTTTTGTTCCATGTTGCGATCAAAAATTCATATCTATGTACATACATACAGTATACAGTCAACCGGGGTGACTTTGAACACCCATTTATCTCTGCTTTGGGTACTCATTTCAAAATTTTGAAACATGTCATTAGGATCAAAAACAAATTTGAACAAAATTAAGAATCTTCAAATTTCTAAAATGAGGCCCCAAGACAGAGATAATTGGGTTTTCAAAGTCACCCCAGTTGACTGTATTATAAAAAAAAAATATATGATTTATAGGTATGCATATAAATTATGGTGCAATGATTGTTAGGATTTTTAGAAGTTAATGACAGTTGCATTCACATATTCATTTCTCTGTAGTAACTTTTGGAAAAGCAAAATGATTATTTCTATTCAAAACAATGCTATTTAACAATTTGCTGCACAAAGTTACAACAAATTAATGAATTTGTAAAGGCACTTTTTCCTTAATTTTAATGCTTATGCATATGTAATGAAAGTTTTTTGCCTTTTTTTTTCTCTCTCTCTCTCTCTTCTTCTTCTACTAAATGATATGTAAGAAATGCTAAAAAAAAAAAAAAAAAAAAAAAAAAAAAAATTAAAAAAAAAAGTGTCATAATTTAAACGTAAAGTATGTATGATGTATAATTTAAGAAACTTAATTCTATACATAGTACATACACATAAATGTACATACATACGTATCTATCTCCAGAGCTTATGACTATGTAAATCATAAAAAAGGTCGATCAAAGGAAAAATCAAATTTACCTGATATTAAGCATATGCATACAGAATTACATACACAAGTAAGTAGATACGTAACGAGTGTACTGTCTGTATAAGCTACATACATTTTATTACGTGTTTTAGGAAATGCGTTGCTGTAAGAATACTGAAAATAAAAGTCAACACATCCTTGTTTAGGGGATTAAATAGGATGCAATTTTTTACTGGAATGGATGTGATATAGAGTAAATTATATATCATATGAATTCATGCAGAGATGTATTTTTATATTAATAAAATATATCTTCTTTTTTATTGTAAACATGGCCACCTCAAGAGGGTGTGTAATTATATTTGAGTTCACTGACATGTAAAGCCGTCATTCATGAACAATAATTTAATACGTACCAGTGCTTCATTAGCAACAAGAGATTCACCAAGTTTGTCTGGTTTTTTATCTGTAATCGGCTTTGTAATGATGGTCATTTTAGAGCAGTAACTACGTCACACAGCTGAGGAAACTGTCAACTTGCGGCCACAAACAAACAATATTTTTTTTCTGCACAGAAATCAATGGATTCTCCAGAATATAAATACAATTTTAACTCGGGATTATCGTTCTAGGTGTCTCTGTATTCGAAAATTCTGAAATCTCATTGGTTCATTTAAATTTAATGGTCAAAATATTTTGTTGAAATAGTTGACTATTTTTCTGATAGAGGTCAGAAGCTTACAAATTTTATTTTTTATCTCCACCCTTCGGCTCTTCGTCTTCGACGGATTTCGGCTCCAGACGACTACGAATCAAAATGGCTTCAATGATTGTTTCCACCCCGACTATTTTATAATTATTTTCAAGATAGTTTTTATTTGTGTCATGTTAGATCTTTAATGCTACTTCAGAAATGTCGAACCAAAAACTCTGTAAGTTGATACAAAATTTCATATTATATCCTGTTATGTCTCATCAATTTTTTTATAACAGACTTTTATCATTGACACTCCTACTCAAAAAGACCGACATCCGTATTTATTATTATTAGAAAGTTAGATTTAATTATTTTTTGAGTGTATTTTAATTATTTTATTTAAAATTAGAATAATGAAATTATTATGATTCAGTTGAAAAATGCATGATTTTTTCCTCCATACACAGAAAAATTAGTCATCGGCACTGTAGAAAAAAAAAAATTCAATGTCGCCGTTTCATAGCTCAATGATTCATGTTTGTTGTAAATAGAGTGATTTTTTTATAGCTTTAGTCGTCTTACATAATTTATTTATTTTTATAATTTTATTTTTTTTTAATTTGTATACAATTTTTATTTTCAGCAGAAGAATGCACAAGGCTTATTATTAAGCCTCGCTTAGTGTTTTCAAGCATGTTTATCAGATAATGCGAGGTAAACAACTTTTATTTTATATTTTATTGTACATATTTTTTGCATGATTTTTTTTAGGTGTAATATTTTTATTGCATGTTTTTTTTTTTTTTTTTTTTTTTTTTGTATTCTGTATAATGTATGATGACGTATAATTTAGGTTGCAATTTTAGTTCTTATATATGTGCAGATTCGTCAAGAAAATAAATCGATTCCCAGATAAATTTGCAAGGAAAAAGACAGTGTAATAATAACCCCTTGAGCAAAATTATGTAGCATAGTCTCTTTTGTATTTTCAATCATTAAAATATGCTTCCATGTATTACATTTTTTTTTCTTCACGTTTTGTGCGCAACATTAATGATTGGAGAGATTTTTAATTGTTGTTACTCTTATTATAATACTCTTATATGCTAATATACAGTACTCTATATTATTATTTATTTGAAGGAATTTAGTAATCAGGTGCAGTATGTAGGTGCACAATCTTTTTAGATGAGAGTGCATGTTACAGTACCAAAAAATTAACACCCGTCATATACATACGTTAGGTGTAACTAAATTTTTCAAGATCGGCTCGTACAAAGTCCCAAAACGTTTGTCAAAAGTTATGTCCAACAGTTTTACTTTTTATCTTACTGAGTAAATTACATATTATTTAAACGTATCATTAATTATAATATACATATATATTATGTAAAAAAAAAAAAAAAAAAAATCAAAATATACTTTGAGCTTTTAGTACACTGGTACTAACACAGTTAGCACACGTACTGGTGTATGTATACATTCCAATTTAAAAGTTGTATGTAACAGCAATGAAGAAAATGCATACTGGCAATGTCTGCATATCTTTTACATTATTTTTTATTACCTAATGATAATCTTCATAAATTAATCACCCATCAACGACAAGCAGGGGTGTAAAATTGATTATGTTGAATTTAACAATTATGTCAGTTTTGATTAAACTCTTGAGAGGTCAAGATTGCCATTTCACTGCTTGTTATTTGAGTGAGTTTTTTTTTTAGCCATTTTGGTGAGTGCCTTTTTTTTTTTTTTTTTTTTTTTTTTTAGGGACGTTAATTTTGATCCAGTATAAGGCTTACTAAGTTAAATTGCACTTTGACTGGTTTTGAATGGAAGACTTTAGGTTTAGTGAGAAAATAAACTCTCAGCTCAACAATACTAACAAAGTGCTAGCAGACGACTTTGTGTTCCAATCTCAATTTAAAATGCTTTTTTATGGGGCAATGAAGCAGCTATAACTTGAGTTAGAATTATTTCTAAGAGCTCAAATTTTTACTGTAGCTTACTGAGCCTCAAATCTTTTGTTTTCCTGGATTTGAAGACAATTGAATGATAAAAAAAATTGAAATCCTGAAAAAAAAAAGCTTTGAGGCTCAGTAAGCTGCAGTAAAAATTTCAACTCCAAGAAATAATTCTAACTCAAGTTATAGCAGCGTCATTGCTCCATAAGAAAGCATGTTAAATTGAGACAGGAACACAAAGTCGTCTGCTAGCACATTGTTAGTATTGTTGAGCTGAGAGTTTGTTTATTTTCTCACTAAACCTACTTTTGCAAGTCTTCTATTATCTTAATAAGTAAGGTTATTAAATAGCTTACTGGAGAAGCTTTAAGACATTTAATTATTTTGCATATAGCTATGTTGAAGTAAAAAGCAGATCTCAAAAAGTATTTACAAGGAACGCGAATTCACGACTTGCATAAAATATTTTCCTTGTTGCAAACTTACAGTCATCAGATATAAGACTCGGAAAAGGGGGGCTAGTGGGGGAAAAAAAAAATAAAATCGGAGGTCAAAAATACTAATTAAATGCTAGCAGACAACTTTGTAACAGGCTGTCTTATGGAGGAATGAAGCAGCTATAACTCGAGTTTGAATTTTTTTTTCCACACTGATTTTTACTTTAGCTTACTAAGCTTCAAAACTTTTTTTTTTTTTCTTTTTTTCTGAATTTGAACCAATTTGGTTATGAAATATTTTTACATCCAACCAATTGACTTCAAATTCTGGAAAACAAAAGCTCAAGTAAGCTACATTAAAATTTTTAGCTCTGGAAGTAATAATAGTAACTTGAAAGGATGTTAAATCAAGACAGGAACACAACACAATGTCGTCTGCTAGCACTTTTAGTATTGTTAGATTCTTAGTTGTTTTTTTATATATTATTCAGTAAAAACACTTTTGTAAGTCTTCTATTGTTTACTCGATGCTTTACATTATGGAAAAATGAATTAGATGACTAGGTAACAATAACAAAAAAAAAATCTGATCCAAGTCGTTGTGGATTAATGTCAGTCAAAGAAAATTGATTAAAGAAAAGTGCTAATATAGGTTATCTACCTACAAATGCAAGGATAGGTGGCGCCAAAATGTTCAGTGAACAACTGAACTTTAAAAGTATGAAATAAATCTCATCCACATTACGTTTAAAATAACTAAGTGAATAAATAAAAAGCTCAGCATTTTTTTTTTAACTTTTTTTTTTTTTTATTATTCATTTATATTTTTATTGTATAATTCTTTCCCTGATAAAATACAACTCGGTATTTAGAGACAAATTTGCGTACCTATTTTATTATTTAACCATGTTCCTTCGGCTACGGTAGCACTTGATAACGCCCTATAAGGTACTTTTTATGTGTTTTTAGTTTATTTTGAAAATTAACATGAAATATCAATCCCCCTTGTAAGTGAAGGGAGACTTATTTTTTATGTCAATAAATAGTACCTAACAGTAAGAAACAATTTTATGTATTTTCAATGGAAACTTCAATAAATTAATAATATAAAAAAAAAAACGTCAATTTATAAACTTAACTACTGTATAAGTTTTAAACAACACTCGTGTTTAATATGAAGTGTATTATGCAATATTGGTAATATAATAATATCTCATAATATATATATATATATATATATATATATATAAATATATATATATATATATATATATATATATATATATATATATATATATATATATATATATATATATATATATTATATATATATATATTATAATAATAATAATAATATCATATCTCAGATGATGATTTTTATAATTCAATGGTGGTTATCGGTAATGAAAAATGCTTTAAAAAATATTTCTCATTTAAATAAATCTAAATTCGTTAGTATTCTCAAAAATCGCAATATATATATATATATATATATATAATAAATAATAATAATAAAAAGTTTCTCCCCATAAGGGTAGTGTTAAATTAGCGGACCCTTAGGTTTTCCCGCGCGTTATACCGATAAGCCATAGATGCGATAAGCTCCATTGTCGGCCATAAAAGCGTCACAGACGACTTATTAAAAACAATCAAAGTTAATTTTGTAATAAAAAAAAAAAATCATTTCCAAGTTGAAATTAAAAATAATTCCAATTCCTTGTATTATTATTATTATTTGATATTCTAAAATATATAATACAGTATTAGTGTTGTTTGTAAACCCTGTTTTCTTGCATTAAAAAAAAAAAAAAAAAAAAAAAAAAAAAATGCGCATTCCATTTGAATAACCAAAGGTGGTCGTCATTTTAGGAGCAGAGAACAAGGATTACGAACACTATTACTATTTCAAACTCTTTTCTTTTTAAAATGCAAAGGTGTCACAAATTCACGTAAAAAAAAGTGTGGTTTTATTTAAGCTCTGCACAAATAATACTGAACTTCTTTAAAAAAAAAAACTTTTACTCATGCATTTAGTATACATACTGTTATTTTGTAATCGTGATTTTATAATTAATTTAAATAATCGTCTACACTTAAAAACAGTCTTTATCAGTCACATACTTATGTCGTGTTTAGGTTGTATAAAATACGTAAAACAGCGACGTAATAGATCGTAGGCAGAAACTTATGTTTTATAATTATGCATAACGCGCGCGTGTGTGTGTGTGTGTTTATATATTAAATGGTTTGACGAGCGTTCAGAGAATAGATTTTACTTATAATTTATGGATATTTAGTGATTGATTATATTCCCGTAAATTTACCTTTAAAATTTTTTTTCAACACTCGTAGTAAGGCTAATATTACCTCCCGCTCAACATTTTTAGATTTATTTGGTATCACAAAATTTACTTCATAGTTTTAAAACTCATGATGTTAATAAGTATATTTTACTTTACTTCGGAAATTTTTATGGTTGGATTTATTAAATCAGAATAATTGCCATGTGCTATTTTCAAAGTGCGTCATTGAAGGTTTTATACCTCTTTTCCTTTTCAATTACTTTTTTTTTTAACCCTCTCTTCTTCTTTAATGGATAAACATGTGATTTTTAACCCATAAGTTTTCTTTATAGGTATTAATATGGTTACGGTGACCAACAATTTTTTCCCCTGAAAAAACAGAAATACTGTTTAAACAATTATTTATTATTGAGAAATAAAAATAATAATAAAAAAAAAAAAAAAAAAAAAAATGGTCGTAACATAAATTTTTATTGCATTTACTGAAATAGCTCAATTTTCATTAGTGTTTGATTTTTATTATTCTTATTTTTAAATTTTGTTTATCAAAAATTTTCGTAATTTAAAGATTTTGACGAGTAGCGATAAAAATCGTGTGTCAATATTTATAAAATTTAAGTTCCATTGAAAATCAATCATGTTTGTAAAATACATAAAATTTGTTTAAAATTGCAAAAAAAAAAAAAAAAAAAAAAAAAAAATGCAATAATACAAAGATAATGATAATAATTAAGTTTTTTCGGAATATAAAAAAGAGGGGGGGGGGGGGTAGCGTGAACCTGTGTAGTAGGGGAAATAAGCGACGTATAAATGACAACGTTAAAAGTATATATTTGATTTGATTAAATAATTGCATACATACAGAGCGAGGAAAAGTGAAATGTACATACTAGGGAAGGCTTTATATTATAATAATATATAGTTTAAATTAAAAGATGATCTATATTAAAAGTTATAATGTGAGTATGAAGCCGACTTCATTGCGTCTTTGTCGCTATATATTGGTTTGAATGAGTAACAAAAATAATAAGAATAAGGCACAAACTTTTTGTGTAAATAGATATATCATGACATGACTAATATGCTGATATGAAGTTGTTTATATACATTCGCACGATACAATATCTCGACAAATTTACTTTATAATAGAAGGGAGGGAGAGAGAACAATAGATTATCAAGTAAAGTTCTTGAGAATATTTTAATTGTTTGAATTAGTATCATTAAGTTGTGTAACATTACAAAGTTCTCAGTCAGTGTTATACAAAACATGTAATTTATTTATTGACATGAAAGCATTATTTTTTTTCTAACGGTTATTATTGTGAATATATGTGATACATTTGAGTTAGTATGTTTATTTTGTGATCTCGCGAAGTTGACGAAATGAAACTGTCATAAATATGAAAAGAGTTTGTGTTAATTTTTTTTTAATGTTACTAATTAACTAACTAAATTAACTTTATAAATATAACTGTTATTATTATTTTTCGTAACCTACATCAATGTGAAAAATGCATTGAGCATAATTTTGTGTGAGAAGCAAGCCTTGAGTGTGTGTGTGTGTGTGTGTGTGTGTGTGTGTGTGTGTGTGTGTGTGTGTGTGTGTGTGTGTGTGTGTGTGTGTATTGTCTTGCATGTATGTTATGAAAATATCATCGGTTGTAGTCGAGAAGTAAGCTTTGTAAAATAATTATGTTTTATCAAAACATAGCTGGATAAAAATAAACAAACTAATTTCATGTGTTGCTGCGATTATTATTATTTTTTTTAATTGAAATTTGTCCATAATTGTCATCAACTTAATCTTGCGTGACCTTTGGTTATGCGATATAAATCTTTGACTTTTGGAGGTATAACTTTTTGATTAATTGTTACTGTAAATTTGAGTGACTAGTTATGAGAAGTGGGTGGACTATAATTGTGTTTTTAATTTGCAGCACAGCAGGATGAGATGGCGCTGTACGTGGTTGCCAAGTATGACTACTCGGCGCAAGGCGCACAGGAGCTCCCGCTGCGCAAGAATGAGCGATATTTATTGTTAGATGACTCCAAGCACTGGTGGAGAGTGCAAAACTCTAGAGGACTCTCCGGCTATGTACCTTCCAATTATGTCAAGAGAGATAAACCATCACTTTTCGACAGGTATTAAACATCTATATACAGTGTTCTTCTGAGTAATTAACGGAAATTGATATGTTTTTCACCGCGATGTTTTAGTATCAAGAAGAAAGTAAAAAAATCGTCGGGTGCAGGTAACACGGCGACAGGCAACCGAACTCTTCCCTCACAGAATAACGGCGCGTCACCGCTCGTAGGCCGACGCTCGGCTACCCAGATGGTAACTCAACCAGTGGACCCTGGTGAGGCACTAGGTTGGGCACTTGTCAGGTACAACTACCAAGCACAGCAGGCAGATGAATTACCGCTCACCAAGGGCTCCAGGGTCCTCGTCCTAGAGAAGAGCAATGATGGGTAAGTATCTCACCCCCCCCCCCCCCCCACCAAAAAAAAAATGATATCAATGAATACTGAATTACAGCTTCACATTGTTTCTATGAACTTTGTTCTTCCTTTACTTTGCTAATTATTAAGATGTCTAAACGTGATACATTGTGGTAGGTGGTGGCGAGGCCAGTCAGCTAATGGCCAGCAAGGATGGTTCCCCAGCAACTACACCCAGCCAGATGACTGCTCCTCGTCACTGTCCCTGGAACGACCAGGACCCATGGGCACAACTGACTCAGACACACTACACACTTATGCCATGGCAGAGAATGTCCTTGACATCATGGTGGCGCTCTACTCCTTTAGCTCACAGAATGATCAAGAACTTAGCTTTGAGAAAGGAGATCGACTTGAAATTTTGGATCGACCACGGGCTGACCCTGAATGGTACCGCGCTCGTAGTGCTGCAGGACAGGTCAGTAATAAGTGCATTCAAAATCATGTTTTAGAGGATTGATTCCCCTATTACTTTTGCTTCTTTTGCTAATATTTATACAAAAATTAATTAGAATGACACAAAATTACTCACTTTAAATTATTTAACAGATTGGCCTAGTTCCTCGCAATTACCTTCAAGAATTATCTGAGTATTTAACAGAGCCATACCGCGGTGGACGTGGTCACTCTTTAGATCGTTCCAATGGCACAGGCAGCCTGCGAGGACATCCTAGCACGGCCTCACTGCATCCATGCAATTCAGTAGACCGACCGCACCTTGTAGGCAAACCCTGGTATTATGGTGCAATCACAAGAGCGCACTGCGACACCATGCTTAATGAGGGAGGCCAGGATGGTGACTTCCTTATTAGAGACTCAGAAACTAATGTAAGTAGAGCCTCCAATTAAGTTTTAGTTGTATTTTTTATTGCAATACTACCTTTTTAAAATGTGAAGTGACTATAAAATATACCTATGAAATGTAACCAGTCTTAAGTATCATTCACATGACGCGTAAATTTGACGCGCGTCGACGCGCGTCGACGGATACTGACGCGAGCTGACGGGTTCAAGAATTTGCCTATTTCACATGAGAGCGATGAGAAAGCGTACTGCGCATGCGCGTGCGCATGCGCAGAAAACTGACGCGTCCTGACGCGTCGAGCTGCGCTATTGTAAACAAATGGGATCGTTCACATGCATCCGTCATTTTAACGCGTACTGACGCGCGCTGACGCGACGAAAGCTGGGAGATGCTAGCTTTGCGCGTCAGGATTCGTCAGCACGCGTCAGTTTTAAAACCATGTGAAAGGGTCCATTTGTTTATATTGTTGCAACTTTGTTTATCCGTCGACGCGCGTCAAATTTACGCGTCATGTGAATGATACTTTAACTTCCCAAAATCATACAACATACCAACAGTTTATAAAATATAGAAAGTAAAATTTAAACATGAGAGTGTGGTTGTGATGTATAAAGAACATAACTTTATAACTATATACAATAAAGCTTTATTTTAATTACTATAATGTGCTATTTTCTTTATTTGTGTAGCTTGGTGACTACTCTGTTTCACTAAAAGCACCAGGACGTAACAAACACTTCCGTGTGCACGTCGAGGGTGCTCTTTACTGCATAGGTCAACGTAAATTCCACACACTTGATCAGCTGGTGGACCATTACCAACGTGCGCCTATCTACACCAACAAACAGGGCGAGAAGTTGTACCTGGTGCGACCTCTACCAAGATCACCTAACAATGTACCCAGCTAACTCGACTGCAACGATAGCTAGCTCACCACACCACCTGGGGGCTCTGGAGATTCACATTGAGGGGCTTAAGTAAATATATATATATACGTATACGTTTTCTTGTAAAGTGATATAACAGGAGGTCTTGTGTAGGCTTCATAATCATACTAGAAAAGTTGGATTATTTTACTGAATGTTGTTTTAATTTTAATGCTTTGTTTGTAAACAAATGACAACATTTTATTATTATTATTATTATTGCAGCTTATTAGTGTTGAGCCCCTTATAGTTATACAAAATACTCCGGCAGTGATTTAAAGTGATGCCTTACCAGAGACTGGTGTGGTGGCCTAGTATATTTTTTGTTCTATGTTAGCCACAGTTATACAGTGAGATTGCAGACAACAAAAATGCCTCTGAAATATTCTAAATATTATCAACTACGTGATCCGTGATTAACATTCTAGTCTCATCAGTTTCTAATACACATTAGAAACTTTTTTCTTTTTTTTTTTTCTTATTAATTTTGTCATGGAAATAATCTTTGATTTCTACGTAAAAAAACAAAACAAACAAACAATATTTAGATATAAAATACTTATCTATATGAGGCAAAAAGTTATGCAGCAAGTGAAAGCTATAAAGACATTTAATTGCTGCTTTCAAGAAGTATTTTTACTTTTTACTTTAATTAATTTTGTGTTAATTTTGTGCTGGTTAATTGTCACTCTCCATAAATTAAGACATTAAAAGTTCCATAAAATTGACACCTAAATGAGCTTATTATAAAGATGATTAATTTTATTTGTTTTTCTTGTGGCAGTGTCTGCTACTCTCACTGTGTTCATTGAAACTTGTTGGTCTTTCTGAACAGAGGCCAAAACTCTTCAACATGTCCACATGACAAGAAAATTTGCGAGCTGGCCGTAGCTCTATGATGCTATTGTATAGGTAACTTGGAACCTTAAAAATGAGTATATAAAAAGGACATTTAATATTTTGCTCAACTATATAAAATAAAAAAAATGAAGAAAAAAAAAATAGAAAAAAAAATGAAGAAATTGTTTCTAAGCGGGACTGTGAATAATTAGGTTTAATTCAAGTTTCCTATTAAGCCAGCTCACATTTATGTCATTATTACAATTATTATTATTGTTTGTAAGTTTGCAGATCATTATATAGCTATATAAACTACCCAATTTATCAATATGATGAAATATCCTCATTTATTTTTAATTATTATTATTTTTTTTTAGCATTTAAAATTTTTTATAACAATTTACATTGGTCGTATCCTATATGCTTGCCATATCATGTTATGACTGCAAATTTCAATCTGTTTACCTTCCTTGATCGTTAGAAATAGGGACTGATTGGCAGCTGGCATGTGTCTTGGTTACACCTTCCATACATCACACATTTTATATAGATATTAGTATTATTATCATTATGTAAAATGCCACAAATTATCTGTAAATCTACTTATTATGTGATTCTCTTTTTAAAAACTTGTCCATTTTTTGTAAATAATCAAGGACAATTATTATGACATTTTGATACAGCAACTTTTTATTATTAGTTATTTCATATAATTCTTATTTTTCTGTGGCAGCCATTCAAGTTTTTAAGCAAACTTTCATGAATTTGGTCATGCATATTATTATTATTATTATTATTAATTGTTTTATTAATTGTAAAAAACAATTGTAAAAACTGGCAACTAATTCTTAGCACAAATTGATATTCATGCAAGTTTGCAGTGTAGTCAAGTACATGTCTGTTAACATCAGTCTCTCTTAGTGGGCAGCCTTAGCCTATGCCCCCTACCCCCCCCCCCCCCCCCTCATCCAAGCCCAGCTTTGTATCGTAGCTACGTCAAGGCGATGCAAGGCAAAAACATGCCACTAACTACGTCATTATGAAACAAATTTTGTACATTTTATATAATTATATTGTAGCTTATAAGGAATTAAATATGTAATTGATTGACAAAATATTATTCTCTAAATATTTTATACAAATATTCCCCTTGTTTTTAAAATGACAAAAAAAAAAAATAATAATATATATCATATATTAAGTGCCAAGGAAATTGTATAGTTGTATATCCAAGGCACACATTTACTTTTATTTAATATTCATTTTATTTTATCATTAAATAAAACAAAAATAGCCATGCATCGTCCCTTGACAAGTAAATAAAATTAATAATTTTAAGTCATTTTATTATTCCTTGTGCGTGCGAGTGTTTGTATGTATGTATACCAAAATCTCTAGGTTTTTTTATTATTATAATTATTATATATTGGCTTTCGTGTATAAAATACTCTTGTAAAACTGATAATATTTTTGGCATTTTATTTAATTAAAATTCAGCTTGTACCTTGTCCCTTCTTTTGCACTTAAAAAATTATATGAGTATATAGTTACGTTACGTTAAAGGAAATAATGCAAAACATAAATGATGATGAAGTTTAAACTATATTTGATGACATTATTAGTTAATAAATACGAGTACAAGATGAGACATTGCTCAGAGATGTGCTCAAGTAAATCTCCTCTTTGATTGATAATGTTATTAACATATGACGAAAGCTCTGTTATAAAATAAACTTTTTTGTAACAAAATACTGTGCCACAGGAGACCTCGACATCTCCATAGAACTTCTACTGTGGTAAGGCCCTTGCTAGTAATTCTATCCTTTTCTTTATTATTGATCCTGACCGCTATGATTTTTTCTGTAAACTGATTGAATCGTATTGTAATATATATTGTAGAAATACCATTGTGGTTAGCAATGTTAGTCAAAGGAAGGAAATACTTAAACAATTGAAGTACAGTGTATGGAAAATTATTTTTGCTTTAATTAAATAATTTTGATGTGATTTATATGTTAAAACTAGAGATATTTATCTCCATAGTTAAAACTATTTCTTTCCTTCATAAGGAAACCAAGAAGCGCCTTACCACAATGAAGACAGTAGCTAGGTGAAGATCTTGATAGCACAGTTAACACAAATATTTACATTGAGTAAGACGTTTCAAGGGCAAAGGCCCTCTTCTTCAGTTGCTTGTACTCAAAATAAAAATAATATAGTGATGGCTTGCCCTCAAAGCAACTGAAGAAGTGTGTCTTAGAAACGTCTTAATGTTCATATTTGTGTAAACTGTGCCATCAAGATCTTCACCTAGCTTCAGACTTCATTATGGTAAGACGCTTGTTAGTTTCCCTATTCTCTCCTTTGATCTTTCATAATACATTCAAATCAAATTGGTTTTTATTTTCTAATTAATTATCACTTTCATAAATAAGGAAAGAAATCAACTTTGCAATAATTGATGGATAAAAAGATGTGCATAAAACACATGGATAGATATAAAAATTTGGGGAATGGAAAATTGAGCTGTTAACTGAAGTAAATATATTATTCTAGCCCGATCCAAAATTAAACCCGATAGGCGTTTATAAATTGCTAAGGGGTATGTACTTTGGCAAACACATTTTTACCTATGCTTGATTTTTTTTTTTTTTTTTTTTTTTTTGAGGTGGAGCTTAATGAGTGGTTTTGACTTGCATTTATAGTACTGGTGCCAAAACATATACTACTACTTCGGACACCTTGCTCTCAAGTCATGGCTCTTTCAGCCTTACTGGGCTTCATCAGCATGCCAAGACAAGAAGAACTCTCACTCTTAGGCGACCCTTTGATTTACAAAATGTATATCCTTCAGATAACAATTTGGCTTGGCTAGAAAATGAAAAATTTTAATTGCTTAAGCATTATATATTTTATTTACACAGAAGATAGATACTTTTACAAATAGACTGCAAGCAGTTTGACAATATGGTTGCACAAGATTTGTAAAATGACAGAGTGAATGATTTAGGTTGTCCTGCAAACCTGTTTAAAAAGTCTATGGAGTAGAGAAAAATACATATTTGGTGACAGTCGTCATTTCATTTCCAATTTGAGAATACAAATAATATAATATTAGTAAAATGTAATATTAAAGGTAAGGTAAAATCAAACTTCTAGTTTTAAAGAGTTTTATGAAGAAAGAAAAGCGATAATTTTTACATATGAAGCAAATTATTTATAATTTAAATTTTTAAACTATATAGCAATAGGCAATGTCAAAATGATATTAAATTATATTTTACCCCTACTAACAATTAAACATTTAACCTGTTGACGACGGATCACGTCGTATTACGTGCTAGAGCAACTGGGCTCTCGCGCCGACATACATAACATTACATTCTGACGCTTATGCACTAGCATTTTTCTCCGGCCGGGTGACCGTAGTGCGTAGTGTATGTAGAGGGCGTCGTCGAGAACAGGTTAAAACAATAAGAAAAAATCAAAACATTTTAGCCAGAGAGCTACAAGGGCTGAAAGAGTGAGGTTGAAAGCACATAGTTGTTGGAATTAATCCATCTGGTCTACGGTGTCTTGACGGAATGACTCGACATCAGCTTGGCTGTCAGCACGCATGATGGAATCACGAGTTGGCTGGAAAATCAAAACCTTGTATCAATGACATTCACACAGAGGAGTATGATGATGAACTAGAAATAATAAGTAATGAAATAGGAAAGAAACCATTTGAAAAACAAATCACAAATCATTTGTTAACTTATATTGCCCACCAAAATTTAAAAAAAAAAAAAAAAAAAAACTTTAGTAAAATTAATTTTGTGTTCAATTGTTGTTAAACTGCATTATCAGAATTTAAGTTTTACATCCCTAAAATTCTTTACTTGCAGAATGTTCCTATATAAAGAAGCTTTTAGTGATTATGATAAGCTTTTTACATGAGTACAAATACATTGCTGATTGATGTGTCTTACCTTGGGATGCATGAGCACGAAGGGCAGCTCTGCAGTGAGCTCACCACCAAGTGCACCCAAATACAACTTCACCTTGATCATGTAGGACACCACGATACCGAACATGTCACGCTGATCAGGGCTTGCCAGTCTGTCATCAAGACAAAAATAAATAAACAATGTAATCACAGAAACAACATAATCTGATACTTACAGTGTGGATGAGGCGAGGTTGGTCTTCTCTGACTTCAGTTGTCCATCAAGTGCAATGCCGCGGCGGTCCTTGTTTGACTCCAGAGTGGGCTGTAGGTATAAAACTTTTTGCAAGCTAGAGCCTGGCTGAATGGGACAACCCTCACTATAAACACATAGAGAACACAATTTTAAATTTACTTTTTCTACATTGAGAAGGAACGATTTTCTCCCCACTTTGTTTAAATTGATGTTATCATAAAGCTTTTGTATAAAATTGCAAATTATCTATAATTGTTATGTTTCTATGCCATGATATCTTTACAGTTAATGTAAGCATAATCAAATAACTCTTAAGTGAATAATAATTTTAAAATTGATTTGAAATGAATTCTCTATTTTAATTGAAATGTTGCATATGGTTACTGTAAAACGTACTCTGATTCAATTGAGGCAACTGCTGATCGGTATTGGCCATTCTGGAAAAGAGCAACGTCGACTCCCTGCTGCACTGTTGCTTTGATTTTCTTCACCGTCTTATTGCTGTTGTTGCGAATGCAAATGTTCACTGCGACCTTCTCATTGTGATTGTACAGCTGAAAACAACAGTCAAATAAATTGTCTACTGTTAAATCTACATTTAAGGTATTGATTAAGATTGCATTTTTTAGTTGTATACCAAAAATAAAATAAAAAAAATGGCAGGAGTCCCTTACAGAAAAATATAGCATCACAAAAAAAAAAAAAAAAAAAAAAAAAAGTGCCATGTCACAATGCAACAAAACTTCTTAAATTTCTTAATGATAGAAGAGTGCATGGAGCAACATTTTAGAAATTTATCGTATTATTATTTTATTTCAACATTTAAAAAATAATTTAATGTGTTATTTAAGTTATTAGTAGTTATTATTTTATTTCATATGACAAAAGTCACATCATCAAATTTTGACTTATTTAGTGTAAAATTCAGTTGCTTATGAAATTTCTTATAATTTAATTACACCTTAGAAAGAAAGAAAGAAAGAAAGAGGGGGAGGGAGGGGGACATTTATTTGGCAATTTCAAGGTCTGCTGTTGCATGATGAAGATTTACTATGACGCACAAATGTGTAGCATGTATAGGGTTAGTTAGCAATGTATAAATTGGATCCAATGAAGTCATACAAATGTTGTGCTGGCTTAACTTGTGGTCTCGTCAACCTTCCCAGTCTTTTGTAAATATAGAGCTCAACTTGTGTTTTTTATTATTATATTTATTAAATATATAATATTTTTATTCACAATATAATAATGGAATATTGATTTATTTTATTTATTGTGTGTATATTTCAGTCTCTCTCTCTCTCTCTCTCTCTCTCTCTCTCTCTCTCTCTCTCTCTCTCTCTCTCACCCCAAATATATTTAATTTTAAAATTGTACACACATATATAGTATATATATATATATATATATATATATATATATATATATATATATATATATATATATATATACCTATATATATATACCTATATATAGGCCTACATAGTACAAAATCATATATTATTATATTGACATAATTACTGCTAATTAACTAACCTGCTTATCCAGAGTTGCCTCGAGCTCAAGCTCTCCTGGACTCAACATGAAGTCCTTTCTCACCACCGTGCAAGGCTGGCGACCTTGCTTGGAAGGTGCAAACTGGATCTTACGAATTCCAAGGGACACTGTGCTCCTGAACAAATACATTTATTCTTTGAGTAAAATATTTAAAATTTGAAAGAGAAAATGTTATTACCTCTTGTGTCCGCGATCAGTCTCGCTCTCTCCAGCAAACATCTTGACATAGTAGTTGACCCCACATGGCTTGCCCTCATCCTCGGGACCTGGCTGCAAAGTCACTGAGCTTGGGGCAGTTGTTGGAATTTGGAATGTGAAAGGGAATGCATTGGGACCCAATTTCTTAATCAAACGTTCCTGTAGGAAAAAAATAAAATACATGTATATAAGTATATAGTTTTTCAAATTTACAATAATAATAATAATAATAATAATAAAGGCTTGGTAAATGATATGTTTAGTTAAATTATTTCACCATTAACTAAAATTCAAAATATTGTCATATGAACTTTTATGGCGGTTTGTTTACTAAAGCATAATATTTTATGACAATTAAAATGTTATTTGAAATAAATAATACCCTATATTTTTGAAGCATAATTAAAAATTAGTTTAAAGACACACTTAACCCTAAAAATAATGATTTTTTATTCTTTTCCAAAACAATTCAATAGAAATTAGCCATTTATTTGACATTTCTAACCTGCGGGATAAGCAAGCCCTGCAAGGGTAACGAGATAAAGTACACGCCCTTCTACTATAAGAGTAAAAATTATGTGCCCCTTGCTCTGCCTGCTAAGCTTACTTGAAAAGGGGTACAGACTTTTTACTCACACATTAAGGTGGAAATGTGATGTCACATATTACCTCGTTACCCTCATGGGGCTCGCTTATCCCGCGGGCTAGAAAAGTCAAATAAATGAATAATTTCTATTGAATTGTTTTGGAGAAGAATAAAAAAAAATACTTATTTTTAGGGTTAAGTAATTTGTTAAAAAATGCATTTTAATTATTTAAAAAAAAATGTTACCTGTAATTTAGTGAGGTTCTCGTTCTTCTTGATTTGTGGAAAGATCTGCTCAGAGGCGAGGAAAAGATCTTTCTGGAAGTTGAGTCCCATGACCTCATCCTCCTCACGACCATACCTGAAGGAGCAAACTACCTGACCAAACACCTTGCGCTCATTCAGGTACTCGTCATCCAGTAGTATCACACCATCTGGCACAAATCAACACATGTCACATATATAAAATGTCACATGTAATGACAGGTCACAAGAGACTCAAGCTAATATATACATTATAGCACAACTTTGTAATCAAATGAATATCTTAAAGCCATAGACCACATAAAACAACATTAATGTGCTTTTTAATGAATACACGAAATGGGATCTTAAAAACTAGAATGTTAATGTAGCCCCACGAGAGAACGTGAAAATACTGTAAGCTATGCAATTTGCGTGACTATTCATGTTTATGACGTCAGAAACATGCAAAAATTAGTATTAAAATGTGGTGCGGGTTGCATAAATTTCTGATTACTGCTACAGAGCGAGCTACAGTTGGGTTTTGAGACAAACTAAAGTTATCTAGATGTAAGTCCCATCAAGTGTTTTGTGATATAAATGCTTATGTTTTTCTCTGGTCTATTCCTTTAAGTTCAGAGCAGCACAGACTCAACTTGCTTAACTTTTTTTTTTTTGTTTCCTTTCTTATTATACCAAGTATTAGCATTCTATATCTATCTTAGATAGATATGCATAAGTATAACATATAAACTTCCTTAACATGTATGTATAAATTATGTGTTAAAAAAACTGCAGATTATTTAATCATAAAACTCTCTGTGATATTTAAATAAAAGTTAATTAATTAAGAAATAAGTAAATGAATATTTACCAAATCTGCATAATAAAGATAAATGTTTTTATTTTTATTATTATTTTAATTAGTCATTGTCATGCTCAAAATTACTTAATAATAATAATCATTTTTAAAATAACTATCACTGCCAGATTGATACTTTGAATTAAATAGCTCATTACAAATATATATGTAAAATATTGCATACAAGTATTTAAACGTGTAAAAATTATAAATAAATAAACTTAATAAATAGCTCACCAATAGGTTCCACTCCACTGATATGATCGACAAAATCACGTTTCCCCAAATAGATGGTAATTTTTCCATTAGGGGAACATTTCTTGAAAACTTTGAAATTGAACACCATTGCTGCTAAAATGGTTTACGAGGAACAATATAATATATAAAATGTACAGAGTTGGTATGTCACTTTCTTATATACCCTCTGCCTATCACTGTAGGTCTTCACTTCATCTTGTTAGCTAGTGTTGCGTTGCGTCCTCTAACTGGATTATTATAGAACCCTCTTTTTTTTTTATTATTATTATTACATACATTTTTGTTTTTCTTTCAAAGTATGATGCAATTGACAGTTTAAATTTATCTCATAATAAAAATGTATTGTACATTCATTCTCAAAAATTAAAAAATATTATTTTATATATGAAATTTTAAGCATAGAAAAAATAAAACTGCGGTGTTTAATAAGCATGATAATAATCTTATTAGATTTTTTTTTGTCACTTCAACAAAAACAAAAAGATTAAAGAGAAGATTTGAGAGTATTCAAATATATATATATATATATATAAGCACCAACGTTTATTACGTCACTTAGTTATGTATATGACTCATGATTTCCATGCAAGAATATTATGAAACCTTATTACTATCTCGGTTGCCAAGAGGTTACATTAGCAAGAATTGGAATTAAATGTCGTACTGCAATATAGCGTCCATTATTCATTTCTGGGCTATGACATTCACGTAATAATGATTGTAATTGAGGGTATGAGAGAGCGATGTTATCAGGGATATCACTTAACCATGAGTGCATTGCCATCATCTGGAAATATAAATATAAAACAGTGTAAATCAATATTATTTTATTTCAAAATTAATTGTATAAATATTTCAGTATCAGTGGTATCTTACATCGAGGATAACTGAATTTACTGTTGACATTGAAAAGAGCATCATTAAAATTATTAATTTACAAAATTATAAGTACCTGGCAGACTGCATAGTAATTATGATCACTGGTGTGGTGACTGCACACATCATCAGTGGAGAATGTGAAGCATGAGACGCAGTCCTCCACGTTGTCACTTGTATGCATTTCAGACCAGCTTGGACCACGACCTGAAATATCAACATCAGCCTACATTGCAGACAGATAATAGAGATTATCAAATTAAAAAATCCTTAAAAAATTTCTATGGCTTAGGGTTAACATATATTCTGTTTTGATCAAACATTCCCAACTTGACAGTCACAAAAAATGAAATTGCTGGTCGTGGTATCTTCACTTACCAGCAAGAGGAGGATTTTTGTCCACAAGAATGCAGTTACCAAGGTCGACGATGGAGACCCTGCCTAATACGTCCACTGCAATGTTGTCCAGGGAGACATCAGTAAGGTAGAGAGCAAAATGTGGGTCCTGGAAGGTGAGTTGTCTAGCAATCTGCAGCAGCTGCAAAGCTATGTTAGCTCTCTGTGACCATGGTGCATGTAGCAGCTGAACTAAGGTGTGACCTCGGTACTCTTCAACAACCAGTCGACCACAAGCACCCACCAGTTGAGGGAAAGGCCAACCCTCCTCACCAGGAAAACACTAAATGAGACACCAACAAATAAGTAGTCAACAATTTCTTTGGGGGAGAGAGCGAGAAATATATGCTTTCATATTTTGTATGTAGTAAAGTATGTAATAAAATTTAATTTTGAACCATTGAATGGATCGTCATTTTTTGGTCATTGGATTCCATTGGATATATATATATATATATATTACGAAATAAAAATAGATTAAAGTATTTCATTTCCAACTTACTTGCAAAATAATAGGCTCTGGATTGATAATAATAGTAGTTAAAATATTGATAAGCAGAGTTTTGTATCCTATTCCTTTAGATTTAGCGCTAACTCTATCTATGATTTCATCTAATTGTGAGGCTTCTATCGCAGGACAAAAAGTAAAACCACTTCTAATTGAAGCATTAGAACGGATAACGTTAAATATAGCAGATCTGACATCCTGAATTTTCCAAATAATATCAGTAATCACGCAATCATCGTTCAACTTGTGACCCATAAGATGACATATATATTTATCTAGTTTAGTTAGTTCCCAATCATGACCCAGTTTTTTTAAAGTAATTAATCCATGAGGTGTATGAGCAAAATGTACATTTTTTGCATTAAACCAGGATGAAAATAGGCTTAGTTGAATATGATCTTGGTCAATCTCGGCGCAGAATGTTACTCCATAGCACGCGGGACATTTATCAAGCTCTGTGAGCTCTTTTATTGATGTTTCTTTCATGATTATTACACTTAAAAGAACTAAGCTGCCAGCTGACAGTGTAAAAAATCGAATTATGCATTTAACTCGCCGCACGTGAGGACGCATTGGAATTTAAGTCGGTGCAGTTATGCAGTACGAGGGTGCAGTACAAATCAATCAAATTAGTTGCCGCGCCTCGTATCAATAAACGAACTTGAACGACTTTTTACGAAGTTATAAGAATCCTTCAAAGTAATTTTCTTTTTAAATTCACTTTATTTACAGAAAATCACTAAATTTTTTAATCTAATGTATAAATATATATGCTTACATAGTTCTCATTTAATAAAAACTAGAAAATTGAATTCGTAACTCTTATTTTCTATGAGAAAACGATGAAAATATACGCGTAATCTCGCAAGCAACACGCCCATTTCATGATACTGCGGAAATCGCCATATGCAAATTTTTTCTTTTGCGCACGAAATTTTGAAAATCAGAACTATGGTTGGCTTCAATGGGTTGGCTCGTGGTTCGTGGTATAGTAACTTGTTTGTTTGTTTTGTTTCTTGTTTCTTGATTAGCAACCAAATGCTATTTTTAATGTCCTTAGATTTTGAAGAATTTTTCATTCTTCATTTTTCATTCTTCTGTTTCTGGTTTTCTTATCTTCACTTCCCTCTGGCACTCTTGTATCGTTCCTTCACTTCTATAGTTACTAATAGTTCGTGGTTGCCAAAGAGCGAAGACATAAAGAAGACTTGCAAAAGTAGTTTTAGTGAGAAAATAAACAAACTCACAGCCCAACAATACTAACAAAGGGCTAGCAGACGACTTGGTGTTCCTGTCTACATTTAACATGCTTTCTTATGGGGCAATGCAGCAGCTATAACTCAAGTTAGAATTATTTTTCAGAGCTGAAATTTTTACCTTAGCGTGCTGAGCCTTAAAGCTTTTGTTTTCCTAGATTTCAAGTGATTGGGTTACAAATTATGTTTTCACCCAATTGACTTCAAATCCAGGAAAACAAAAGCTTTGAGGCTCAGCAAGCTAGTTAAAATTTCTGGTCTGAAAAATAATTCTAACTCGATTTATAGCTGCTGCATTCCCCCCATAAGAAAGCACGCTAAATTGAGACAGGAACACCAAGTCGTCTGCTAGCATTTTGTTAGTATTGTTGGGCTGTGAGTTTGTTTATTTTCTCACTGAACCTACTTTTGCAAGTCCTCTATTGTATTTATTATATTGCGGGCATTGTATGGTACCCGTTACCCCCCCCCCCCTTCTCCCCCTGCTTCATGTGATAAGATGACAGATAATTGCAAAAAGATAAAGATGTTAAGCCTCGTTCACAATGGACTTACATTCTAAATTACAATTAAAAGTACAACTTTATCTCAAAATAAATTAATTAAAAATTATGTGAGTAAATGTAAATTATTTGCATGCAAGCATTAATTTTTAACCCCCGGGCCCCCCGGGTTAAAAGAAAAATTAATAAATATAAATACTGTAATAAAACTTGCTCAAATTTAACAAAAAAAGAAAGAAAAATCAATCATTTTAATTAATTTGCGTCAATATATACATTGCATAAACAATTTAAAATTATTTTAAAGCTTCTGCTTTTTTGATGATGGTTCTCCTTCTTCTTCTTCTTCGTCACCTTCACCTTGGAAAATAGGTTTTGGTTGTGTCCTGAATAATGAGAATAATCCCTGTGTTAGTTACATTAAAGTGGCTATCAAAACCATAACGAAAGCAAAAATTGCTGTATTAAAAAAAAAATTAAACAAAAACAAAAACAAAAAAAAAAAAAAAAACAGCAAGGGACTTACGATTGTAAAAAGAGTCCCATAGTTCAGTGAAAATCTTGCTGGCAGATATAATAAACTTTTAACTTCAAGAGAACGGATTGTTTCTGTGCCTTTGTCAGCATACAGATTATTCATAGCTTCTCTCCGAGTCTGTACAGACTGGCGAAGGCACAGACACGCCCCATTATTTTGGAGTTTAGTGCCGAAACCTATCCAACGTGTTTATTTTCTCTGTGCTAGCAAGATTTTTCACTTACCTATGGGACTCTTTTTATTGAGGTCCTTGCAGATTTTCCTATATTCTTTTCTTTTACAAATTTATCATAAAAATCAATAAAAGTATGATATAAAAAATATATTACAATGTTCGACCATGCATATACACTTAAAAATAAACTAAAATTTTGCTAGCACACACTAAAATAAATTTAATTTGGCAATGAGTGGTGCTGGTTATTATTATTATTTTATTATTATTCTACATAATAGCACACATACAGAGCAATATGAGCAACTAGTACTCCAGTTTGTTAGTTAGTGTTAGTTAGTTAATTCAATTTCAGATTTTTGTTTCTTTAGGATATTTTAGTCAAATTCTGCAGTAGCTGATTTCCCGCCTTAAACACAAGCATACACCGAGCATATGTGAGAGACTCTGCACATAGCCTTGTTAAGTAATGCTACATGCTTTTAGTTTCCATCTGGGCTAGAGCTAGAAATTTTTCCTTCTCACTGTCAGCAAAAGATCAACTCGCTTTCTCCATTTTTGTCCAACTTATCTAAAAAAAATTCTATCCAATCTTTATTTATTCAATATCATAAAAAATTAATTACGTTTAAAAAAATAATTAGAAAATAGTTGGTAGAGATTAGAGCACGTTGAATTGAAAATTAATAAAACGCGAAAATTCTCTAATTTAAATAGCAAATTGGGACTTGCGCTAGATAAAAATAGATGTTTTTAACGTCTATTTTTATCTAGCGCAAGCTAGAATAATTTGCATCCCTAGTCCCAATTTGCTATTTAAATTAGAGAATTTTCGCGTTTTATTAATTTTCAATTCAACGTGCTCTAATCTCTACCAACTATTTTCTAATTATTTTTTTAAACGTAATTAATACCAACCGCGATGGTTTTTTCCTATATATTATAATATCATAAAAAAAAAAAAAAAAAAAAAAAAAACACCACTCTGTATCTTGAAAATGATTCAGACTAAGAACTTAAAATATTTACATAGTGCTAACAACATGCATAAAAATAAATAAAAATAGAAATTAGGCCTAAACATGCAGTTTCAATAATGCTTGATGACATGACTAACAACAGAACACACCATTGCAAAACTAATACAGTACAACACTGCAGATAACATGAGATAAAATAAGATAAATGAGTAGATGTACTTACTTTGTGTAGGCAGGTGCGATCCAGTAAGGGTTCTCCTCTGCCTCCTTGGCAAAGCGAAGGATCGCCTCTCGAGGATCCTGATCATCCTCAATCTTCTTGCTCAGTCCCAGGTTACGGATGACATATGAACTGAGTGTGCCACCTGATGCAGCAACACGTCCACCCTGGCCTGAAATTATACAATACATTCATTATGAGAAGTCCATACTATACGTTGCTGTCTTCAATTAGTTGTATTAATTACTGGCAAACCATTTATAGTTTATTTCTAAGTCTGCAAAACTGGAACACACAAACATACCCCATTTTTCTGGGAGTATTGTGTTGAAAACTACTTATGTCACAGTGCTAGCAAATAATTTTCACAATGGATGCAAGATTTAAGGCTGGGAATCAGCTACTGCGGGATTTGACAAAAAAGTTTTAAAGAAAGAAAAATCAAAATTTTGCACAGTGATACAAGGATAAGGTATCTTCAAAAATGCAAAAAAAAAAAAAAAAAAAAAGATTATGTGTTAGATTTTAAATTCTGATTATTTTTTAAGTTTTAGTTCCATAAAAGCCCATGCAAATTTCAATAATTATTTGCTCTCTTGGGAGTAGGGCAAGGGCTTCTTCTTCTCGCCATGCCGCAGAGTCCCAGTAAGGATGAAACAGCTGTCCATGGCTAGTGATGAGGTGCTGATAATGACAGCGTGCTACCTATGCGCTACCTATGGTGTAAACCACTTAAGTGCAAGCTAAAAGTCCCTTTTTATAAAGGTAGCTTATATATGAGCAGCTAGAGCATATGCTTATTATTATTATTTTCTCTACACCACAGCATCCCTGTCTGTTAGCTCATTAGTCATTACATTACTATTTCCTATTCCCCAATTTTCACTTATCTATCTAATTTTTTTTCTACCAAATCTTTTAAATATTGAAGTAAATAATAACAATATTAAATAATTTACAACTCACCTTTAGCTGTGATGGGCAGCTCTGGTCTGTGTGACTTAATAGGATCCAGACGATCTTTCTCCATCTGTTTCTTGACTGACTTGGGCTTGTCTTGCCGGAACAAGGGAAGTGCATGAGGTGTGATGATCTGCTGGGTTGCTACAGACTCCACCTGCAACATAAATATTATCATCACTTTACTGCTTTTTTAAGTCTTTCTGTTTATTTATTTTTCAAGTTTTAGTAAATTAAAAAGGCAACGTTAAAAAAAAAGACCCCCCCCCCCCCATTAATGAGCCAACACTAGTAACTACTATTAACACTTTCTTCTGTACAATTTCAGTGTACTAGTATTCTAAATCTTACCTGTTTGATTTTCTTCCTGTTCTTGCCAGCACACAATTTTGCGCCTCGCAAACTGCGCTGCTCATCGTAATACGCTTTCACTATACCATTGCCGCAGCCTACAAAGATCTGGTTCAACTTCTGGTGCCACACAGTACGGATCACATGCTGAAATAAATACAATTAAAATTTCTGAGTAAAGCACAATACACAAGTTAAACATTGTCAAACTTACTGAGTTAGTGACAGCAATCTCATGTACTTTGTTAAATGTGTTTCTGTCAAAGAAGAGCATCTTGCCTTCAGTCTCCCCCTTTCTCATTGAAGTGCCTGTGAGTATCATGGAGTCGTCTGGGCTGAACATGCACTCCGTCCTGTGAGGTAATTAATGGTTTAAATTACAAACACACCATAATCATATATGTAGCACAATATGTGAACTTTGATTTTAAGTTGAAATGTTAAGAAAATCTTATTAAGTATGCATCACTCACCATGCATATCTTGAGAAAAGATTTTCTGCGACGTGAACTGGTTTCTTGAATACTCTAAGATCCCAAAGCTTAAGTGTATCATCGCCTCCTCGTGTTGCCAGCCCTTGGTCCATGTAAGAGAAGGTAAGACATGACGTATCAGTGCCACTGGTGTGTGCATTCCTCAGCATCATGCTCGTGTTCACCTTTAATAATATAATCATTAAGTAACTTCTTCTTCTTTCACATAAAAAAATACCTAGTTTTGTCTGTTTGTGTTCTGCTTTCTGCCAGTTACAATAAATTTTATTGTTTGCTCAATAAGACTGATAACACTTACAAACTGCTTCCTATGGTCCCACATTTGTATAGAGCCATCATTGCAGGCACATGCTACTAGATTGCCATCTCTGCTGTAGCTGCACGCTGTAGGTATTGTCTTCAGACCACTTTGTGACCGGCATTTGACAATATTTTTGTGACTGTGAGGGCGCCACATGTTCCACATACGACACGTGCTGCAATCAATGTCATGTACTACTGTTAAAGTTTTGTCCTTTTAAGATTTAATACCACTTTATTTTAAAATTGTACAAAAATTACTTAGAAGATGCTTCATTATAAAGTCTAGGCCAAACATAAACATATTTTGTTTAGGCCGACATAATAGCAAAACACCCTCAATATACTGTATTTCAAGTCATACTTTTCCTTAAAAAAATAAAAAAAAAATAAAAAAAAAAAAAAAAAAAAAAGCACAAACAACACAAGGAAATTTGAACAATTTTGTTAAAACTTCTCACCTGTCCTCGGATGATGTGAGGAACTCCTCTCGGACTCTGGGATGCCAACAACCACTAGTAAGAGCAGCAACGTGACCTTTGGTACGAGCCATGTCTGTAATGTACTGATCACCTTTCACACACTCGCACTTCTCAAACCCATCGCGGTCGTACACCTTTGCCTACACAAAACATTAAATGAGTGTTGCTGGCTATTTTTGAGTGATTTTTATTACAGTATTACGTCTTTCTTTTTATAACACAAACACACACTCTTACTTGGGCCAAGGTAAAAGTGAGAGTAATTTAGAACAAAACTATGGAAATTACTAGTGGCAGAGAGGTGTTCACAAACTAAACACATTATTGGCTTAAGACGCATTACATTAAATCTATAGTAACCCCTCATTTAAAATTGTCTGGTCTATTTGTAGAAAAAAAAAAAAAGTTTCACAATGCTAAAGGATAGGAAGTTAGTGGGAGCCAGACTTTTCCCTGCTGTATGTATATAAATAGCTAACATATTACTAGTAATACCAATGAAAACAGCATTTGTACATACACAATAATAATAGCTGAAATATAACATACATACCTGTGCATTTCCTGAGACAATAAGGATTAAATCTCCGGTAGTTGAATACTGTAGTGCTTTGATAGGATGACTATAAAGACAAACATTATAAATATATTGCGTATTAGTACATAAACGAGCAAAAAATAATAATAATAATACAAATTACAATTACTTACTTCTCACAAGGAGTTAAAGTTCGGAAACTTTGACACGATGAATCCATGCCTGCAAAATCCCAAAATCTAACTTCATAGTCAACAGACCCCGTAGCTATTCGAGCACCAGCTGGATCAACAGCTACTGCAAGAACTGCTTTACTACCATGGACCATAGCGACTTCATGAGATGCAGGAATCTTATCTATAACACTCTGAAACATAGATAAACATATCAGTTGTAATATGAGATCACATGTAGAGCAGCTACTATGTGTGTGTGTGTGTGTGTGTATATATATATATATATATATATATATATATATATATATATATATATATCATACCTCTTCAGTGTCACTATCATTACTATCATCGCTATCTTGTGAGGCACTTGCTCCAGGTGGCAAAGGACCTATAACTTCTGAGTCACTGTCTTGTGATGAGCCAGCAATAGCAGGTGGAGGCATTGGACCAATAACTTCAGAATCACTATCAGAATCTGATTCATTTGGTTTAGCAAGAGATTTTGGTACGGGAGGTCCAATCAGTTCTTCGTCTTCTTCGCTGCCATCATCTCCAGCCTTTGAGCTATCTTTTAGTGACAGTGGAGCTAGTTTTTCAGCTGAAACAAATACATATCAAAGATTAGTATGTATCATTCTATTTCATTCACAATGAATCCTGCACACACACATTGAAAGTGCATCCACACACGTTAAGAATTTCCTTACCAACTTGACAGTTTTTTTCTTGAGCAGTTTTCTTGACTGTTTCCATCAATTCTTCAATATTAAATTGTTTAGCTTTCTTCCCAAAGCCTGTAAAGCCCATCATCTCTTTCATATCCTCAGTTTCTTGGTCTGAGCTAGGAACGTCTTGCCCTGTGCGTTGGGTGAACGTACCAAATCCACCTTCAGCCACCTCATTTTGAATTTCACCTCCAGCAGAAGTTGACGGAGACGCTAAATTTAATTTTATTTTACCGAAACTTATTGCTTTTCCTCTTTTATTCATGATTAAATATCACGAGAACACAATTTTCCATCAAAAACAAACAAAATTTGTTTTTAGGATCAGCTGGCGCAAAATTTTATGATGCAGTACCAACATAACAAAGTTAAAAAGCCTAAAATGTGCCATGATTGCCATGATTAAAAAATATATTATATTAATATTAGTACTGTCATATTATATTTTTTTTGCATAATAATTAAACTATCAACAATATTTGAAACTTCAATTGCAAGTTTTTTAACAAAAAGTAATAATTTAATCACAAAATGGAAGAATAAGCATTTTCATCAAAATCAACTATATTTTCATAATGTTGGCAAAATCAATAGTGCTGCCACCTACTGTGACTCCTGAAAATCTAAATTTGTGTTCGCGTTCGCGCCGGCTGAAGGAAAAATGGCTCTCAAGGAGTTTTAGCGGCATTTTACGTTGCAAAGTGATACTTTTATTGCATCAAGTATAGAAAAAATCATAAGGTAAATTATTTGATTATCACAAATTATTTTCCATTCAGTTGATTGAAACGGGTTGTATGTAAACATTACTAATTTTGTAGGATGCATCGTCGCAGTGACAGAATGAGCCTTGGGCTAGGCCAAAGTTTCGCAGAAGAAGACACCGTAAGTTTATTACAGGGCCCTTTCGGAGACCGCCCAGCAAATCTAATATTTGGATCTACGTTATCAGAAGTGAATGAATCTCGATACATGAATGATAGCATCCTCACATCTGTACGTGGAGAACTTACTCTCCGAGCTACCATTGATGGATCTTCAAAATTTGAGAGTGGTGAACCGTTAGAGTCACTTCACGATCATTTTCATGGAACTCTAGAACTCTACAAGGGAAAAAGTTCAGTCTTCGATGTAATCAAAGATTTTGTAGGAATTTGTTACAGTTTTATGCAATCAGAACACCTCAGTTTAGATATTGAGAAATGGCTCTTTGATGAACGTAACACATGGCGATTACTACAAACATTAATGGAAGATCGCTTAGGTTACACAGATAATGATCAATCAATGGATGAATCTGGTTTTCCAGTGAGTGAGAAGGAAGTGATGTTAGATGTGTTCAAGAATGATGCAGTCACCCGTCAATGTCAGCTTGTTGTTGATTGGTTGGAATCATGTGAGGCAGACAAACGTGTTCACCAACAATCTCTCCGAGCAGAGCATTTCACTGACAAAACTATGTCCTGGGAAAACACGATTCTTCAAATTAAGCAGAAAGGCAGCATACCATATTCCAGTTCCATGCAGCTTGTAACAGAAATCGACCCTGATGCTCCAGTGAGACAAAAACTACCCATCCATAAGCTTGATGCTGAAGATGATGAGTTATTCCTGAACCAAATCTTGTCCCACATTCGTTGTGGTCAACTGGAGCAAGCTCAAAAGTTGTGTATTCACTGTGGACAGCCTTGGAGAGCTGCAACGCTTGAGGGCTGGCGTCTCTATCATAACCCCAACATAGCCAACTCTACAGATGAACCAAGAAAAGAAGGATACTTGCTTCCCATTGAAGGGAATCCAAACAGGGACATCTGGAAGCTTGCTGCATGGCGTATGTCTGAAGATGATAGAATGCCAGCTGCATCTAGAGCTACATTTGGTGCTTTCTGTGGCAATTTACAAGCCATGCTATTGAGTATGGACAGCTGGCATGACTGGCTTTGGTCACACTTGCGAGCAATGATTGATGTACGTATTGAGGAAGAAATCAGAGAGCGTTGTACTGATCGTACGTATGTAGACATGCCACAAAAATACTGGGCAAATAAAATGAATCTTCGTCAAATATTTGTTGCCCTTGCCTCCAGTCCAAATGCTTTAGTAAGGTTAGAACATTCTAAAGAATTATCTTCCATTCAACGTTACATCATTTTAGATGATATGGATGCTCTTTATCATACTTTAGCATCTTGGGCTCGTCAAATTAGCAATAACCATAACACACTGTCAGCACTTCTTATCAGATTCTGTGCACATCTGGTTATTGTTCTGAGAGCTCTCGGCAAGGAGCAAAATGACACATACACCAGTCTTGCAAATGAAGTCCTTCAAGTGTACTCTCAGTTCATCATCCAACTAGGCAACCCCACACTCATCATGTCATACATTGCCAAGTTACCTAAAGGTGATCAGGTGATGACATTAGCTCGTTACTTGGAGAAGATCACAGAGCCTGAACAGAAGGCAATTTGCTTGGAGCTAGCATCAAGAGAAGGACTTGATGCTGAAACTGCCGCACAGTGTGTGGTTGAAAGTATCCGAGCACGAGATCTCAAGCATGGTACAGATTTCTTACGAGGAGAAGCAACAGAAGAAGATCTTGCAAAAATTGAAGCTTTAGACTGGCTTGTGGTTTACCCCTCACAGTTTGCAGATGCTTTGTGGCAAGCTAATGCACTTGCAAGGTATTTTATATCTCAGGGCAAGTTAGGAGCTGCAAGAGCATCATTTGCAAAGTTGCCTGCCAAAACTGTGGCTGCAATTCTGCAAGAACAAATGAAGGAGTTGCCAGAATTTGAAGATTTAGACTCCAGCATGTCCCCTCGTCATCGTTCTGCCATCAAAGAACATCTCTCCCTGCGGCTTTACTTAGTAAGTATCTACACCACCGTAGTTCATAATATTTGGTTCCGTTAAAACAAATTCATCTTAAAATACTGACATGCATTGCCAATCATGCCTTTCCAGACTGTTACTGAGCATTTAATTATGAAAAAAGTATGATTTGTAAAATACATTTGTAATGTACGTTAAAATACTATTAATTTTTTTTTCTTTTTTTAATTAGTTAATTGCAAATTGTCTAATAAAATAATAACAATAAGCATGAATGAATTGAAGTAGTAAAATACAGAGTTTAGGTAGTTTGGTTGCAACATAAACTGAGATTTCTGTTAATAGGACGCCCATCGTGACTTCAATGAGTGGTTCAAGTTCTATCACAATGAGCAACCTGCTCTGCCAGCTCAGCTGTCCAGAGATGCAACCTTCCAACAGAAGCTGGTCAATGAAGAGCAGCACAAGCAATACCAGGCCAATCTGGGACACTGGAAGAAAGCTCTCTCACAATTGGCTAAGGTAAATGTTTTCATTGGTATTCTTTAATTACTTTTCTTTCTTTCTTTCTTTCTTTCTTTCTTTCTTTCTTTCTTTCTTTCTTTCTTTCTTTCTTTCTTTCTTTCTTTCTTTCTTTCTTTCTTTCTTTCTTTCTTTCTTTCTTTCTTTCTTTCTTTCTTTCTTTCTTTCTTTCTTTCTTTCTTTCTTTCTTTCTTTCTTTCTTTCTTTCTTTCTTTCTTTCTTTCTTTCTTTCTTTCTTTCTTTCTTTCTTTCTTTCTTTCTTTCTTTCTTTCTTTCTTTCTTTCTTTCTTTTTCTTTTCTTTTTTTCTTCAGGTTTCTTATTAATTAGAACACGTTGAACAAAAAGCTTGTCTAATATCCTAACATACCTTGATTTTCAGGTCTGTTGATATATTTCTTGTCATTAGACAAGTTTTTTTGTTCAATGTGTTCTATGCCTTTATTTAAATTCTTGAAACTAAACTGTCAACTAATACAAACTACTGAGACACCTCTATAATATACTTTTATCTAATCTATCTCACTCAATACAAGTACCGGTACGGTACTACTGAACTAATGAAGTTTAGTTTAGGTACAGTATTAATAATTAAGTTGCATACAACACAGTTTCATTAAAAATATAAAAAATTTAGGAAGTGTTTGAGTGGTGGGATGCAAACTGCATTGTTTTATTTTCCAGTATATTTTTCAATGAATTTTACACATAAAAATTACAGGTAAATGGGGAAGAAAGAAAAAAGCTGTTAAGCAATTAATATGCACCTTAAGGGAGTAGGGTGCCGACCTTATATCTCAAACTAGAACGTGTTTTGGGTCTAAATTTGATGTCATTGTGTAGCTTAGGGTCACACCTAGCCGTGATAGAAAATTTCAAGATGTTTGACCGTCCTGAAAAAAAAATATATATATTAAAATTAACATTAGGCCTTATGGGCTGGGCTTAAAATGTCAAAAAACCATATAACATTAATTTGCCCGGTGACCCCCCAAAAATGTTATATATTTGAAATTGTCTCAAGCTGAAGTATCATTGTGCAAAATTTCAAATTTATTTGACGATAAAAGTTTAAGTCTAATGGCCAACGTTGGTACTCTACTCCCTTAATTTCCTTAAATTATTACATTTCTTTAGGTGCATTGACTTTTTTTTTTTTTTTTTTTTTTTAACGTGTTTTTGTAGAAAATGTTCCCTGTCACAATAGAAATTTTTCTGTAACCCTGTGCTGCAGATTATAAGTTTGTGCAGCAAAATTCTGCAACCAATTTTATTTTCTTGGAAAATCTCAACCTTTGTTTGACTTTACTGTAACCTTGCTCAGCACCACAATTTTGCTGCTTCTCCAGCCTTTTTATTATTATTATTATTTATGGAGAAGTTAACAAATTTTGTGCAGCATTTGCTGCTCAAACTTACATCAACAAACGAATATGTGAATGCGCCTTTACAAAACTGAAATAATATTGACATAAAAGAGGATGCATATATTAGTAAGAACTCTTCCCAGAAATATTTGTTTATATCTTAAGAAGCTTTCACAATGGATGTACATATATTTTTCCAAATTCACAGTGTTAGAATTTAATATTATATATATTTACCTATAGGATATGGATTTACATAGAATTTTCTCTCCATCATAAAAGCTGCTTTATCCAAGGTTCACGACACCATTATAAAACATAGTTGGATGTAGAAACACCATATAAACCTCAAAGGAACATAAGTGGTGATAAGTGTTTATTCACAGTGTGCTGAACCCAACATTACACTGCATCACTTAAACATGAAATAACAATGATAACTGTGTTTCAGGACACCAAGGCTCGATTGTTCAACATCCTTACATTCCCTGATGGAGGATGGTTGGGCTGTGCTGATGATCTTGAGGATGAGAGTGAAGGCAACTTACAACGTCGACGTGAGCTAGAGGTACTATGCAAGTTGTGTATCCCAGAGGTTGCTCTGCTTATCCATCAAGTGTCACTGCAATCAGGAGACCCCCAGGGTAGTATGTTGTTAACAGATGTTATAGCGTCAGAGAGATACAAACTCTACAAGATGTTTTCTAAAGAAAAACTTAGGGAACTTCTTGGCAAGATTTCAGAGTCTTGCATTGAACTACTGCAGCAATCTAAAGATCCTTGGGGTCATACTGTTACTTCATAAATTTACTAAGAATTCTTAATGAGGTAAAAGCCGTTTGCAAAACTAAAAATTTACCATTTGTATTTGTAATAAAATAAACTTGTTTGTAAAAAAAAAAAAAAAAAAAAAAAATACACAACATAAAAATTATTAGGAAATAAGAACAATTTCAGTTAAATATATTATCAAAAGAAAGAATAGGAAACCAACATGCTCATTACCACAATGAAGACATTTTGAGGGTGCTCCTTCAGTTTCTTAGAGTGTAGAGGGTCATAGCCTCCATAACATCATAACATAACCAATGTAAATATTTTTGTTAAAACTGTGTCATCAAGATCTTCACCTAGCTACAGACTTCATCATGGTAAGGCTCTTGTTGGTTTCCCTATTCTTACTTTGATAAATATTTTTTAGCATAGTTGATTGCATAAAACAATATAAAACAATTTTTTTATAACAATGTAATGTAATTTTCTTAACAATCATTTCCAAAAGCTAATGTTCATGGTTTTTCCTTTTTTTTATTATTAACAATTACAAGTAATATTGACGCACCTATATCTTCAACATATATTATTGTGTCGGAGACGATAGTTAATTTCATATAACAAAGTTATTTTATCTTTTTTTTTTCTATCATAGTCCAAGTAATGTATTTTAGTTATTTTTGTGCAACAGAATATTAAATCTGTACTTGGTAGTATTGCAATAAAACTTTTCAAAAACTAAAACCATAGGACTTATTTTACCTGCAAAAACTAAACCTTAAAATAATGATAAACTCAAAGAATTAAATTACTATGATTTAATTATTCTTTACATTATTTTTTTTTATAATATTTGAGAATTATTATCAAAGTATCAAAGTGCATACAGGGAATTGCTTGAGTTTAGTAGAGTTTATTTATATTGGCCCAACATAAACATGATTATGTATCATGTTACCTGCATCGGCAGTATATCCATTCATAATATCATACATCAAAACTTTATTTGTAAGGCAAAACATAACATGTTAAACAGAAACGTTTCAAATGATTTTTTATCCCGTTATATTTATATAAATATAAGAAAGATTTGAAAAAAATGGCTTCTTTGAAAATTTAAAAATCGCGCCATATATTAAGTTCACCCATAAAAGATTAAAATTAGCATGATTGTTTTATAAAATCTGTATTTTATAATACAAAAAAAAAAAACATTAATGAAGATACATTAAATCAACTACTTGTATATTATGATATTTAAATTTAATTTATATTTTAACCGATTTTAATTGCTCATTTGACTTTGGAGTGCAAAAATGACGAAAACAAAATACAGCACAGCTGGAAGCTGGAAGCATGCATCATGATATGAGATGACATGTGACTTATAGAACAAGTTTTATAGTTCTTTTATTGCTTAAACAGTAAAATTATTTCACAAAAAATGGAGGAAAGTAAGTACAGTGTATCAACAAATGCAAAAAGACAGAAAACATCCCAGGAAGAGGTAAATCCGAATAAGAAAGCGAAGTTTGAAGTTCCGCAACCTCAAGCTTCGTTTAGTGCTGCAGCTTCGAGGGAGCATGCAAATTCTCATGAAAATATTCAGAAGCAGCGGCATAAGTTGCCGGTTTACAAGTCTAAAACCAGGTTAGTGTATATACAACAGTAGAATATTGTGTATATAATTTACTTAACTACATACACATGCGTGTACATATGCACATGAAAGGCCTCAGCATTCATAATAAATGTATCATATTCATATGTAGATTTCTTTTTTTAAGTTTTCATAATAGAAAACTTTACATCCTATCCTCGTCTTATACATATGTACATACATATGTATAATGTATGTATGTATGTATGTATGTATGTATGTATGTATGTATGTATGTATGTACAGTACATACCGAAATATGTACATACATATGTACACGTCATGTGTATTTTGGATCTCAGGTGCTGGGACCTGAGGGGGGGCGGGGACCACTTTCTATACTTGCACCCTGAACAAAACAAGATTAGAGATTTTTACAACCAGATGCACCCCTTTTTCTCAAACAATTTTTCCCCAAATAAACACTATACATACATACTTTTACAGGTGATCAATGTAATATTGAAGTTAATACGTGTTAAATTTTATTTCTATAACTTGATTAGAATCCGAGAAAAGAGAGTGTATCTGGTTGTAATTGACCTCTTTTCTTATTTTGGTAATGGTGTATTATGTTTATGTTTATTTATGGACATCTGACATGAAAAGAAATGATCAAAATTATTTGTTACAGGATTATAAACGCAATAAGAGAGAATCCTACTGTGATACTTATTGGTGAGACTGCTAGTGGTAAGACAACCCAAGTACCACAGTTTTTGTTGGAGGCAGGAATGGCGAAAAACAAAATGATTGCTATTACCCAGGTATATAAACATAGTACATTATATGGTATTGAGTTTCCCTCTCGATTGGGTCACTATTTCGTTCAGATGTCTCTCAACAACCACCATCTATTTGTGGGCTTCCTAAATTTTGTGACTAAGGTCACCGTACAACTTAATAGTTTTTTTTTTTTTTTTTTTTTTTTTTAAGTTGATCAAGGGCTGAGCAGTAGGTCCCCAAACCAAAGCGCAGAAGTATGTAATTTAAAATACATTACCTTATGGCGCATGCTATATTAAAAATTCTTCCAACGAGGGAATGACTCAACACCATATTATTTTATATTACTGTATCATAAAATTTTACTGTAAATAGAATATAACTATTTTGAATGTTTATTTCATAGCCTCGTCGAGTAGCTGCTATTACACTAGCTGATCGGGTGGCAACTGAAAGAAACTCAAAGCTGGGGGACATTGTAGGTTTTGCAGTTAGGTTTGAAGAGGTAACATCTTCAAAGACTAAAATCAAGTTTCTCACTGATGGACTCTTGTTAAGAGAAGCAATGTTAGGTGAGCATTAATTAAATACATACAAATATAAAAAAATTATATACAGTATATACATATAAATTTATTGTTACAACAAACTAATCTGATTTGTTGTCTATTTCAGACCCACTACTTCAGTCATATAATGTTATTGTTCTTGACGAAGCTCATGAAAGAACTTTGGCTACTGATGTTTTGTTTGGAGTTGTAAAAGCTGCACAACGCAAAAGATCAAGCCAAGCAAACCCTCTAAAGGTAATTAAATTGCTGTATGATAAAAAAAAAAAAAAAAAAAAAAACTTAAAAAACAACAATAGAAAATAGAGAGAGAGAGATTGCTTGTTAAATTGCAAATTAATAAAAAGTCAAGATTTTTTTAAGTTGAATAGTTGATTGGAACTTGGAATCCTTATTTGTAAAAACTGTCATATGATGATAGGCGTAGAACACCTTGAACAAAAATGTTGTGTAATATCCTAACAAACCTGAAAATTAACGTTGATTTGGCCGGAGTCATTGATTTCTAATTTATTTTCCATTCACAAAATGCCGCTGCCGGTCACTGACGTCACAGCTCTCCCGGTTTGCTTGCGAGTGGACCAGGCGAGCTGTGACGTCAGTGACCGGCAGTGGCATTTTGTGTATGGAAAATAAATTAGAAATCAATGACTCCGGCCAAATCAAAATTGATTTTCATTTCAGGTTTGTTAGGATATTACGCAACTTTTTTGCTCAAGGTGTTCTACGCCTTTATATATAGAGAGAGTGTCAGAGGTATTGTATGTCAATATCTTGTGTATGTACTCAGATTGTAGTGATGTCAGCCACAATGAACGTGGACCAGATCAGAAATTACTTTGCCCCAAAGTCAAGCAAAGGAGCTCCAAATGAGTATGCAGTACCTGTGGTATGGGTAGAGGGTAGAACTTATGAAATTGAGATTCGCAACACAACTAAAGCTTGGCCAGACTACCTAATGGCTTGTCTTTCAACATTGTTTAAGATCCACAGCAAAGCACCTATCGAGTAAGTATTACCATTTCATTGTTTTAGTAACATTTATTTTCATTATGTGATACTGTATGTTTTCTGAAGGCACACATTTAATTAAATCTATATTTCCAGTGAGGGGATTTTGATATTCCTTACAGGACAGGAAGAAATTGAAGCAATGGCTAACAATATTCCCAAGATTGCCAAGGTAAGGAGCTCATCCTCGTTTTTCAGTCTTGTTCAATAAATAACTGAGTTTCACCTGGTATTGCAGGAACATAAAGGTGCCATGATGAGAGTATTGCCTCTGTATTCTGCTCTGGCACCTGATCAACAGGCCTTAGCATTCAGACCTGCACCTCCTGGCTGTCGTAAAGTTGTATTAGCCACTAATGTAGCAGAGACTTCGGTAACAATCTCGGGGGTCATACATGTCATTGATTCTGGTATGGTAAAAGCTAGGTAGGTACTGAAATTGTTTTTATAAAAGTATATTTTAGTTTAGAAATCGATTTAGCTTAGTTTCAGATAATAACCTTTTTTTATTTTTTTTTATTTTATTTTTTTTTTTCTTTCAACAGGACTCATTTTCCTGATACTGGTCTAGATGTACTGAAAGTTCAGCGTATTTCCCAGGCTCAGGCTTGGCAACGCACAGGCAGAGCTGGACGAGAGGCTCCTGGCAAGTGTTATCGTTGCTTCAGCAAGACTGTAAGTACCTACAACTTACAACCCTCATATGTATCGATGTTGAGCAACAGTATATGTGTTACAGGAGTTCCTGAACTTTCCACTAAGATCTGAACCTGAAATACGTAGAGTGAGTTTGACTACTGTAGTAATGCAGTTGTTGGCAATGCACATCTCTCGAGTTACAGAGTTTGATTTTATGGATAAACCAAAGGAAAATGTAAGTCACATTTTTGGTTCTATATTAAGTTTGTAAAACAGCATTTACAGTGGTTTAATATTGCTAATTAAAAGTATCCTTACTCTGGCTACATTAATTACTATTAGGCACTTCATTTTATTTCTTCTGGAATAAATGCATAAAACCTGCAGTATTTTATTTTGTGCAAACACTACAAAAATGACCTTTTTTTTTGTTTGTTTGTTTGTTTTTTTTTCTTTCTTTTTCCATACTGGTATATAATTTTAAAATTATCTCTTCAACCTACTTAACCAATATTACAACTTGAATATATTTGCAAACAGGATCTAGAAAATGCAGTGGAGCAACTAAAAGCCTTGGGTGCTGTTGAAAACTTACAACCAATGCAACCCTCCTTAGCTCCCCTAGAACTTAAGTTGACAGATCTTGGTAAAATTATGGCTGGATTCCCATTAGATGCAAGATTTTCCAAAGTTCTTGTCTATTCAGCTGAAATGGGTTGTATGTAAGCATTGCATGTCAATAATAAAACTAAATAGTACAGTATTCAACTTACGTATTGAGTTTTAATGTTATGTATTATTTGACAGGGAGGAGATGTTGTCTTTGGTGGCACTCCTATCAGGGGAAGGTGTGATGATGTCATCTCTCAATAAACGTGCAGAGGCTGAAGCAGCACACATGAAGTTCTACTCTCAATATGGAGACCACGAGACATTGCTTATCATTTACAGAGCATTTTGTGCTTCAAAACAGAAGAAGGTTACTATCACATTTCTATTATTAAGTAGTATTTCTATAATATAATATGTAAACTAATAATAATAGAGAACAATGGTAGATAGTATAGCACACACAATTTTGATAATATATTTTACTCTTCTAAAAGTGGTGCTAAATTTCCAATGTTGTTTTATGAGAAAACTACTACTATTATTTTAGTATAGAAGAAAAGGATAGAATAACCAGCAAGGGCCTTACCACAGTAGAAGTTCTATGGAGAGGTCAAAGTCTCGCATGGCACAGTGTTTGTTTTGTTATAAAAAAATTCATTTTATAACAGAGCTTTCGTCATATATTAATGACATTATCAATCAAAGAAGAAAATTACTTGAGCACATCACTAAGCAGTGTCTTGTCTTGAGTACAAGACAAGACACTGCTTAGTGATGTGCTCAAGTAATTTTCTTCTTTGATTGATAATGTCATTAATATATGACGAAAGCTCTCAGTTATAAAATGAGTTATAAAATGAACTTTTTTATAACAAAACACTGTGCCATGCGAGACTTCGACCTCTCCATAGAACTTCTACTGTGGTAAGGCCCTTGCTGGTTATTCTATCCTTTTCTTTAATATTGATCCTAACCGCGAAGGTTTTTTTCCTTAAATTGATTATTTTTGTATAGTAACATTAACCACATTTTTTTTTTTTTTTTTTTTTTTTTTTTTTTTTGCATATTTTATGTGAAAAACACACTAAATTTAAATGGCAAATTATATTATTACGCTCTTGTGTACATATATATATTTTATTTGATGTTGAAAGTGTTATTTTTAATATAAATGTAATGTATTCCTTCTGGTAAAGCCATATCAAACTTGTTGCGAAAAAAAGGCCTATCTCGTATTTTGTCAGTGAAAGCAAAAGGTCTATCTCGAGCGCCATCTCCATAACGTTCGGGAACGAGATAGGCCTTTTGCTTCCATTGACAAAAAAAAAACAAGATAGGCCTTTTGCTTCCCCTGACAAAATACGAGATAGACCTTTTTTTCGTAACGAGACCGATATACACTTTTTTTGTTGTTGTTTTTGCATAATATATTTTGATTATACTTGCTCTTGATTGACAAACAAGATGATTGAATTTATCATGCAGTTAATTTCTTTCCTTAATTGTCATACTTTTTCAGGACACAATATAAAGTTCTGTTTACATGATGTGATTTTAAATCTAATATTAAATTTGATTCAGTATAAAGCATTAAACTAACTTGTGATTAAATTTATTGCTCTGTGTGAACATGCCATGAACATTTATTTATCCTGCCTGTGCCTGGTTTTAGATATTCTGCACTGAGAACCACCTTAGTTTCCGGGCTCTACAGCAGGCTATGCAAGTACGTGAGCAACTGGCAGAGTTGTGTGTTAGGCAAAAGTTCTCCATCAAGTCCTGTGGCTCAGACCTGGAGGTTGTGCGCCGATGTTTGCTGTCTGGACTCTTTGGCAATTTGGCTTCTCATCAGAGAGACAAGAATTATTTAACTGTAAGTCACATTATTGTCAAGTGGTCAAAAAAAAAATGTGTTAAAAAATGTGTATGTAACTATTGTTATAGAAGAATGATTTGTTTCTATTTTTTACATAATTGTATTCTGAAAATTTATAATATAGTTATCTTTAAAACTTGCTGCTCACTGCAATCTATCCTCTACACCAGGGTTTCTCAACCGGTGCTCCGCGGAGCACTGGTGCTCCGCGAGATGGTTTCAGGTGCTCCCCAGAATTTAGGAAGAAGTAAAAAAAAAAAAAAAAAAAAAGAAGAAAAAAATAAAGAAAGAAAAAAAATAAGAAAAAATAAAATATGTTCATAATTTTTAAACAATACAGTACAAAACGTAACAATTTTCATGAATATTGTGTTTCTGAATAATACCTGTTATGTATTATTAACAATTTATTTAATTTTGGTTACGTCATTTTAGATTTTGAAAATTATAAAGGTCCCTATTTTAAACTTTCAGTAAATACTGAAGGTTGAAACTAAGGCCATAAATATTGTTTTTTTCTAGGCAGCCTTAATTTTTCCAAAATATAAATTCAAGTTAATTTTTCAATTTTTTGACAGAATCATTTTGATTTTTTTTAACAGGAGACAGTATTTGTGACAGTTCTATTACTAGATTACTACCAAATATTTTCAAAAAAATATTATTTCTCAAAATAACATTTTTAATCGTAAAATAAAATAGTTTAGAAATGTTGAAAATCACGCTTTTAAAAACAAGTTATTTTATTAATTTTTCAATTAACCACACAATTTCTGCTCTGAAGTTACAAATTTATTACTTAATTTTTTCCTTGATTCCATTATATTTGTAAAACTTAAAGCTCTAATTTTAGCTATAGTTTTTAATGGGGTGAATGTTAATTTTCTTGAAAATCTTCACTTAAATTGCCTAAAAAACGGTCACGTGGTTGGAAAAAAAATCGCGCCTGCGGCGGGCTTTTTGAGGGGGCTACGCCCCCCAAACCCCCCAGTGCTCCGTGAGCACTCCTTACTCCTAAAAGTGCTCCGCAGCTCAAAAAGGTTGAGAAACCCTGCTCTACACTAACATTGTTACACATACATGATACATATTATACATACTATATGATAGAAATTTGATTCCATTTCCCAACAAACTACAAATTTAAAAAATATTGGTATTTAATTAAGGCGGGAAATCAGGTACTGCAGGATCTGACTAAAAAATTGTGAAGAAAAAAAAATCTGACATTTTGCAGTGATACATTAGAAGTGGTATCTTCAAAAATGTAAAAAAAAAATTAAAAAAAATAAATAAAAAAAAATAAATAAAAAAAAATAAATAAATAAAATGGAGTCACCATGCTAGATTTTAAATTATGATTTTTTGAAGTGTTAGTCACATAAGAGCCCATGTTAATTTCAATGATTATTTTCTCTCTTATCTGATGGTCAAGAGTTCTGAAAATTTTATCATAGGTAGCTATTACAATTAACTTTCAAATGGCATCATAAAGTTTTGAAGTTTTCTTTTTTTAAAATTGTGAGATACAAGCTATCTATACACAACCCTTAATTTTCAATTCAACTTGCACTAAATTTTTCCATACTATTTTATATGTTCCGGTATTTGCTTTTTTTAACATTAACCACAATGTTTTTTTCCTCTCCTATTATATCAATTGTTCAATAGCATTATTTTAAATGGGGGGGGGGGGGGGGGGGGATTGCTGCTAAAAGTTACAAGAAATGAATGAATATGTGAATGTACCTTGTAGTTTTCCAATTTGTTAGAAATTTGTCATAGAAATGTGTGAAATGTTACAGGTGATAAAGCAGCATGTAGTATTGCTTCACCCCTCCAGTGTACTGTTCTCTCTGTCTCCACAACCACCTTGTGTTCTGTACACTGAGCTCGTACAAACAGGACGTAGTTACATGAGGCAAGTATCTGTCGTGGAACCAGAGTGGCTAGCGGAAATCAACCCTGAGGTTGCACGACGATATCGCCTTGGAAACTCCTAACTGATATCAAAGTGCTTACACTTGTATCTCTGCATCTTTTGTATCTTACTTGTGGTAAGCAAACACTTAAATGAACATAAAATGTGTATAAGAAAATAAACTTATGTTAAAATAGAATTGCTGTTTAAAAAAATATTTCTTCATATAAATATTAATATTCCATGGTCACAATAAAATCATGAAACTAAGAATTATTTGTGCAGTTTGTTAAGATGTTTTAAATAAAGAAAGTTATAAAAGTGATTCAAATATTTGCAGAATAAAACTCATTTTAACACAAAAAGGTAATAACGTAATATAAAATAAATATACCTACTAATAATGTTTAATGTAGTCTATTTTCAAAATAAAAAGTTCTACGTAAGTATAATTAAATATTAATCATAGCAGCTTAACATTAATAATATAATGTGTATGTAATATAATTATAAGAAAGAAAACATTTCGGTTTAATATGCAAATCAAAGAAAAGTAATAGATCAATAATTAAAGCACGTTATATTGAAAATTATATATATCGCATTGTCGATTCTTTTCCCTTCTTGTGTGTTGTCCTTTGTGTTTGTGTTTGTCCTAGTTAATTTATGCGAAAGCATAAAGTTGTACATATATTTGTGTTGCTATATATCTCTATCTATCATACTTCTATCTTTCTCCCCCTCCCCCTACTGCCGTGAATGGAATGTACCAAACTGCCTGCACATTGTATACTCGTTCGTGATCTTTCTCGCATTTACTAGCTGCTCACCGGCTTGGGGAAGCAGGGGAGTGGCTGGAGGTTGCTAGCGAGACGCGCGAGCGAGTACCCAGTTGGCCACCAACCTTTGCGAGGTAAAGATGCAGAGATGCATGTTCATCTCTGTATCTGTGCTTCGTAATTGTTGGATCGTTGCGATGAAGAGCCCCAAAACCACTTAATGTGTATCGTGATTCACTGAATGAATTATTTTCTGTTAATTAATAATTAACAGTTCGATATTTAAGTTCATGGAAACACAATATTTTGAGAGGGGGTAGGGCGAAACACGTGTCCGCCACTTGGCGAGTGGTAAATCGGGTGAGTTTGGTTGTATTACAATATCACGGCAGTAAAATTCTCTAATTAGTAGCCTTGAGCTTGTATTTTTGCGCCCCCCTTATTGTTGTATCTATTTTAATTAAAGATTTCCGCGTCATATAATTTTTAATATAACGTGCTTTAATTATTGAGCTATTACTTTTCTTTGACTTGCATAATGTGTATGTAAGAGATATTAAGGAACATGTAATGTTTACTGTACTAGATACGTATTTACAAGTCATACGGTGGTTTTATAATAATGATAAATTCAATAAAAAAATGATAAATATGTTTACAAATATTTGTGAAAAAGTTTTATTTACTTAAATAACAATGGTGATTACAACTTATGGATAAAGTTACTAATAATAAAGTTAAATGTTTGCAAACGACACACAGTTACAAAATCTACATAATGTTTATTTATATCCAATATACGATATTTATTTATCATTATAGGTATTGCAGTATTGATAATAAATAATATTGGATAGAAAACATGAAGATAAATTAAAAATTAAAAATGGGGAAAGGAAGTTGAGCTTTTGCTGACATTGACCCTTGAGAGAGAGAATGGTTTAGATTCAATCATGTACAGCTCTGGCCAAAAGTTTGAGAACAATTTGTATAGGCAACCCGCAACCACGCTATGTTATCTTTATGGTAAAACGCTGCGGCCGCCGCTGTCCCGTTCTTAAACTTTTGGCCAGAGCTGTACATGATTAGAATACTTAAATAAAAAAATGTCAATCCTCATGAAAATAATAATATGAAATATAATGTATTCTTATATCTATTAATGCAATTTTTATTTAAAAATATTAATTATAATAATATTATTAATGAAAATTTGATTATGTAATAGTTAAAAAAGATAATAAAATAAAAGATCATTAAGAAAAATAGGGGAATGGATGATTGTAATGAACTTGTTAGATTGACAGGGACTCTATTGTAGAGAAAATAATTTGTAACCCAGGCCAAAAAACACGAGGCAAAGAATTATTTTCTCTACCACTGCATCCCTGTCAATATAAGTGTTAATGTCACACATTGACCGACTTTTCCTAATCAATGTACACTGAAAGTAACAGTAAACTCAACATCATTGACAATGCTGCTTTCTTAAGAAAAGGGTAGAAAATACATTGTCAGGTAAGAGCAGGGTTGCCAAATACCTAAAAATCATGAATGAATTCTTTAGGAAGCGGCACCTTGTTTGATGTTGGGTTTGGTATGGTCTTCAGTATACATGGTTTTCAATCAAATCTGTTATTTTAAAGAAATGTATTATTTTCTACTATTCATTCATTATTACTTAAATCAAGTTTTCACATGAAAAATTAATAGACAGCCTCCAGTTCAATTGTATCTTCTAAATTATGAACTGCTTGATGAAACTGCTTATCTCTTTCATTGTATAATGTATAGAACTTCTCTAGGTTAGTTTCACAGATGTAAGCATTGTCTCTCAAGTATTGTCCACTACCAACTAAATTCACAGATACACTATGAAAATAATCTCTCAGTTCATCAAAACCATTCTCTTTGGTATCAATTAACTGCAATTTCCACTCGGTGTAAGGACTGAGAAGTAAATCTCCTGCTGAAATTTTACGATAAATTTCATTCTGATAAACTGGAGTTTTATTATTTTGTTTTTCATAAGAATATTCAAAAACTTGTGTATCACTTTTAATTTCAAAATATTTTGTATCACATTTGTAGAGAGAATTTCCAGAATGTTTCATTCTTATTATAAATTGGTTTAAAATATAATCTAATGTATTTTGTTGATCTTTCATTTTTGTTTTTATGTCAAGTGCAATGTAATTAAATTTTACAGCATTTTTAACTTTAGGTGCAAAAATGTTTGATTTTAACGTAATTTCTTCTCCGGATAAAAATTTCATAATTTCGTCATCATCTGTCCACACATGAAAAGGATCGCTTATAATAAATTTTGAATGGAAGTCCCCTGTAAAAATGTCTTTATCTTGACCTGAAACAATAGTTGCTCTTTTTCTTGTTAGTTCATCTGCAATATGATTAATTTGTTGTACGACTGAATTGGTTTTCTCATGTGCTAATGGAGATGTGCTGGAGAAATTATTAGAAACATGTTCAAAATGAACGTAGGATTCGGCAAACGGGAAGACGTATTGTTTGACTGTAGTCAAAATTTGATTATAGAGACTCAATATCACATTAGAGTGAATTATGTTTTCCATATTAATAATTGCATTAGAATACATTGGATCTGTAAACTTCATTTCCATATCAGAAGAAGCCGAAATGATAGATAAATAATTCAACATATTCTGTTCTTGATTGTATATTTCTAAATCATCATGCAGTGTTATTAATAGATCAATTGAAGTTTCAACATTATTGATTATATCAATGAATCTTTTCTCTACATTAAATTTTTCTGTAATTTTTATTATCCATTCCTTAAGGTGTTTTAATTGTGTTTTAATTTCCAAACTACGGACATCCAGTTGTACTCTGTTTGAATTTTCTAACTGATCCACAAAACGTATATAATCAGATTTCATTTTATTTAAATAATCTACTAAATTTTCATTAATTTCTTTCATGAAACTTGCCAAACGTTCATTATTTGCATTTACATGACCAATAGCAGCTTTGATATGTTTGACTTCGTTTTCCATGAGAAAGCGTTTTTGTTGTAAGTTTGCTGTCAATTTTGTCATAAAATCATCATTGTCTATTTTTTCTGTATCTAAAACTTCAGTAGCAGAATTTACTCTATCGCTTGAGATTCTAAACAAAGATGAAGCTTGATCATTGATGACTGGGTTTATTATATTCATGTTTACTGTTTCGGTAAATTTAAAATATTGTTGTTCTACTTGTGCCATTGAATTAAAAATTGGATAGAAAACTCCAAGAACGTTACTTATTTTCCCTACAATTGAAAGAACTTGTAGTTGTTCAATTTTTTTATTAATTTCTTTTTCTTTATGAACAAGTTCATCTTTGAATTGTTCTCCTTGTTTTTGTAATTTTTCAATATCTTCTATGGTAGTAAGTAAGGCAGTTTCAATATCGGATTCAAAACTTTTTTGTTGCAATTTTATTTGATTTTGCAAGATGTCATGACTTTCATTGATTTTCTTTTTAATTTGTGACGTAAATTCCACTTTTGTTATAGATTTTAATCTTTCCAAATCACTCTTTTCATACAGTTTAATTTTTTCTTTGACAAATGTAATCAATGCACTGATGTCAGTTACATGTCTTAATTTTAGCACATTTGTTGTATATGCTTGGCTAAGAAATATAGAATTTATGTAGGCTTTTAATTGAATACCATCGCTATCACTTATGTGTTTAAATGCAACCAAAAATCTTTTAAATAGAGAATCATATAATCGTTTAGTATTTAAATTTTGTTTAGAATCCAGTTCCATTTTTTCTAGGTCCATGATTTCATAAATAAAATCAAGTAGTGAGTAATATTTGTTTATATCTTTACCATTAAAACCCATAGCTAAAAATTCAGATAGGGTATCTTTATTATTTCCATGAATTATCTTGGGGTACGCTTGATTTTTATATTGCCGTAAAATATTGGGTAGATTTTCAATTTTTATTGATTTCTGCTTTGAGTTTGTTATTATTCTTCCAGGTGATCCACTTCTTCCACTGTTGAAGATACGTTTGGTATTGTACAATGATGAAAAGCAGTATTCATGGAATTTTATTAGCTTAATTATGTAATATGTATTGAAATTTAAAGCTGTAAATTCATGCACCCACGTTTGCCCTCCTTTACCTCCCTTCCCCCCCTTTCCAGGTTGTCCATTGTCTCCTCGTACTATCTTTGTTTCAATTGATAGATGATTGTTGTTATTAGAAAATTGTAGTAAAATTGAACCTCCTACACCGCCTCGACCAGCACTACCACCATTCCCACCATTCCCACCCTCGCTTCCAGTGTCGCCATATAAAGTACAGTCGCGCTGGTAAGCTAAAGCATTATAAATTATAATAATAAACTTTTCACTATCATATGGTGGATCAAAACAGTTAAATTCGTGAGCAATTTTAGAAAATTCCCTGTGGGATTTTTGTCTGTTATTGCAAACATATGGCTGCACTCTGTTCGTAAATATTGAGGATGGTTCTCCACTTTTGCCATCGTGACCATTTTCCCCATTTTGACCATTACCTCCTTCACCTCCTTGAGTTATTATGGTTAGTTGCTGGGGGTTAATGATGTCATTTCCAATGCCTACAAAATTTCCAGAGTCATGCCCGTCATGTCCATCATCACCATTTGCACCATGATGTCCTGGTGTTCTAGTTGACTCGGTGATTTGTTTATGCTTTGCTGCATTTTCACCCTGCAGTTTAATTTCTATGAAACTCACTACCTCCCAAACTGGGGCTATTATTGTCAGGTTTTTTCCATTGTTAAGTACTACATTTACGTCAATCATTATTTTATTATATGCAAAAATGATTATTGAATTGAAATTTGAATATTGATTATTTTTTGTAATTAATTTCATAACTTCACTTAACCTCACAAATTCACCAATAACATAAATCTCTGATGATGCAGTTTTAATTTCTAAATCAGATTTTCTCATTGTGTAATTTATAATATCAAAAACTTGTTGATAAAGTAAATCATTAAAACTTGGTTCTGTAGAAATGATAATTTCGTAAGATATTTTGGCATGTGCATATCTAAGAGATAACTTTTCGAGACATTCAGAAAAGTTTGATTTTGTCAATACTATTTCTTCCTTGTAATTTTTTATTCTCCTCACTTCTCCATCTTCAATTTGGTAATTTTGTTTCTCCTTCTGCATTTCAAATGCAGAGTAATGTAATGTCAATTCTTTCATAAATAAAAACCAGTTTTGTAGATTTTCAAGAAAATGTCCAATATTTGAAAAATCTGAAATGTGTTTACTTAATGTAAAATTTGAGCTCGGTGCAAAATTTTGTAGTAAATTTAAAAATTTAATGAGATTAAGTATTTTAAGTATATCTTGATCTGCATCAAACTTGTTCATGGCTTTTAAAACATTTCTTAATTTGATATAGGATTCTAAATAGTTTTCATTTCCAACTTCTAAAAAGGTTTTAATAACAGATGAAAATTCTGTTTGAAATTGTGTAATTTTAGAAATATCTTCGTATGAATACAAGTATGACGTTGCGATTGCTTTATTTAATTCAAATTTCCTTAAATTTATGGTTTCTAATATTGCTTCCTTAAAATCATTTAAATATAATTTTGAATTATCAGAGATGGAGTATTGAATATCGCTATTTTCTATATTCGAATACTGCAAATTATTGTTTATTAAAAATTGGATATTTTCTTTGGACTCCTGAAGTTTTTTATCTTTGCTTATAGGTCCTGCTTTGAAAGGTCTATCAAAAAGTCCTATTCTTGTTAAGTTGCCATCAGTATCTCTCGTAACTAATATGTCAATAAGTTTAGACATTTTATCGACTTTTTCTGTCCCTTTTAATGCGACCAAATCTTCGTAATCACGTTTAACTTGCTCTAAAAAGTCAGCAATATTCTCGATTTTTTCTTCATCTGATAAAAAAAATGGCATATCATTATAATCATAATTGTCTACGATTTTATCAACTTTTGTAACAATAAGTGCAATACTATTATTGAATTTATATAAATTTGGAATTAAATCGAAAATATGATCAGCAAGACTGATAAACCCACCTCTGTCATTGCCATGCTTTACTTTGCTATGAGAAATTGTTAACAAAATCTTAACTTTCTTAGCATTATCAAATACTTTTTTGATAAAGTAACTGGAGGCAATGTCATATATTGCGTCATTTGTATCTTTAAACCCGGGACAGTCATAGAAATTATTCCCATATTCATCAACTCCAAGTTCAGGTATTTTTGTATGAGATTTAATTGAGGAGCCAATTTTATTATTGGAGTCTTTGATAATCATTGTATTACAAATTTTAGCGCCTATCAGTTTTTCATTATCTCCAGTTAAAAATTGCAGTAAGGTACTTTTTCCAGAGCCCGATATACCTAGAATTACAATCACCTCGTCGCTGCTACTCAACGTAATCTTGGATTCTCCAGTCAAAAACATATTGATAGTTTCGTTGATTTTTGTCTCGATGCTTGCATTGAAGTTAGTTCCATTTTTAAGCTCTAGCTCAGTCTTTGTTCGTACCTGTTCATTGCAACTTTTGCGTTCTGGTTTGTTGACCCGACCTCGGTTTCGTGCCACCCTGGAGAGGAGTGGTGACTCGTTAGTAGTAGATTTAAGCTGAGGATCTGCAGCCTCCAACGTCATTAATCTTGTAACATCTTCCGCGTCTGGCGCACTGCAACATTATAAATACTTTGGTACAAATTTTTATGATATAACTTTGCTTTTTTAAACCTGGAGAGTTTAAAGTAATGGAGCTTATCAATTTAGCGCGCGGGGAATGTTAAAGATACCCTTATTTAACATTACGCTTAATTAAAACACTTTTTTTGTGTGTGTGCATGATTATTGAGAAAACTTCTGTACCGATTCCGGATAATTTTAAATGAGAAATACTACAAATACTTTTACGTGTTTGTAGCCATAAAAATTTTTAAATACCTTTTTTTAAACCGATAACCTCCATTAATTAAGCAATGCATTGGTATGTAAAAAACAAAAAAAAAAAAAAGAAGGGCAGAGAAATAGAAAATGAAAACTACAACCGAACATTTTTCCGTGCAGATTTGCACCGTACGTATAATAGAAAAAATCAAATCAAATCTAAGTTAATTTCTTAATTTTGTTATTATTACAACTTAAAACTGTAAAGATATATATATAAGCTGGTAACTGGAAATATACATTATTTGTTTATATTTTTGCATTTTTATAGCTGCTAAAATTTTCTTTGCAAATATAATTTAAAGATTGTGTTGCGAACAATATATGTAACTCGTATTTTGTCAGGCGAAGCAAAATGTGTAAGTCGTATTTTGTCACGCTATAAGCAATATGTGTATCGCGTTTTTTGTCACGCGAAGCAATATGTGTAAGTCGAGCGCCATCTCCGTTACGTTCGGGAACGACTTACACATTTTGCTTAGCTTGACAAAAAACGCAATACACATAATTATATGGCTTATTTAGGGTGACAAAAAATGACTTACACATATATTTTGATTCGCCTGACAAAATACGAGTTACACATATTGTTCGCAACACAATCTATACACCTTTTTGATGAACTGTCACATTTTGGAGATCAACGGCAATTTATTTTCTTCTACAAATTTGTGTGTTCGTTGAAGTAATATTATTACTTATTATTTATATTGTATCATTTGCACGTGGACTTTTAAAAGTTAATATAATTTTATTGTAATATGCATTATCATATTTGCATGGAAGAAGCAAATTGCATATTTATATTATTATATGTGATTTTTCCTTTTACAATATTATGAAGAAAAAAAAAAGCGTTATAATTATATTATAAGAATTTTTGCTGTCGTTAGATTCAATATATGTGTAAAAATACTCTCTTCGTTCTTTGCAAGGCTCTAGCTTGATTTGAAACCTGTTATCACTGTCTTACATACCAATCTATTGTATTCGTTTCCTGTGATTATTGGTCACTCTTATGACGTATGACCACTCGATTTCAGTCATTAAAGTTTCCTGCCTTTATCTTAGATTTTGATCTTTTAGACAGTTTGTTTACATTTATATTTTCCAGAGAGTAAAAGGGTCTCTTGAACAGAGAGAGTGATGGTGTGTGAATATGTAAATTCTGATAAAGCCTAATATTTAGTTAACTTTTTCAAGTATCTGAGAATTATCATATCATATCATTGTGCAACGTGCAATATTTTATTGCAACAAAATTATCAAGATCTGCATGGTGGCTGTCGCTTCTTTGAGGATAGCGTGCTTCAATATGCGGTATGTGCATACTTATTATTTTTATATCTATATAAAAATGTATTCTATAAAGAAATAAATTTCAACGTTAAAAAAGTTTGGAATATATCGTTTTAAGCTTATTTAAAAAAAAGATGTGTAATTAAATAAAAAATTTTAAAAAAATTGCACCTTACAAAAAATTAAAAAGTGCATATTATAATTACAAACGTTTTTAATTGTTATATACCTTAATCAAATTGATAATCAATAATTTATTATAAATACGTATACAATTAAATTAAATCAGAAATTATACTCATATAATATGTATGTGCACTGTACGCATAATATTATATGTTTATAATATTATGATTCATGAAATAAATAATGGAATATTGTGGGGGGGGGGGGGGGGGGGACGTAAATTTTTTTTCAATAGTTTATCATTTAAAACAGACAAAAAATATATAGTCCAAGGGATACTTATCAACTAGCTGAGTAAATAATTGTTGAACATTAAAATTCGGTATCAATATCATGTATTTTTTAACCGAGATTATGTATTGTTTTATATACGTGTCTTTGTACTTGTTAGGCAACTTTTCAAATCATTATAATATTATTATAATAACTTACTTGTTTGCTGATATCTTTGGAGTGTGAAAACATATCGCAGCTAAAATTATGGCCACACCTGTAAAGTTAAAGTTAATTAATTTTTTTTCTTCTTCGTACGTTTTTGAAATTAATTCTAATCATTTTTTATCTATTTTTGTATATACGCATCGCCGAGAAATAAGCAGAACAAAAAGATTCATTGGCATTTTTATAAATGCTTCATAATTCTTTTTACAGTATTTAATATGATCTTTTTGTGTTATAAGAAGTTATATTGAGTAAAAGAATGCGCTAAAAGAATATATTATAATAAAAAAAAATTATAATAAGCTGTTTGAATGACATTCATTTTTTATTTTATTATAAAATCGGTCATGATAACTCCCTATAATTATCTGTAAATTGTTACTTTTATTCCATAAAAATTTATTATATATTATTCAATAAAATGACTTTTAATGACATTTTATTTGTTAAGCTGCTAATAAACGCACATATTGACTAATAAAGGAACAACTATTGTCAAGCTGTTTTTAAGCAATGTCGGTCACATCCGCTTCCGTTTTCTATATACTTACTACGCATGTGCAGAACGTCGAATCGGAAGCGGATGTGAGCAAAATAACATATAGTCGGCCTCAAAACAGTTGTGTTCCTTTATCAGTTAATAAATACTCACATTACGTAACAAAAATTTGTTATAATTAACTAAAAATAATTATAATAATAAACGAATATATATATATATATATATATATATATATATATATATATATATATATATATATATATATATATATATATATATATATATATATATATATATATGAATTCTATAGGAGTCTGCAATACTTACCCAAATGCTGCATGGATCCCATTTGCATTGCAGCAATGTAATATTCTTTATATTTTATGCTATTTTGCAACAGGAAAGTGTATATATAGTTACATCTGAGATCTTGCTCATAATATATATATAATTATAATGATGGTCTTTAAAACTTTGCTCACTTTTAGATAGAGTTTTATCGCAGTTTTAGGTCAGACAAGTATGATCTCTTGATCTTAACAACATCACAACAAGCACGGTTTATGTTTAGACAAACTTCGCAAATGAGGATTCTCTATTTTGTGCCCATCAATTAACATAATACTATAAATATTAATTTTAAATACATAATATATTATATTCAGATTACTGAGACTGCTCATTGCAAAATGGTGTATTTGTTTTGAAAAGTATAATATATATTATGAACAATTGATGATGTGGTTTCAAATAGAGTATAGTTTGAAATTTTGTAAATATCGGTGATATAATAAATAATAAATACGTATGGACGTATGGTATTGATAAATGAATGTGTTGTGTTGTAAAAAATTGCAATAATCATTGCAATTGCTGCATATATATTAAACGTGCATCGTAAAAGCAATATATAGCTATTTTCTTTTAAAAAAATTATTGACCATAATTTATAAATAATATCGCAATATTAACTGACTTACTCACTTAAATATTGCAGAGATCAAATAATAATTGCACTATACGATCATGATCGGGCAGTAACTTAAGAACAGGACAAAAAAAAACGGGATATTTTTATTTTGTATTCTGAAAGAGGACATTGTCCTGAATTGATTTGTGTGCAACTTTTTAATATTTGAGTTCACTATTTATTTTAACTTATTTTTTAAAATCGGAAAATGACGAACGGGTGCCATCTTATACATGTTGTGGACATACGAAAAAAGTTACCAACCGTGACCTTATTTTTTAGCGACTTTCAAAAATTAATTAAAAATAATTTATGAACAAAAATTTTACACATTTGCTGCACATCGATTTGGCGACAATGCTCCTATTTTATAATTTTTTTAAAACTACCCCTTACCTTTTTTTTTCTTCCTCATTGATCTACTGTTGATATCATTTGTTCACAAGATGCAATTTTTGTAATACAATAAACAGGAGTGCATACAATCCCCATTGAACCGTTCTATATAATATGCATTTTTGCATAAAATCAAATATATTTCACTGCGAGAATATCGCATCATGTCGTAAGCATGCCGTAATTGAGATCTATTTTTGACATGACGTCATCATGATTGATATTTAATTTTAAAGTACTTATTTCTTTATTAAAGAAAACGAAAATCCTCTTCAGACGCTTATTGAGATTTCCGCATATTTATCGCTAAATACATAATATAAATACTGTCATAAATCTTTGCAAAAAAAAAAAGTATAATCAATAATATATAAAATTACCAATTAGAAAATAAACACAGTTTTATTGACAGAATGTATTTTATTTTCCTATCAATGACATAAATTGGCAATTACAATCACAATTAATTACAAGACTTTGGATTACAATATGATAATTTTACATGGTACAATATTATGCAAATTACATAATATAGTAATTCACAATAAAATAAAAAATTTAATTTTAGGTGAGCTTAATAAGCTTATTATAATGAACGCCTTGTAAAATAGATACTTTAAAAAATGACAACATAACATAATATAAAATAACATTTTTTTTTTATTGCCTTAAATTGCAATTTCACAAACCAAATACCAACATCCAGTTTCTTATTTAAAAGTAGTATATATCTATTTAGTTTCACTGTTTCACAGAAAAATGTTATTGTAGTTTGCAAGTATATTATTTTTTAAGTGGTTTTTTCACATTTATATTTTTATATAACCCCGCGCGCGGCAGTCATATTATTTTAAATTTATTTTTGTTTTTATAAAATATTTATGTCATTACTCATTATTATTATTTACGAACCGAGCTGATATATGGCCGAGTGATGAAGGCAGCTGACTCGTAACTCTGTACTCCTCACCGAGTATATAATATAGGTTCGAGGGTTCGAGCTACTGCTGGGTGCGTATACGTACGTAAAATGTGAGAGCACAAAACACATTGCACGATGCATGCTTACATGTATTTCATGACGACGCACAGCATTCTGGAGGTGCATGATTGGTGTAATTGCACACCGACCAGAGACTGCCTAGACTTTTCCACGGTTTCTCTAGGCTGTCATGGCGAATGCTGGGGTGTGTATTTAGTTCGTGGCCGGCCCGTGTGTGCTGATTCCGCATTGATTGGAAAAAGTGTCCTTATACCTGTCGATAAGACAATGTCTTGACTGAAACTATCGATTGATATAAGGCAAAATTGTAAATCATGGAAAGGTGAGACTATAATTATATTATATAGAAAATATCATTCAGCAAATGAAACATATAATAAAAAAGAAAGTGAAATCCCTTCGGGCGCTCGGCCGCTGCAGTGTAAAACTGGACCCATCTGGTTTCCGGCCCACCAAATTCAGTGTAATCGTCACAGGTCGCTAAAATTTGGTATACACACCTCTGAGTAGCTAAGCTTTAAGGAAAAAAAATTTCACAGTGATCCGTGATAGGCGGGTGGATGGTGTTTTGGAACCCGCGTGGAGTAGCTCATTTCTATTTTGTTTACTCACCTCATAAAATTGTGTGATTAAAATAACATAAAAAAGTAGTGAACCATGCTAAAAGTAATTTATTTATAAAACGTAATGTGAACTGTGAGCCCAAATTTAATTAATAATATATTATTATATATAATAATATATTAATATAATTAATATAATATATAATATATTATATTATATATAATAATCATTAATTCAGTATTTAATGCGTATATATATGAAATGATCTTTAAAATTATGCTAAGATAAAAATCGTAGAACAAAATGCACAGGAATCATAGCGTAATGTAAGCAATTTAATGCAGTTTGAAAAAATAATTATACACATACATATATTATATATCATCGGGTTAGAGAACAAACCGTGTATCTAAAAAAGCAACAAAGTTCAAAACAACATACAAAAAGATAAAATTTTCGACTTTGCTGCTTTTGTAGATATACACGGTTTGTGCTTTAACCCGACGATATATAATTTTTAATGTGGTTTTTCACACAGTTTGTCATTTAAAATTGATAATAAAAAAATAGTCTATTAGAGATTATCTCCTAGCTGTGCAGTGTAGCTGTGATAGTGAAAGTGAACAGTTTTTGTATTATAAAGAAAAGGTCAAATATATCAATACTGCGTGTATTATTATAAATATAGAGTTTTATATACATGTATATTTTTATAACTATATTTACGGTTGATTTTTTAAAAGTATAATTTGCCACATAATTGTAATGTGAAAACTGTGACATTCAATTACCTACTAAAATTATAATTATGAAAACTAAAATATAGTTAATATTACTTAATATAATATAGTAGAGTATGGTATCAAGTTGCAATCGTAACTTACCTATTTGCTGATATCTTTGGAGTATGAAGACATATCGCACCTAAAATTATTGCCAAACCTGTAAAATTAAGTTTAAAGTTAATTAAATCTTTCTTTCTTTTTTATTCGATGTTTTTGCTAAATTTGTTGATATTTAATCAAGGTTTAAACCTTGATATTTAATCTACTTTATTTTTGTACGACGTCCGAGAAAAACAAGAAAAAAAATCGTAGGCATTTTTACAAATGCTTCTATACTCGACTCAAAAAACCTGAGTTACCTGCCGTTCGACCTTTTACGGTATCGCCCAGTCGCCCCCCTTCTCCTCAAATGTGACAATGGCACACTTGTGCATACTTTAGACATGCCCGATTTAAATCGACTGAGGTTTTTTGAGTCGAGTATACATAATACATAAACCTCTTCAAAATTCATCACTCGCTGATCTCGGAAATTGTTATATAAGAAAGCTATTTTATAAGGAAAAGAATAGGCTAAACGAATTAATAGACGTATGAATGAATGAATGAATGAATGAATGAATGAATGAATGAATGAATGAATGAATGAATGAATGAATGAATGAATGAATGAATGAATGAATGAATGAATGAATGAATGAATGAATGAATGAATGAATGAATGAATGAATGAATGAATGAATGAATGAATGAATGAATGAATGAATGAATGAATGAATGAATGAATGAATGAATGAATGAATGAATTGTTTAAGTGGGCTGTATTTTATATTTTATTATATTATGAACCATCGTATTACTTCCTTTTTTAATATTTAGATATACTGTATACAGTATCTACAATTAAGATGATATTAGAACTTTTTCATTCTATAAAAATTTACTTATTAGGAAAAATTACTTTTAATATTAATTTTTATTTGTTTGAATTTTTGGAGCCTGCATATTACTTACCGAAATGCTGCATTAGTCCCATTTGCATTGTAGCAATATTTCAATATTCAATTATATTGTATACTATTTTGCAACAGAAAAGTGTTCTATTCAAGCAGTGGTCTTGCTCATTTCATTATATATATTCTGATGATGTACTTCAAAATTTAGCTGAGAGTTATCGCAGTTGCAGGTCAGCCGAGTATAATCTCTTGACCTTAACACTAACAGCAATATCACAACAAGTATTGATGTTTGGGCTTACTTTGCAAATTACGATTTTCTACATTATTTTGTGAACATTTAGTTAATAACGTAATAATTATACTATATACTTGTATTTGTTACTTTTAATATGGGGGCAGGGGTGTCCATATTGAGACTGAATGGTAAAAAATCTATATTCGCCTTGAAATTTATAATGATAGAGACATGAGTATGTAGAATCAATCAATTTTTTTTAATATAAACGCAGTATATATATATATATATATATATATATATATATATATATATATATATATATATATATATATATATATATATATATATATATATATATATATATATATTTAACTTAAATAGTAAAGAGTAATTTATAAATTTTCATAAAATTTCCGAAAACATTTTACTTTTCTACTATTTTAAAATTATATTTACATAATAATATACATTAACTTAAACATTGCAGCAATCAAGATGATTGCAGTCGCTTTTATCAACTATATACGTGTGAACAGACTCTCATGAGAAATATTTAAATATATAATATAATATACTTATAATATGTGTATACTGTAATCATCTGTTCGCAAGGTGCAATATTTTCAACGTACAATAAACATGCGTGCAATCAAATATATTGCACCTCAAAAAAACATTGCACCCTTTAAAAAAAAATGTATATACTTAAATGACGTCATCATGAACGATTTTTATTTAAATTACTTAAAGAAACGGAACAATCTCTTGGGACATTGTAAGGTTCGGATCCGCGCATATTTATTGCTATAGTATGTAGCCATAAAAAAAGTTGTTGGTATTTGCGAAGAGTTTGTATTTCAAAATAAATAAAAGAATAAGTATTCATAATAAAAGACAACAATGTTAAATAATTAAAAAAGAAAGAAGAAGTTTTAATGACAGAATGTATTTTATTTTTCTACAGCAATGACATGAATATATTCCAATTACAATGATAATTTCACATTACGTTACAATAATGAAGTACATTTATAGTTAATCACATTTACATTAATTATTATTGTCTTTTAGGCGTGTTATATTAAGAACGCCTTGTAAAATAGACTTAAAATGGGAACATAATATATAACAATATGAACAATTAAAATATTATTATTTTTCTTATTGTCATTTCACAAACCTTATCTTGTTCGCCAGTTCTTTTAATACTTACTTTTTACTGCTTCGCTCCCAAAATATTTTTTGCAATAATTATTACTTTTTTAAAGTTATTTTCACATTTATAACGCAGTCATTATTTTAAATTTATTTTTCTTTTGTGTCATTTCATTTACAAACTATTTATAGCATAAACTTAAAATACTTTTATATACGATTATGAATTACATTCAATGTTTTATTTGTAACTATCATCAATGATACTTAACTATTATATTATTTTAGAGTGGAAAATGAAAACTCTATAACTGGATATATGAATTAAAAAAAAAATGAAGAAGTAACTGAAATTATATTGAAGAGAAGTGCGTAAACAAAAATAAGAATTAAAATGCATAAGTTAACTATTTAGGGTCCTAAATGCATTTTCCTCTTTAAGTAATAGCCGTAAAGGCAAAATTATATAACATGAAAAGGTAAGACTATAAATAATATACAGTATAATAGAAAATATCTTGAGACATTTGAAACATAGAATAACTATATTTTACTTTTAAAAAAAAAGTGAATAAATTGTCAATTTTATTGCTATACATTTAAAGTAATTATTACAATATTACACATAATTTGTGCTATTTTTCTTCCCTGCGCTCCTAAATGATATGATTTTGTGCAAATTAAAATTATCTACCTAAGCATTAATGTAACACATGAATAAAATTTCTGCAAATATTAACATACAATTAACTTAGGCCTTGTTTTTTTTACATATTTATATAGCCAACAAAGAACCTATATAAAACTAAAACAACAAGTTATATTTCCAATATAGGCTTAATTTGTAGAATTGCAAAAGACAAGCCTTCACAACATCGACATAATTATAGGACTGACAATGAGTATTGCTTACAGTTCACATTTTCCACAGACAAGTAAAAGTATATATAGTATATAATAGCACATACAGAATATTGGTTTATTATTTTTTTTATTGACTTTTAATCATTTTATTGCATCTTGGATGGTTTCTAGTTATATACTTATTATATATATATTTTTAAATTATTTTACATTATATATAGAATATAAAGTTAATGTAACTACACAAAAACGTTACTCATCAAATTGTTCCAGCATAGTGTAAGTGTCTGTGTATATATAATATTAAGCTCTGACTGGTACAATTTTTTATCATTTTCTTACGTCAGCAATTTAAAGTGATATTTATGCAGTTTGATGCAATTTTATCCTATTAGTATTATACCTTTACATTATTTGAATTGTGACTTCTCATTTTATTGTTTTTACTATTTGTTATTGCAGTTTTCTTCTTCTTCTTCTTCTTTTTTTTTTTTTTCTTTTTTTTTTCTTTTTTTTTTTTGTATATTTTTTACGTGCATATTTTTATTGTGTAGTTACATTATGAACAACGACTAACAATTAACAACATTTAAAAATAAATACATCTATATTATATAGAAAGGTGAAGACTAGAGCAAAGGGGTGTGAACTACTGTGGCGGTTGATATATAGTTTTAATTATTATATTATATTAAAGGTTCAAAACTAAGACATTTAAATTGATCTTATTTTTGACGTGTCATTGCCTTAAGTAAAGCTTATAAGTCGGTATAAGTTTGGCCCAGAGTATTGCGTGTCTTAGCGTTTTCCAAGTCGTGTTTATGGTGAGGGTGGTTTTGTCGTAGTATCAGAGTCCGCTGCTGCTTCAGCAGCCAAAGAGCCGCGTCTCTCGAGCTTACTTTCCTCGCTCTCCTCTTCAGTTGGTGGTACCTCGGGTTGCATGCGTCGTCGAGATTCTAGATACTCAACGATTGCCGTGTGACCGAATGTCGCGGCCTCGTCAATTGGCATGTGTCCCCACCTAAAAAATTAACGACAAAGAATAAGTTTTAATTTATAATATTATGGAATTTATGACAATGTATATGATAAACATTTCCTCGGCACGTCAAAATTAAGATAATATGTGTTTTACTGATAAGAAGCTAGGTTCTGTAAAATAATTACGTCCTCTATTTGAAAAATATTAAATCAACAAATTTTAATTTAACAAAGTTTATTATGATTGAAATTGAAAGTATTAAAAATAGCACAGGCTGAATATACAGTATATCATATATATATATATATATATATATATATATATATATATATATATATATATATATATATATATATATATATATATATATATATATATATATATATATATATATATATATATATATATATATATATATATATATATATATATATATATATATATATATATATATATATATATATATATAAACCTTTTTTTAAATTAAATTGCTTCCATTTTTCCGTATTTTTTACTTGAACTCGTGTTACTGACCTGTCCTTTGGGTCATAGGGCACTCCACATTGCTCGAGCAGAAACTGCACGCACTCCAAGTGACCCTCAGCCGCAGCCAAGTGCAGTGCTGTGCGACCATCATAATCAGCCAAAGTCATATCCATCCCGGAGAGACGGTGTCTGTGAGGAAACATGGAAAACTAATTAGTCTTACGTTACGTCATATAGATAACGAAAAAGTAGATTGTTAAAGTATAACATTAATAGCAAAATTAATTGCACGCTGAGTTCCATTAATAATAATGTACCTGCGCATAGCAGTGACGTCACCACTTGCAGCCGAGAAGAGTAGATTGACGATGCTTAGTCCTTTGGTCTCAAATTTATGTCGTCGAGGATCCTTTTTGTTGGTCGCATGTTTTAGGTTATCGTAACGATGGAAGTTGAACTCGCGCACTAATTCCTGTAATAATTGATCCATTATAGTATGCTAGATTTTTTTTTTTTTTTTTTTTTTTTTTTTAATAAAAATATTCTCATACCCCGCAAAATTGTACTCCACGACACGAGTTGCCGAGTATATCGAGGGGTGGTGACCACACACAGATACCCATCACGTTGGGGATGACAATCAGCATGCCTCCGCACACACCAGATTTAGCGGGTAAGCCAACCTGTAAAAAGCGTAACAATCTGACGTTATTTAATTATGTATCTTTAAAGAAAATACAATGATTTGAAATTTTAAAATATACAATACCTTGAATGCGAACTGTCCCGAATAGTCATACATGCCGCAACTGTGCATGAGAGATAAGACGTCCCGCACTGAGTCTGGCTTGAGAACCTTTTCCTCTGTCGTGGGACAAATACCACCGTTGGCGAGGGTGGAGGCCATCACGGCCATGCTCTCGCAGTTAGCCTCCATCGAGCAGCACTGAGATAATATACAAATATTTACTTCGTATTGTGTCTCTAAGTCAACATTTTTAATGTATTATTTAATAAGAAACGTAACTCATTTTTATTAACTAAAATTATTTTAATTTTTTAATAACATTACCTGGAAGTAGAAATCCATGCACTCCCTAAGATTAGTCTTCTCAGGGTAGCACTTGTTTTCCCTCATGTAGAAGCCGAGGGCGTAGTTTCTGTCTGCAGCCTCGCGCTCCGAGAGAAACACGGCGTTGTTGAACCCAAGGTGCTCCCCGCCAGCAAGACGCTACAAAATCAATCCAAGGTTTATAGTGTCGATATAATAATTAGATAAATATATCCATCACTTACTTTGAAGTAATTCATAGTGAAGTCAAATTTCTCTGCTAATGTCATTTCATGTCGGATGAGGGTTTTTAGCAGAGTGCAGATTAAAATAGCTCCCGCGTTGATCATTGGATTGTGCGGTTTCTCTGGTTACAGAATAAACACTACATTATGAAATGTTTTTTACATTGTCCTATTATATTATACTTGTTTGAATTTTTTCAAAAAAAGATACAAATTTAAACAGCCAATGAAATAAAGAAATAAAATAAAAAGAGAAAGAAGACTAACAATTTATTTCGATTTAATTTCTGAGGGTCTTATTCAAAATCTCAGATATATTTTAGTAACAAAACGAAAGCATTGACAATTAATTAACAGGAAAGAACAATTTTACTGAAGAGTCAAAATTGATAAGTTCTTTATTATCGCATTAATTGGTAATTTGTAGGATTTATATAGAACAATATTCAAACCGTGTTATCAATTATAAATACATACTACGTACTACGTAAAAAGAAAATCAGTAGGTTTGCTATGGTTTATAGGCATAAAAAACAATGTATCTTACTGAGAGTTTGTAATTTAGCGCCTATTTTACACGGGAAGTTTTAATGAAAGGGTTTGGCTTTCAATGTATCTTACTGTTGTGATCCAGGACGAGTTCATTAAAGTTTCGGCCACTGGGCTCCTGGCCGACAAATTGGTGCACGGTTTCCGCTCCTAATTGATCTAGTGCAATTGCGTACGTCAACGGCTTGCTACAAAATGTACAGAAATAATGATTTTGATTAGATATAAATGTATTAAAATATAGAATAATTACTGCGATTTCATCACTCGCAATCACAGTTAATTTTCCATTTTTCAATGAGAATAAAGTTTAAAAGATAGTTTATCTTTAAATTTTATTGTAAAATTCTGAAATAAATTTTCAGGTTGATATATCAGAATAATAATGTTACCTGCAAGATTGGAGTGTAAATGGCACGCTAGTGTCACCTATTGAGAATCGTTGGCCATCGATGGTGCACACGCTAACACCCCAATAGTCAGGGTTCATGCGAGCAAGCTGAGGAATGTAACTTGCCACCTGTAACATAAAGTTACTTTATAAAAAACAAGTTTTAATTCTAATTGCTATTAAACTATTAAAAAAAAATAAACATGCTGGTGTTAATTGACAACATTAATTGACAACATTAATTGACAACATAAAACATGCGGCGTTAGAAAAAATAGAACTTTCATCTTTTACCTTGCCCTCGGTGTTGTCCTTGCACCGCCAGTAAAACTCCTCGATGTATTTTGTGAAACCCTGGAAATCGGGAATGACAAACTGGTGACGGAAAGCTCGGGATATCAGCACAATGTTTGGTGATATGACGCTGCGAGTGAAAGAAAATCATGAAAATTATCAATATTTATACAGGAGTGATATTAACTACAGAAATTAATTTAATTTTTAATTTTTCTTTTTCATACTATTATTGTCAAAGGGAAAAAAAGAGATAGTAATATCAATCATATTAACGTTTGAATAAACATGCATTTGTAATAGTTATATGCATTGATTTCAGAGAGTATAAACTTACGATTTGAAAGTTTCTCTGTCAAGCTTTTGTGTTTCTGGAGATCCACCCTCGAACCCTGATGCTTTGTGCACTCGTCGGAGATTCTCATTTAGTTCTGTTAGACGTGGGTCATTGCGACGCAAACCTGTGCTGCGAAGTGCCTGCGAAATACAACACACACATACATGTAACTAATGCAAAATTATTTATTACCCTGCGCATATTTTACTGTTACTTTTAAAAACAATAACGGACTTAATATTAGATCAGCGTTGAGCAATGAAAAATAAAAAAGGTAACAATATAGATTACAATTTTATTTAATTATAATCATTTAATCTCAATATAAAATAGATTGTGTACTAACCGCGAGGAACTTGCCGACGGGCAGCAGTCCGTTGTCCTCATTTTTGAACATATCGAAGAGCACGTCCTCCACATTCTTGGACTGGTCCTGGTCTCGTGCGCTGCAACAATAACGAACCTCGTGAGCACACCGCAAGAATACAATAAATAATTATCGTTCTTAAAGGCGTAGAACACCTTGGACAAAAGAGTTGTGTAATATCCTAACAAACCTGAAAATCAACGTTGGTTTGGCCGGAGTCATTGATTTCTAATTTATTTCCCATTCACAAAATGACACTGGCGGTCACTGACGTCACAGCTTGCCCATAGTTTACGCGCGCGTAAAACAAGCGAGCTGTGACGTCAGTGACCGCCAGTGGCATTTTGTGAATGGAAAATAAATTAGAAATTAATGACTCCGGCCAAATCAACGTTGATTTTCAGGTTTGTTAGGATATTACACAACTTTTTTGTCCAAGGTGTTCTACGCCTTTAAATGTAGCTACATATCAATCATTATATTCATTATCCACTTCTACGCTTTGAAAAATATGTAAAAAAAAAAAATAATAATAATAATAAAATTACTCTATACGAAATTCATACGTTAAAAAACAATAACACTTTCTTTTATATTTTTTTAACACATGCGGATTGTAATAATAAATATGGCGGTGCTATGAGCAAGCGCCTGTAAGTTAGGCTTTTTGTTTGGCAGATGTGTTGCACAGGTTGCATATATACAAATGCTGCAGGCGCCAGAATAACATCATGCACAAATTAACAAAAATGATATGATTTTAGATTTTACTATTATATAAATGTTTAAATAATAAAATGTTTTAATGATGATTTTTAGTCCATGCTGAAATTATAGAAACATGAGAAGAAAAAAAATTTAGGATGGAGTTAAATACTTATAATATGCTACGTAACACTACTAAAAAGAAGACAAAAAATACACAAATTATTAATGTCGAAACTGCATACAGTTGCATCAGTGGGTTACTTACAGCACGCTGTAGTTGGTATCGTGAACGAAGGAAAATCCTCTGAACGAAAGCACCAGACAAAATTATATTTCAGTTAACATTTATAACACAATCTGATTCTATTAAGGTTATAATTGGATTAAACTATATACGTACAAAATAACAAAAATGAAAAATACATGTTTGTGTGTGCTAAAAAATATGAGGTGTACAATTTTATTAATAAGCATTTTAAAGTTAATTAAAAGTGTCATTAATATAAATATAATTTTTACATAATAAAGTAATTGCTATTATAAGTTGTAATGCATGTTGCATATTGTGTATTATTGTAGTATTGTTGCATTATAGATTTTACTTGGGTAGGATAGTTATGTAATTTTATTATGCAACGTTTTGAGCGTGATAACTAATGTTGAGTTAAATAAAATTAATAATTCAATTGACAAGTATGTTAAACAAAAAAGCAAAAAGTTGCATACTTATTAGCCTTGCTTGATACAAAAAAAGTGTAGTTGTGTTGAATAATGTATGTTAAATTGATTTTTCATCAAAAGCTCAGTTTGTGGATTACAAACGCTTCATAGACAGCCCAATACTTTTTTGCAATTGTGTCAAGGTCAAAGTGAATGTAAAAATTTGTGACAAAAAATTTCAATTCTAACATAAAAAAGTTTTTTTTTTATTATTTTTTTTAGAGGCTTGTGGCCAAAACTTGAGGAGGAAGCAACAATAATGTCTATAAAATGTTGTTTTTGCTCTCAAATGTGGGCTGATTGCCAGGGCATGTTAATGATTACGTGTTTATAATTTCTCAGACTTCAGAATAGACTGCCGACACATTTGTGGGGTTAAGCCGCGTGTTTCTTTTTTTTGTGCGTGAGGGAAGATAATAATATAATAGAACGTAACACGGATATTAAAAGTGTTTTTTTATGTAATGGATACACAGTAAAAACCATTCATTTTTTCTATGTGATTTGTTACATTAATCATTCAAAAATAATTTGTTTTGAAATTACTAACGCTTTTAGTACATATATTAAGTAATTTTTTTATTTATTATCGTGATTATTTCAACCTTCATTTATAATTTTATATGTGATAAGTGATAAGTAATTTAGCATCATGAAAATAATATTCCTCCTAATTGAAGATATGTTTATGTCTCCTAATTGTGTGCTTTAAAGATGTAAAAAATGGTCATTAACAAAATACAACATACATATTTACACTGTTGCTGGTTTGTTACAGATACGAATATAATTTTTTATAACCCGTGCGAATTGATTCATTTTATTTGGCTTCTTGTACGTACAAGTTGTGTACAATATATTCATGTATATTGTACGTCTGAGTGTATATTATACGTTACGTAATAATTCAATATTATTGCTTCAGTTTTGCCTCTGCTGAGATTTAACTATCGTCTTGTATAACTAACACAGACAAATCGATTCACCCAGTCTCGCATATTATATATATATATATATATATATATATATATATATATATATATATATATATATATATATATATATATATATATATATATATATATATATATATATACGCTGCTTTTTCTCTCAATAGCTTTTATTTTATAAATTTGTGTAAAATTATAAATTTATATTTGTGAGTTATTGATGTTTCTTTTGTATTTTTAGATATTGTACTATGTATATGTCAAATCGACTTTTGACATTCTCTTTGCAAGAATGTTTTTCAAAATTAAATTCTGAAAGTAACTTTTTAAATTATCCTACTTGTCATATGTTTTTTCCCGTATTCTTAACATGACAGCCGTAAAAATTAATTGAATTTAAAAAAATAAAACAGTTTCAACTTTTAATTAATAATAGTACTTCACGACTTGCATTAGTACTTTTTCCATTGTTGCAAACTTAGTGATTGAATTCATTTTTCCATAAGAATAGCCTTAGTAAAGAGTTTTATCCCTACCATTGAAAAAATGTCAAAAATTATAATGAAAATCATAAATTGCATTAGAATTGTTTTATTCTTACAATTTACTGACGAGAATATAATATTATGTGAGAAAATTACAACAGAAAAAGTTATCAAGGCGTTTATATTAATAAAAAATTGTACAATGCAAGCCAGAGCAATTCAAAAGAAATAATCTAAATTCTAGACTATTCTATTAACAAAAAGTATTTCTTAGTTTAGACTAAATAAAACTATGGGATACGGAAAACAAAAATAGCTCGTAAATTCATAGGAGTTATTAATAACCATAGTTCATATATTATTTATAAAGTATAATTGTTTTATTTTAACGCAATATTTGAACAACGAGACAAAATTATCGAGTGACGTCAAACTTCAATAATGTTTTCAACCTTTTCTGTGGTGATCACGAAAAGTTGTCCGTATATTAACGTGGGAGGTTGAAATTGACGTAGAGGCTGAGATTATAGAGAATTTGAAACAGACTATTCAACTTTCTTTTGTCATACTTCAAATAACTTCCTAATTCTACAAAGTTAGCTAGGTTATATATTTTTTTTCAATTTTAATGACCTAATATTAAAATATAGGCATTTTTAAAAACATTTTGTCAAATTTTCATTATCAAAAATTTTCTTTTTTCTTTTATTAAATGAATTTTATTTTTTAAATGTGGGAAGTGAAAAACCACTTGACAATGTACCACATGCGTGAGCAATTTTATTTTTATATAGTGAACAAATTGAGATATCATTTGGTTTTTATCAAAAAATCTTTGTTTACCCCTCCTAAATAACCTGCATGAATAATCAACATTTTAACTAATTACCCAAGACAATATTTCCTAATCAACCGGTGATTCATCAGCAGCAGACCTTTTAAAATTAATTTATTATCATTACTTTACTTTTATTACAGAGAAAAATAATAATTTTAAATTTATTTAACGAGCACTCCACCCACTAATTAAATACAATATCATATTTTTAAGGAAAAAGTCCTTTTTATGAATTTCAATAAAGCAAAATAAAATTTTTTCCAGAAAACCTTAAAATTTTATTTAAGGAATATTTTAATCTTGCACTGAAAAAGGGTAAACATTATATTTCTCTTTACAAAAGTTTCTTATTAGAAACGGTACCTGAGAAATCTTCCTAGGAGCTTGAAGAATCTGCTGTTAGCATCAGCATGTTTAGCGGAATGTTTGGTTGGGCTTGAAGCCCCCGAACTAGCCTGAGACTGTCGGTTATTGATCCATTGCTGATAGTGATTTGAGGGTTCCTGAAAGGCCCCAAGCTCACGAGATAACCATGAGCTGGAGAGCCTACGTCCCGTAGAGCGAGCAGCTCTTTGTTCCGTCTCCTCGTCAGAATCCATCGCGACTGAGAGTCTGATTGAGCGAGCGTCACTTCACGCCAAGCATGTGACCATCTAGTTAACATCGTGCTCTAATCTGTCGCATGACTTGGGTATTCAAAGTCAAAGATCAGGCGTGGTACTAGCAGCAGGTTATAGGGCCGGTCCAACCAAATTATCTTCAGTTACAAAATATTACATTATTAAATTTTTTCTGAGCATTTTTCTTTTAGTCGATAGCTATATCACACACGAAGTATTTTTTTTTTATTAGAGATTTTCGGTTCTATGAGTGATTAGGATGACTTCCATCGCCATAAACATTCAAAATTTAATATTGTTGCATTCAATCTATAGAAAAGTCATCTCACATGATTTTAACGACGTAATAAATATATTACAAAATAAATGTAACATTTATTGAAGCTGTTAACGATTGAATTAGAACGATGAAGAATTTTTTTTTGAGAAGTATAATTATGTTTAGCAGTTCTAATTAAATGTCGTATTGATCAATATTCCTAGTTACCAATCAATTCAAAACTTAATAAAACAGTATTTTATACATTGCTTATTTAACCAAAATTCTCCTTTTTTTTAACTTCCACTTATTATTAATATACATTTTTTTTTACACAATTTTGAAGTTATCTCAAATTTATTTTAAATAAGATTAAAGTTTGCCTATTTTTCTATCAATCACAAAAAGAAACATCAATAATATACTTACTTCATACTATTAAAAAGTGATTGATCACAGTAAACAATTCACCTTTGTCGCAACAGATCGTCTCGTCTGACTGCTTGACACGCACCAAGTGTAAAAACTCTACTGGAGTCGGACAATATAGCGATATATTTAGACTTGAACAATATAAATACTAAGTGAGATCTACTTTTTTTTTCTTTGCGGTGATGTTAATAACACATTAATTAGTTAGGTCAATCGTATGGTCAAGTGAGTGCACGTGTGTTAAATCAAGCGATAGTTATTATTGTTTTGTATTGCATATGTTTAATATATTTAACGTTATGATGTAAGTATGTAAAAATAGAATTAAGTGTTATTGTATGGGTCAGGTTAGGATCGGAAAAAAAAATCAGTTAAGTATTTCCGTTATAAAAATTAAAAAATTATGTCATTTAATTAATGCTTCTTGCTGAGGAATTTTTTTTGGTCTAATATAATGCATAAAATATATTTTTTTAATTTTCTTGACAGGTGTAATTATATTATTTGTCACTTAAATTTCTAATTTATAATAAATAGTTTTGTTAAATCACTTATTAAGGAGCACTGGAGTGAATAAACATTCATAATATTCATATTGATCAGTGATCAGTGTGTGTTTTATGTGTGTCTGATTGTCCATGATCAAAATATTAAATGACAAGTAGTGTCGCTAAATATTCTCTTAATTAGTGACATATAGAACATTCTATGGTAATACAATTAAAAAAAAAAAAAAAAAAAAAAAAAAAAAAAAAAAACGATGCGACTTAAATAATACCTTGCTGAGGCTTGTTGTGTGGGATCTGCGTGAAACTCTTCGACAGGTGAGAAGACGCTGCTGACCAGTGGGTAGCGTTTTCGTGAGCTGCCGGAGTTTCCACTGCAAAGTCGCTGTAAAATTAAATCATGCATTTGACTTCATTAGAAATCTAAAGTAACCAGAAATAGTTATAAGAATTGATACGTATGAGTTAAATTTTATATTTAATTACTCTGTTCAAAATGTTGTCTGCGATGATGATGAAGATTTTTTTTTTTTTAATTCTCATTGTTATTTTATTATTATTCAATTAATATTATGTAAGTCTCATTTAATTTGCAATGTCAGTACAGACATTAAGATATGAAATTTTATTCTATTGCTATAATGTCAGTACAAGGATGTAAATAAATAAATAATATTCGTCTCAAGTATAGGCCTGACAAACGTCTGGCCCACTCTTAAACCTAACTCGATATGCATATTATGGAGCCTTTATAATTGACGTAATGGCGCTTTTAAATAAATGGCATTTCAGTTAGGGGAAAAAAAAAAAAAAAAAAAAAAAAAACTTCGAGGCACAAGAGCAAAATTTTATATCACAGTTTCTGTACAGTACATAATGTTGAGTATTATGTAAAAATGCTCTATAAAATTAAAATCCAAAATGTAGCTTTTAATATAATACTTTAAAAGTCATAAGCTTGTAATATATTTATATTTTAAAAAAAATAGTATATATTATTATTATTACCCTATTATTATTTTACAAGAAATTACAAGTTAATATTTCTGCTTGATTCTTATTTAAACTTACTCTGCAACTTTTTAATGCCTTTTATTATACGATTATTCATATTAAGGGAAAAAGCAACTAAAATAACTAGACTGAAGTACAAAATCGGGAGATTAGATAATAAATGTTTGTGATAAGGTTGAAATAGTGTAGTTTATATAAATATATAACATGTCGCGACGATGTTCTCATGAAGTGACGTAATAATATTGTGACGTCACGGGAATAGTTTTCATTCAATGATTTTTTCAATATAATGCTGCTTGATGGCACCGCACCAAAAATCAATGATGGGAAAAAAGTATATAAATCAAATTTAGGAAATTTCTCTTAAAAAGTCAGAGGAATTATAGCACACACAAAAAATGAAGTTAAATATAATTCAAAATTTATTTAAAACAGATTAAATACCTATAAAAAGAAAGGTTAACGCAATAAGTCATTCGTAATGTTAAATCATCCTTATCGCTGTATAATGCAATAGTAATAATAATAATAAAAAGTGTTGTATTTTTTACGTAATTTTCTCTCCTCCACTGCAGCGTAACATGTTAAGGTTATAAACATGCAATTGTATTTACATAGCAAGTGACGTCACAACAAGACTAAAGTGCGAGTCACGAGTGTTTACCACGTGCACCTAAGTGACAATTAAAATGTTTAGAACGTCGCTAAAATATAGGATGTTCAAGGGGGTATATAAATGTACAAAAATTGCGCGCGTTGCTCATTCTACTGTAAGTTTCGAGCACGCGCAACACGCACGACCGCCTCGTGCCTCTTTACATCAACTCGTCGTCGTATTGATCCAAATGTATTGCATTGTGGCCGGAGAACCGATTTTGCTTTTGGCGAACTGAAAAAAAATTATATCTAACGTAAAACTCTTAAATCGAATCGGAAAGTTTTAAAAGCTAAAAAAACGAGAGCAAAGGCGGAATATTTTGACTAAATGTTTTGTCGTATTTAAAATTATAATTCCGTGTTGATAAATTTTATTTTAATGTAAATTTGGGAATACTTTTAAAAATGGATATTTAAACAATAAGATATATCTATTTCTGAAATAAATAAAACTGCCTGACACGTGATTTTACGCAATGTTTTAAAAAATTTAAAAATAAACCGTTTGACTCCGTGCTTAGAGCGTAAGATATTATATAAAGCGAGCGAGAGAAGGGGGAAAGTTTTTGACTAAGATATTTTATACTTACGTTTGGTACATACACTCCAACAGCGCTGTTATTTTGTTGATATTTATATCTCTTGACGATATTTTCCCACTTTATCACAGCTAAAGGTTTCCTGTTACCATTTCTGAGATTCGAAGTTAAACAACTACTAAATTGTCTACGAAATACTACTTGAATAAAAACCATTTTATTTGAATACATTTTTATATTATTTCTGACTGAATTCAATACTAAAAATTACGAGTATGATGGTTTATTACTTCATGCTGCTTTGCGTATAGTTAAATTTACTGATGGTTAAAATTTAAGAGATTAAATCGAGGTTCTCGCAACACGGTGCACCGATCAGCAGCTGGTTTTCTTGCGGCTTTTACAACTTTTGTCACCGCTCGGTCGGAGGTGAATTTTGACTATGAAACTATGAAACACCATCGCTAGCGACGCGAGATAACAACTCGCGGAACTAAAACCAACTTCCCTTGCGTATTGCTACAGAATTTGAAATATTTTATCTTTTCCCGCTAGTTGAATATATTTACTCAAAAATTAACAAACTTTTTTTTTTTTTTAGTTTAAGTGCTAAATATTTTTGAAGTTAATTTTTAAGAAAACATTCTTTCCGGATATTAGCTTTTAGTCAATGCAGTATGATAAGATTTTAAATATTTAAAAAAATTGAGGATCAAGGCGTGTTAAATTTTATAAGCTAGAGTATACATTTTTGATACACAACAAAATTCTAATTCTTTCTTGTAGATTCTTACTTGTTATATGAGACCTTGATGAAATGGAAAATAATCAATGAAATGTGAGAAACTTGCATTTTATTTTTAAAATTTGACATATCAGATTGCGTTTTGATAGAAAGGTGCTTCCCCTATTACTATCATACCTGTCAGCAAAATTCAATGTTTTGTAATAAAATAATAAACAAATTAAATATAGTTTTAGTATAATAAATGTCCTATATTGATAATATACTATGGAACGTACTAAATTTATATTTTCTATAATAGTGGAAATAATGAAATTAAAATGTCATTATTTTTGTACCTTCTCAAATTTATTAATTATCTTTATATTTTTTTTTCTTTTGTCATGCAAAACAAAATAACACATTATTAATATTTACGAACATCATTACCATTATGCATTTTTTTACATTTGGTTTTGATTGTATAAAGGAACAGATTGAGTGAATTCTACTGAACTTGAGGCACTTTTTGCATATATGTGCAGTTTGTGACACAAATAGTGAAGTGGTGACAACATTTCATTGTACAAGTTAGTGATGTGGGATATCTGAACCTATTTAATGAGCTTTGTATTTGAATATTGACAAACATAGAAACAGCACATAAACACACATATTGAAATATGTATTTCATATATTATTGAATAATATTTTAAAAAGTATTTAAGGTGTATAAAGATTGCACACGGGAAAAATTATAAATAAAATTAAAGGAGGAAAAGTATGCAAGAATTACACACCTCCCTGCACCTGACTTAAACAAAAAAGAGCAAGAACATAGTAAATCTCATTGGTTTCATATCAAATAGGTCCAGATAAATTGTTGTGGGCATTGAAAACACTAGTGCCATAATATTTTATTACAGACCACCTTGTCTAGTAAGTAATTATTACTATTTTTTTTTTTTTTTTTTACATAAAATAGTGTGAATAATTAAATATTTTCAATATCTCGTTAATGAGACAAATTGTTTATAAAAAAGCAAAATAGTTTTTTTTTAATTCATTAAAATTTAATTAAATGCAATAATTTGTCAACATAGAGAGCTATGCTCATTGAGGCGCAATTTTTTTTAATTAATAAATAATAATATAATAATAAAAAAGTGCATAACATAATAAGTGTGAATTTCTTAATATTTTTTTTTTTAAAAGTACACTGCTTGTACAGATTTGTAATTAAAATTCGTATATATGTTTCATTATCAGCTTAAGTATACAGTCTTTTCTAAATAAGTTTTATTATTTTTATTTTTTACAATTTAGTGTTTATTTTTTAATATATTATTTCATTTAAATACAATTATATTGTGCTTAATGTATACAGTATTATCAATTTTACATTATATACTTATCATACATTATTTATTTTTTAAGTACAATTTATTATTAATTAAGAACAGTTTACATTATAATAATATACGATTAATTAACTATTCTTACTGAGTGTAATACTATATTTATAGAGCAGTGTACTATTACATTATATATTTTGCCCTGCAAAATTTCTTAACATTTATGTTAAATGCAAAAATTATACGTAACTTATTTGTTACTTTTGTTATAATATAATGGAGGTTATCGGTTTAAAAAATTGTTAAAAATTTTCTATGGCTTAAAACACGTAAAAGTATGTCTAGTATTTCTCATTTAAATTTCTCCAAAATCGGTGGAGTAGTTTTCTCAAAAATCGCAAAAAACGTGTTTTTCTCCATAAGCGTAATGTTAAATTAGGGGACCCTTAGCTTTCCCCGCAGCACCCCGCGCGCTAAACCGATAACGTCCATTAGTTGACAATTCTGTCAGTGAAACTTATTATGTCTTACATGCATACAATAGTGAAACTTATCATAGATTTAATTCTGTAAGTGCTGATTGATTATATATGGCACAATAACTAAATACAGCCCTTTTTTTTTTTAACTCGGCTCTATAAACAAATAAGTGGTAATATTTATTAGATTAGATAAATAATTATAAGTGATCCTTACATGTAAATTTTTAAGTGACAAGAGCATTATGTAATGCATATATATATATTTTTTAAGTATATAGGCCATGTTTGTCTTTTATTATTACAAGTTTTATTTATTATTATAAATGGGAGTGAAATGTAATGCATTCAATTTTTTTTTAATAAAATAATAATAAAAAATTGTAAAATTTAGCGTCTACAGACAGAAGGCCCATGGTCAAAAGACCCTACTATCAAAGACCCTACCTGTGCGCTGCTTGTTGATATTATGCTTTACCTGTGCGCACAGCCAGTGCCTTTTGTCCACGGACCTTCTGACAGACATTCAAACTTTAGATATTGGTAAATAGACAGAATTTTTTAAACCTCTTGTTCTGAATAATATTAAGAAAAATAATAAGTTAAAAAAAAAAAAAAAAAAAAAAAAAAAAAAAAAAAAACACTGACATAAAATTGAATGATAAACATTACATACATATATATATTAAATAATATGTAAGTGATTATATTATATTTATCAAAATGCACGTTTCATTTTCCCCCATAACATATCCAAGTTAACTTCACAAGACATTTATTTTTCTAAAATAAGCACTGCTTACTTCATATTAACAACAATTTAGAAATATTCCTTCACTTTACATTGACAAGAACACACATAAAAATTATTGCTTTAATTTTAGGAGTTATACATAAAATGTCAACAGACACATTAATTGTTATAAATTTATCCAATCACTAATAATATTACATACTTTTTATTGTATATTTTTATATTCTAACCTCTATTACAAATAAAATCCTGAACTATTGAACTACAATTATTGAATTTTATTTTATTCAATAATTATTCTTTTTTTACGGTGTTTCTGTTTTAAACAGGATTTTATTGTAATTTCCTCGACATTACCGATATACATTGGTTATATAAATCTTTCCACTTTTTTTAAGTTAATAATTTCTTAATTTTTAAATTTACTGAATAATAGTTCAGCTATATTCATCATGGTTTCTATCACCCAATTTATAGTAGGCTCACTTAAATTATATATATTTTTTTACATGATTAATATATTTCTTTTCTTTTTCTTTTAAATAAGTACACAAGATGGTTTTACAATGAACTGCAGCACATTTACTTGCACCACCACCAACATTTATTTTTACTTTAACTTCTTTGCAATGTTACAGTAGTGTTTTATTTGTTTAAAACATTTTAAAGTAGGGTCTGGTCTTGTGTTTCTCTCTTTGCAATATGGCACAATTACGTAAAATTATTTAGTTTGAATGATGTTAATTAAAATTGGTTGATTTATTGACGAGATTACAAATAATAACAAACAAGATGGTTTAACTGATTAATACCATTCATGTCAACAACAACAATGATAAAAAAATAATACATTTAAAAAATAGATATAGATATTAAGGAAAATAAACCATCACAGTCAGGTGTTAAAGTTAAAGTTAAAAAAAAAAAAAAAAAAAAAAAAAAAAAAAAAAAAAAAAAAAAAAAAAACTGAAACATATTGAAAAGCTTTTGGCACTAAACTCTAATGGAAACTGGAGTGTGTTATTTTCTCTCCGAGTTTTATGTGTATCGATGCTGTTGCGGCTAAACGACACTTCTTCTTTATCGGGTTTGCTTAATTTCATGCATTTACATTTATCAGGATAGCCATAGAAACATACATCTACATTTATTGCGATAACAAGTAAAAAAAAAAAAAAAAAAAAAAACTCTTCTACATAAGAAAACAGGTGTTTTATACCTGTTGTCACGAGTCACGATAAATGTAGATGAGTGTTTTTACGACTATCCTGATAAACGTAGATACGTGAAAGTAAGCAAACACGCTAAAAGTAGAAGCGTGGTTTTGCCGCAACAGCATCAATATATTAAAATTGTATTATGATTTTAATAAATTTGAAAAATTAAAAAAAATTGTAGAAAAATAAGATAATGCAGGCACCACTTTATTGAAGAAAAAAAAAATAAATAAAAGTAGCTTGATAATGATTAGAATAATTTGTGCAACTCTTTGTTATATAGTTCATGCCACAAACAAAGAGAAACACACGTTTAGACCTTGTTTTACATAAAACTTCACTATAACAATTTTATTATACCTAAAAACATTCAAATTTTTTTTAAAAGGACATTTTTTTTTTGTCTTTTTTTTGTACCTTTGATTTCTTGTTATTAAAATATATGGAAAAAAAGAAAGATATAATAACAACAAGTTGAACTTGAAGAAGCTACAAAAATAACAATTACTACAAATAAATTACAATACAGTATTTCGAATGTATTCAAGGCAGGGGGTAAGAAGGAGAGAGCATAGATCGTACAGGGGTGACTGCCTGTACGCTCTTCTTACCCTCAGGAGAGCTCACCAATTGGTGCATTCAACAACCACAAATCATGGATAAAGTTATACAGGTCACCACTGACTGCAACCTGGAAACAAAATAAAAAAAAACAGATGAAGTTTATGTTCTTGTCAGTGGCGTAACTTTAAAAAATTGGCGAGGGGGAAAAATCTGACACGGCCCCCCCCCCCCCCGTAAAGGAGGACAGTGCCGGGGAGGAGAGGGGGATGCGCGCCGCAGGTGAAAAAATTTGAAAAAGGGGGCGTGGCACTGAAATTTTAAGCTATTTTTTATAATGAAAATTAAAAAGTGTCACCAACATGGAAAAAATTTTTTTTTTCGTTAAAATGGCCTATCATACATGATTTTAATTTTTGCCAATAATTAATTTTTGCTATAAATAGAAAAAATACATATGATATTTGAAGAAGACAATTATAGAAAATTTAATTAGAAGGTGGTGACAGTTAAAAAAATGTAGTTAATACCCTCTGTCACAAAATGCATATTATTTGATTGATCCACTTTAACTTTCAAATACTGTTTTTCAACATAAAATTTAATGTTACCAATTTTTTTTTTATTATTATTATTATTTTTTTTTTGCGCCAAGCATCAACGGGCCCCCCCAGAAGCCGACGGGCCCCCAGAAGTCGACGGGCCCGGGGGAACTTCCCCCTCTTCCCCCCTGGTAGTTACGCCACTGGTTCTTGTACATCAAAGCTACATATATATAAACACTTTACAGCACAGACGATCACAAAATATTGTTACTATGTAACCCAGGTAACATTAGTATTTCTGATTAGTTTAACATTCACATTATTCTACTTAACTATTTGTAAATGTTAAGAATCTTAAAGACTGTAATATGATAAATAGAAGTATAATAGTAAGTATTCCAGTTGAAGTGTTGAAATTTGCTGTCGATGAATACTGCTAATAAATGATCTTGTAAAATATTATAGACAAATAAAGAATATAATAGAAAGCAAATGTTGATAAACTGGGGAAAGGCAGTTAAGCTTTCGCCAACAGGGATACTAGAGTGAGTAAGAATAATTTCTAACTCAGACTGAAACTGAATACATAAAGTATTATATAACAAATAGCACCAGCTGCTATTAACGGCATAGTCAACAATAGCTTTTTCAAAAGTAATCATCGTTTTATTAAACCTCCCGAAAACGCGATCTCAAAATTTTGAATTATTAATCTGCTGAAAGCATGAGCCGCTTAGCAAACCCGAACCTATGTCACAGCTACAACTTGCTCTCACGCTCCTAGCTTGGCACAAGCTGGAGTTACTCTTATCTTTGCATAAATTATTTTACTACATATCTGTAGCCGTAAGAACTCTTTACATACGTCAACTAGCAAGAGCAAAAATAAGAGTAAATCATACTTGCGTCAAACTAGCATGAGAGCAAGTTGTAGCTGTGACGTAGGTTTGGGGTCGCTAAACGGCTTTTGCTCTCAGTGGGTTATTAATTAAAATTTTGAGATCACGGTTTCGCGAGGTTTAATAACACAATGATCACTATAAAAAAAGCCATTGTTGACTACCCCTTTAATGCATATAATTGATTAATCATTAGCACAATGAGCAGCTCTGTACATACCCTTGTTATATAACACTATTGGCCAAATAAAGCAACTTTTTTGAGGCCGACCTGAAGCAATTTTGATCACATCTCCTTCTGTTTCATGTAGTACGTTGAAACACACTTGGATGTGATAAAAATCACTTAAATTTGCCCTCAAAACAGTTGCTTCTTTATGAGTCAATAGGAGTTCAGTTTTAGTCTGGGTTATAAATTATTCTCTCACTCAAGGGTCCCTCTCAACTCAAGCTCAACTCCCTTTCCCTTATTTTTCAAATCTATCTATATGCTTTCTATCAATATAATATTTATTTGCCAATCATACCTTACAGTCAAAATTTTACCTTAACTTATATTATTGACTTGTATGATAAAATAATGAAGCGATTAATAGTTGAATAGTTGTATATTATGTACTGTGTGTACCACCAATGTATTGGACAAGTAACATTGTCTGTTTTTGGATAACAATAATCAAATCAAATAAAAAATGCGTATAATTAATTTCATTAGGCAAAAATATAAGTAACCTAGAAGCTTGCTTTATGATATAATATGCTACCTATATCACATTATAAATAAATGTGAAATTTCAAAAGTTTCATTTTACAAATAAGCTCTAATTGTTTCTGCTAACTTGATAACGTCTAAACACACTTAACATTGTACACAGTATTACAAACAAAAAATATAATGTTAGTTACACAGTGAGTAAATTAGTAACACTTAACAAAGGACAGAAACATTTGTTTTAAAATTGGTCTTCATAACTTACCCCAACCTCCCTAAATCTAGTGCGCCTTGAATAATTTTTCTGATTCTGCCCCTAAATTAATGCAACTTAATTTAGAGATTCAACCAGACAAATTTTCAGCCAATTAATTATTGTTTTGACTTATATTATATTGCTGTCTTGAATAACAATACAGATATACATAATATGTACTTACTTTATATGGTGTTGGATTGAGGTTACGTTTGTGGTCCTGTCTTAATGTACGTAAGGATGCTTGAACTCTCTCTCGTACACACTCCAACGAAGGCACCTGGGTACATAACTGGCCATCTTTCCAGTACAACTGTAGCACAAAATATTTAATTAGTAAGAAATACATTTGTTTCTTAGTGATCAAATAAACTTACCTTGTACAAGGGTTCTACTCTAGTAGGTATGACGTAGGCTCTTTTAGACTCTTGGAATGGATGTCTACACAAAACCTTCTCTCCAACTTGTGGTGCAGGTTCAGTGGATCTTGTGAGGAGGTCAATTAATGCATGTCCATCAGCACCAAACAATCTGTATGCATTCTTACGTCCTGGCATCGTCACTTTACCTACATCTTGACTTAGTTTGATCTTAGGTAGTTCGTTGATCTCCACCATTTTGTAAACACATCCAAGTGCAGGCTGTCTTTGACATGTCACTGTAATAAGACAAACAGTTTATGAAAATCTAGTCATGGAACAGTTACTCTACTTGTATGAGTAATGACTCGAAACAAACACCTAATTACCTAAATGTGTACCAATTCCAAAACAATCAATCTTATGTCCTTGGTCGTTGAGACTGAGAATTGTTTCCTCGTTGATGTCATTGGATGCAACTATTGTCAGCTTAGCAAACCAAGGTAGATTGTATCTGAAAATTAATATCACAAATCAGTAAAGAAAAAAAAATTACTACTATGTTTGATTGTAGGAGAGTGGAAATAAAGATTTTTTGAATTTTTTGAAAGGAAAAAAAAAAAAAGGAAAAAAGGAAAAGGAAAAAAAAAAAAAAAAAAAAGGAAAAGGAACACGTTAACTTTTTATTTTATTTAGAGCAAGAAAAATTTAATTATGGTGGATGCCTCATCCAGTATCGTGGAACAACTCATATGATCAGTTTGAGCCTGTATATAATGTACGAGTAAACTTACTTTTCTGCTACTTTCTCAAAAGTTTCCCTGGCTTTATTTGAGAGGTAGGCGAGATCTCCGCTGTCTATGCGCACCCCGATGGCATGATAACCTAGGTCATTGAGTGCTAAGGCTACCGCACAAAAGTTGAGAAGCCCGCTCCTGTACATGAGAATTGCAGTGAGAGTTGGTCATCAAGTGGGCAGCTCCCAGCACTTGGCATGCACCCTCAAGCGGCACCATGCACACTCTGGCTGGTCAGTATTGTGTCAAGTGACACAGCCAAGCGGGCAAGTGTAAGCCACGCCACACCAGTGACAGTGAGAGTGTAACCCATAGCTGGCTATAAAACCCAATTCCTTTGAAGCATTTCAGTTTAACTGTGAGAAGTAATTTAACTTAAATGAATTTTTTGCAATATTTATCAAAGAAACTAAAGTATGCAAATGAAAACTACTTAAAAAAGAAAGAAAAGAAAAAGCTTTATAACCAGCTCAGTATTTTTAGACAAATTCACAGTGTAGACAGGTGTTGAAAGTGAGACCAAATGCCAAGAGAAATATATATATTTTTTAGAAGTGTATTTAATATGAGGAAGAATAAAAAAGTGTTTCCCAAATATATTGAGAGTTTTGAAAGTTTTGCAATTTTGTATTTGTACAATTTTTGCAACATTATATATCTTTCAATTATAACCTTGCATATTGTGGAACCTACTCTGACAGTAAAATATAGTTTTGTTTATCAAATTTCATTCCAAAAAATGTTACACTGATACAATTCAATGTAAAGTTTAATTTTGATAAACCTACTTTTTAAAGTTTTATTTATACAACACAGTTTGAAATATTCATATATGAAATGATTAAAATAAGAAGAACAAAATATCAGAGTAAACTTCAATACAAGTTCCTATAGTAATATTTTTTTTTCTACTCTATCATTAGCAACATATACAATTAGCTTGATATAATACACATAATTTAGTGCTACCACCACCTCACATGCTTCAGTAGGGGAATGTAAAGCCATGCGTGACATTTAATTAATAAATTATCAAAGAGAAGAAAACAAAAATATATCACACTCACATGCAGTCCATCAGACAGTGCAAAGGCAAAGGTTGTTTTCTTTGTTTAACATCAGTAGGTTTAGATAGTTGAAATAACATTCAACTAAATTTAGGCATGGACTAATCATATAATATAAACATTCACAGGAAATTTGTTTTTAAACAAAAAATAAAAATAATTAACAATTTTAAATGTAACGTATTATAACAAATACGTCTAATCAATATAATCATTAAAGAAAAAAAATCTGAATATCAATATCGGAATAGATAAATGTTATTTTAGTAGGATTGCAAATTTTAATTTAATATATCAATGATAAATACTATAGATCATAAATATCATAATTATAAAATAAAATGTGTGATTTTCATTAAAAAAAAATGAAAGAATACAGAATACTGAAGAAAAACTTACCACGAGTCGCGACAAAAGAACTACAGGAAAGGAACTAAAAATGAAAACAAGATATTCATATTGATAGTGTTGTTCTAAATAGTTTAGGTAAGATAATATAATGTATTTATACTATTAAATGTATAGTAAAATACTGCAAATAAAAAGTATCAACACTACCGATATATAAAACAACATAAATAATTATGATAAAAAACATATGGGTCCATGGCATTAATAATAGAAAAAAAAAAGTAAATTAAATAAATAACAAAATGAAAAAAATAATGCTTAATTGATGATAATAGTTATGACTGCGCCTAGATGAAAAGGGTTCCATCAGTGTCAGGCAGCAGTAGCTCAAAAGTCAGTTAGTTTTGTATTGGTGATATTGCACACACATACAGACACAACACACATACGAACAGACAGACAGACAGACAAGCAGGCAGAAAAGAGGGCGGCAGGTGCCGGGAGTGCCACAAGGTGGTACCTCTGAACATCGTACGTGTCCACAAGAGCCATGAAGCCATCTGGAAATGCAATAGCGAAGGAGATGAGAGCGGCGAGTTCTCCATCTGAAGCTTCCTCAGTGAGGGTGTGCATCAAAGTCTGTGCCAGTTTGGTACGCCATGTGGTGCTCAGGGCGACTAGATCAACCTCACGACCAGTATCACGATGTTTCAGGTTCTGAAATTAACACCATTAGGGATCAGAAACAAAATGTGATAATACAATAAGTAAAAAGTTTGTACTTTAAAAAAGTTTTACTTTCTGGCAGAGTTATGGTTTATACTAAAAGTCAGTTTGATTATGGTAAGAAAAAAAAAAAAAAAAAAAAAAAAAAAAAAAAGGATTATTTACAATTCTGTAGCCAGCCACCATATCTTATCAAAGTTAGTGTTCAAGGATATCAAGTAATGCAATTAATTAGAAACAATTTGTAACCACATGAAAGTAAATAAAAAAAACTTACAAATGTGTTAATGAATATTAATAAACCAGCATTATACTTAATAACAATATAATAAAATATCCTGTTTATACAATATGAACATAACTGAAAAATATTAAGTTATACCTTGGTTTTAAGCTCTGCAAAATCAGTGAATGATGTGATGTACGAGTGAGCGTGGGTTCCTTTCACTGGGATATGGAATAATTTTCCAGCGAGAACGTTGCTTGTACCATCAAAACCACCTGGAAAAAAAATATTATTAAATTAAATGTTATTATTATTATTATTTTGTTTCCTATAAATTATAATAAAAATTTGTTTTTGTATTTCAGCGATCGCGTCTAATAAGAGTTTCCTGTCCTCCAAATCTTCACTCTCTACAGTAAAGTAGTAATGCAGTAAAGTAGTAACTTTTACTGATATATTAAACTATATATATATATATCGTACACTATAATATTATATTCTTGTTGCTAAAATTTATTAAAGTCATAGAAAACATGAAGCAAAATGTTCATTTTAATGATTAAACACAAAATGGGATCTACAAAACTGATAGTAATTTTACCAGCATGTAAATGTGGCCCCACAAGAGAGCGTGAAAACACAAAGTGTGCACTTTGCGTGAATATTTCTGTTTAGCACAGGCAAAAATTAGTACGAAAATGTTGTGCGGGTTGCATAAATCGAATTTTTCTGTTCACTGCTACGGCGCTACGGTTGGGTTTTGAGACAAACTAATGTTATTTACGTAAGTCCCATCAAGTGTTTTGTGATATAAATGCTATAATGTTTTCTTGTCTGTGCCTATAATTAAAATGTGATATTGTTTAATGTGTGCATTGGAGAGGCTCATGAGAGCCGACTTCGTACACAATTCAGGCGTGAATTATCATTGTACAAATTAATAATTTGTTCCTTGTGTGATTCAATATTGTCAATACTATATTGATTTAATGGTAAAATAGGGGTTAGTATTATATAGGTACTATAATATGGGGCTAGTTGTAAGAGTGGGCCAGACATTTTGTCAGACTTTAACCTCACTCTTTCAAAAATGTATATTTCTTTCTACGCTTTTTTGAATAAAGACGATTCTTTAATTTAAAACGGGTTAAAAATCATTATTGAAAATGGAGGGGGAGGGGAGTTACACACTGGATAAATAAATTTTAGGAATAATAGCAACAGAAATGCTATGGTTTCTTTGAAATAAAGTTTTACGTTCTCCCCAAAAAGTTTGACTTAAAATGATGTGTAGGAAAATTTAGAGGTAGAATATAAATTTAGTTTCAACCTCACTTAAACGATCGATTGACCTATCAATCAAAATCTCTTATCTGATTTTCCTTCTTCTACGAGAATATTTAGATTTTTTAAACGTTGATGTCGAAAGTTAATAGTAAAACTGAAGTGTAAAACAATAAATAAATTTCAGTGAATTTTATTTCATTTATTTAAAATCATATTGTGTTTCTCTCCTCTAAACATTATTATGACCTTTGATGTTCTTTTCATTTTTTGCATACTTTTGGAGAGAGAGAGAAAGAGAGAGAGAGAATAAAATACAAGAAAATATATGATAGTCAATAAATAATAATAAGATATATATCATTAAAAAAATATATACAATAATATATAACGATGTAATTTTGTACCATCTATACAGAGCAATAAAATATAATCTAAATTTAAAGCTACATTTCAAACTCTGCGTGTTTTCCCATTCTTTCTTCATTTTTCTGCCTTTTTTTTTTTTTTTTTTTTTTTTTTTTTTTTTGATATCACATTTCTGATATTTGAGTTGAGAGAAACAGAAAAAGAGACAATAGTTTTCGTATCAGGAACGTGTAATAATAACAAATTGTGCTCTTATTTCTACTGATATTTTCAAGCACACGAATAACAAATTAATTACTGTTATTTAAATTAGATTAAGTAAATTTGCGTGTATAAATAAGAGAAATATTTCATAAATTATAAAACACGGAAATCACATTTTAGTGAGGAAACACGAAGAAGTTGCGAAAAAAATTATAAATTATGGAATGTCATAAAATTTATGATATATACAATTTAATTTTACAACAATAAATAAAAAAAAAAAAAAAAATTTCTAATACAATAAAACTAAAAATTTTAGTGTGTAATAATAACAAATAAATAAATAGGAAGAAAGAATAAATTATTGTCTACAAATTTCTTATAATTCTTATCCCACTTCAAACTTAATCCCACTTCACTTTGTAAAAAAAAAAAAAAAAAAAAAAAAAAATACATAAAAATGTAAACTAATAATAATTAACGGCTTTTATTGGGCGAAATCAGACGTAAAAACTCTCCATTTAACCCAACTGTTTAACTGTACAGTCAGTTACAATGTTTAAAATGGTGAGATACTAACCATAAAATATTAATTTAATTGTTCGTTTGATTTCCTATAAAATATTAACTTTATGATATAACATAATAGAATTATTTAGAGCTAAAACTCTCTTACTCTAAATCTTATTATTATGATGTTTTTGTTTTTTTAATGGAAAAAAATGACGACCAACATAATGTTACTTTTAATTAAAATAAGCTAATGGAACTTGGTTTTTTAAGTGTTATTTTTTTAGATGTATTTTAATATTATTTATTTTATTATTTTAAATTGGAATCAATACAGTCATATTTCCTCTTTTAACTATATTTTTATATTAATAGCTCTGGTGTATCTTCTGATTATAACTTTTGCTTACAATACAAAGGCAAAGAATTTTCTGAAGAAAATAAACAAAAATTGTGCTCAAGTAAATTATACATTATATTTATATAGGTATATATGAATAGAAAAATAAATCGGATCGAAACAATACTATTACCATGTTTAAATAACAATAAAAAAAATATAAAAAAATGTCATATATCAAGACAATAAAAAAAAAGCAGGAAAAAAATATATATATATTATACACATTTGTGCGACATACATACACAAAAAATGTTATGTGATGTCTGAATACATTTGATATATGTAATTACAAAAGTTAGTTTCATGAATATACTAGATATATATACATGGATGGATGTAAGGTCAGTGGGTTTCAAAGGGGGTTGGTTTTAAAACTCGCGTGTGTTACAATTCGCGCATGGTACCCTGTGGTACCACGACCTCTTTATAAGCAAAACTTTATAAAAATCAATTTTAGTTCCTGGTACCAACTCATCAGTTATTGCGGATATCTAAAAACTTTATTTTTTTTAAGCAATTTTATTTTTCTCAAGAACTCTTATAACAAAAGTGTTAACTTAGTTGTATCACCTGAATACATTTTTTTAAAACTTAATAATATTTTTAAAAACCTTTCTGCATTGCAGAGAATATTATAGTGTTTAAAAATATTAGTTTGTTAAATTTTTGCGGAAAAAAAGTTTTTGTTTAAAAAAAGTGTCTTCTGGTACAAGGCTCTACTTTAATATACAGAAAAAAAAAATATACATATATTTTTATGAATCACGATTTTATTATTTTTTACTATTGAATTGATGGTATTATACTCTTCTAACTTTCAGCAACTAAATTACCCGCCATAAATAAGATTTTTATATTATTATTTATTTTGCAATTTTTTTATTTTTTATTTTGATTGCTTCAAAAATAACATCCATATAGTTTTCTAGATTTTTGTTAGTGTATATACTGAAACTGAATAATAAAATAAATTAGTCTGCACCGCATATTATTAATGATTTGCGCCTTTATGTACGTACAAGCTTACTGTAATGAGATTAAATGGTTTACACTAACACCAAATTATAGTACTCGCAATTAGTTACTTGATATTAGTAAATTGATATTGACTAGTTTTTATTTTCTTATTTACTTTAGATTAAACAATATCAGAATTATCTTAGCTAATCTTTATGCTGTGCTAAATATTAATTGGAATTATTGGTCTCGACATACTGCATTGTATTTGAAGTTCTAGAAGATACTGTACAGTAACTATACTGTACTTTATAACTCAGGAAACAACAATGACAAAATACTGTGGTTAATTTTTCAGACATATAGGAAACCAGACAGAAAACAGTATAATCATGCATGAAATCATACTCTGACAATAAAAATATATCATCTTGTCAAAAAAAAAAATTATATAAAATTTTACGCTTTACGCTACAACTACATAAAACTGCAATAATATAAATAATATGAGTAAGTATAAATATTTATACTATGGTAATAATATGGGATATTTATTATAGTACGTATTATAATTTTCGTATTTTATTTCTGAGAAATAAACGCTATTTTTTTTTTATTTATTATGTAAAATCTTTAACTGACGTTAATTATCAAATCGCTCTTCTTAAAATCAATCAAATTTGAACAAAAATATTTTATACCAAGTGCGTAAATATTTAACCTAATGTCTTTACATGCACTAATAGCAAATTGTACTTCAAAATTGTGCACAATATCAGAATGGTATCTTTTGCGATAAGATTATTTTATTAAGCCGCGCATGACAACTGAAAATTAACGCGAGTTAGCCTACGCACAGATGAATTTGTATCAAACCATTATATTATAAAGTGAAACGATTCTATAAGTATAATGAAATCATCCATTCATCCCATATGCATACAAAAAAATAAATTTATACAATCCTCATCATTGTTAAATATTCTTATACATGATGAACATAATAACGTTCATTTTGTATGATCATACAGCATTTTAATTTTTATAAAGTCTAAAAATAGTAGTAATTAATATAATTTATTATTTACGGTTTGAAAAAAAATACCTAATTTTAAGATGATAATAACTTAATTAGTTATTTCATTCAAATACCTCCTGTAAGGTCTTTCATGCTTCATTGAAGTTGAAGTCAACGAAAGTAATTACAGTATCGGTTTAAAACATATTATTTTTCCAATACAAACTAAAACAAGATGTCAGATAAGAAGAAAAAAAAATAATAAAGATTACAGAAAGTCTTATAGTTTATCTTAGTTCAAGTATGAGTAAAAATAAATAAAACTGTAAGTGATATACAGTCTGATAGCAAAAAAAAACAGTATAATCTATACAATTATTGCATACCAAAATAAATATCATAATTTAAAGAATCTACAACTCATTTTTGCCAGTAAAAGTAAAATGCTCACGAAAAAAAAAATCAGTAATTTATGCTACATTTACATGTCATAGAGAGAATCAATGTTACTAAATTAGATAGCATAAATGCATTATGCTATACAACATAATTATGATATTTATGGTATTTAATATACTATGCAATAACACATTAATTGTCGTCATGAATTATTGCTGTAAAAAAGTTAGCACAATAATTATTATTATTTTTTTTTTGCGTGCATATTATTTAAATAAATAACAAATTAATCAAGATGCAATTAAATTGGGAAATTTTAAAGGTCACAATGGACGTCACAATTTAAAAAAAAATATTATAAAAACATTTCTTGTTTTGTTTAAAAAGCGCAAAAATGCAATTTTATTTATTTGATTTATTGCTTATTTATTTATTTTTGTCATTCAAATACGATGTAATCTTTTTAATATAGAAAATCGTCTCGTTTTAAAGTCACAATTTAAATTGTATAATATATTATTGAAAGATTTTTGATTGTGGAACTGCATTGAGTGCAAGGTAAGTGAAAGTGCAAGTGTGTGTTGGCAGCATATTTTAGTCACTTGCATTTTCGTAAAGTGGAGCGAGCTACGCCACCACACGCTAACTCATGCGCTTGCATTGCATACAATGAACTGCAGATCTAACGAACGCGACTTCTTCTGGCGTATTATTCAGGCGTCTTATGTAATTTAGACAACTTATGACGTAACTTGTATTACGTCATCTAATGCAAACAATTTTATTATATTCATTAACAACGTCTGTAATGTAATTTATACAATTAAACATAATAAATATTTAATAGAATTGGCATGCCGTCTTGAATTGCGGTTATCTATTTCATATGTATCTGTACTATAAAAACTATGTTTATTTTCCATCACTTCGAAATAATTTTATTTCGTTGTAATTTTTTATTTTTCTTACTTTTATCTTTGTTGATAACATTGATAAGTATAACATATTTTGTATTTTATATATATATATATATATATATATATATATATATATATATATATATATATATATATATATATATATATGTATATATATATAAATTATTTACTCGCAAGATATTTTATTTTGCTTCAGCGCTAAAAATATAACATGAGATCAGTCAAGTCAAACTTGTCAAAAGCGTAAGATAAAAAGTGAGGGTATTCACCAAAACTTAAGTGTGATATAATAAGATAATTAAGGCAATAACAAATATCTTAGAATTTTAGTGTTAACGATACTCCAATATTAAAAATGTTTATATAATTCGGGGAAGAACCGCGTGCTTTCACCATGACTAAATTTTTTATAGAATCAGTTATACAGTAAAAACGCTTAATCTCTCTCTCTCTCTCTCTCTCTCTCTCTCTCTCTCTCTCTCTCTCTCTCTCTCTCTCTCTCTCTCGCGCGCGATATAATTGAACAGATGAACACAACACACTTTATTGTACATTATACCTATGCAATACTATTTTACAAAATATAAAATAATAACACGTTACTAATTACATGATACAAACTTATAATCTTCTAATAATTCATATTGATATTTTTATCCTTTATTCTTATCTTCTTCTTTCATTTCATTTCATTTTTTTTTTTTTTTTAACCAACCTTTTTCTAACAAGACTGCTGGAATGTCTCTTATGAAACATTAATTCTGATTTAAGACTCAAATATAAGAAATCATGCAAGAACACTCACCAACATACGAATACTTTGATGCCGAGAGGCCTCCGTCAGGACCCTGAGCTCTCCGCAGCCCAAACTCAAGCAGAGTCATGTGTTTACCTGCTGCAATTCTATAGCGAGCAGCATTGGTTGCCATCAAACTGAAATCAAAATGTTGTTGTGTTAATAAGTATAAAATTACTGCTATTACCATCATAACACTAATACTTTCATATGTGAAGGTTGAAAAAATGAATGGTGCACAAAACAGTGACCGGAAAGTATGAAAGTAGTGTGTTATAATGGTACGGACATGGAGAAAGAATGAGGCGAGTATTACACAAATAGTTTTTCATAACGGAGATGGAAAAAGAATCAGACAGGCCTAAAACATGGAGGCCAAAAATGATTACTTATAAGTTGCTTCAAAAAGAAGAACTAGGTGGAAATGAAAACAAACCATGAGTCTAGGTGAAGCAAGGGATTATTATTATTTTTATTTTTTTAACAGAGCACACTAGAAAAGAATCACTAGGTCAAAAGGGTAATATTATTGGCTTACTCTGAAAGGGATGTATAGTATGATATGTATGTACACCTCTGAACAAAAGTACCCAAACGGGGCAGCGGCAGCCGCTGCGTTTTCTCAAAAAGATAGCATGGTGTATGTTGTGGTTTGCCTATTCAAATTGTTCGGAAACTTTTGTTCAGAGGTATACATTACTGAATCAAATCTAAGATTTAATGTAGGAAGAAAAGGAAAACTATGCACAACTACAATAATTATTACTAGAGGTTACTCATAAATCACCACTTTCCCTACAATTTTTATAATTATTAAAATAATAAAAATAAAATACCTCATAGGAAAGAGATGTATATTTTGTGTTTTCTTTGCTATAAACTCATACAGTAATTAATTATTTTGTTAAAATGAGGTTTCCCAAAATATTATGATACTATAGGTTTATTACCTTGCATAATTAACCAAAGTAAGAAGGGTGGTTTCCAGCAGTTGTACAATGATGAGAGGTCCTTCCACACGTAATAATGGGACCCTGGAACATGACACAAAACAATACATATGACAGCTCAGACCCAAAGACTCCTCTTTGAATATTTTTATTACCTGGGGAACACAACAGAGCCTTCCTCAACGGCATACAGCGTAACATCTCTAGCTGTCAATTGTCGCAAGAAAAAGAAAAATTCAGGCTCTATTGACGGCGGCAGTGTTTCCTTCAAGTATGCAATATCTAGCGAAACAATGTCAGTGAACATTTATGTATCATTATGCAAAGTATAGAATACATAAATAATGATGTTGATACAAAAATAAACATTGGGATTACATAAGCTCAATGTTTATTATTGCGTAAAATATGTAAATATATATTAACATGTTGCATACTAACCACTGTCAGAATAATGAAAGTTTTCTAAAAATTTCAAACATTCTTCTAATCCAGCAAATATTGTAAATTCTCCTTGGAAAGGATTTTTTCTAAAAAATAAATCAAATACAGCTTGATCGTCAATTTTAGATGCTTTCCAGTAAGCATAGGCCATGGTTATTTGGTACAGGTCTGAAAAATAGATAAAAACAACATTGGAGAACATCAGACCATATGGTTAACCGCGCGGATGTGAAGGTGAGGCGAAGGACAAATAATTTGGCAACAAAATTATGTTTGGAGAACTTACCGGTGAGTAAGGGTTGTATGATGCCATTTTGCCGGGCCCGCATCATCCTGTCAGGTTCATTATAATAGTTTAAATGTGGTGTAACATCAGCCATGATGAATGATATTATTTAAAAAAAAAATTATTTTGGATAAATGAAAATATGATAAGTCCAGCAACAGATGAAATTTTATCACCGAACGAACAGAGAAAAGTTTTAATATGCAATTTTAAGTAACGCGAAAACTGTCCATAAACTCACATGATCCAGTATATTATTCAGTAGGCAAATTAATTGAGCTGGTGCACAAATGTTTAGCTCTTAGCCTACAGAATGGTACTGAAGTCTCTGATAGTAGAAAGTGGTCCTCCTCCCTCTCTTAGCACTTCGGTCACCTTCGCTGTTCGTCTGTCATAAAAACAGCTGGCTTATCAAAGCGCATGCGCTTGCGCATTCTGCAAAAAAAAATAAATAAAAAAAATACTCGCGGTAGTATTTTTAAATGGTGTTCAAAGAGTTATGTGATGTATAAAATCATGATATGAAACGAGAATAATTTCATTCAAGGAACGAAACATACTGAATAAAAAGTTTGAATGAATGGTTTTAGCTTATAATTTTACTATATCACAACTTTACAACTTGCAACACTTAAAAAACTATAAAACCCAGGAACGAATCGGAAAATATTTAATAAAGGGATTTATTATTGTATTATGAGTGACCAGCACAAGTGGACACTTAAAATTAATACATAATATTGCAATTCTGAATTCCAATAAACGGATAAAAAAAATACAAAAATACAAATTACACAAGCATAATATTATGCACTTCACCAAAATAAAATGACATTTTTAAATTATGTAGGGATTATTGGACCAATATATATCTGCACGCGATGATTAAATCAATTAAAGTTGATAAAAAAAGTTTTAAGATTTGACATACGTGTGTGTGTGTCTATTTTAATGCACCTCTGTCACCCTATGTGCAGTTATTGGGGGACGGGGGACAACAATCTGGTAACCTTGCACTTGACTCTCATTAATTGCACGCACAATAGCACATCATCGTGCGGTGTATAACGCAATTATATTGCATTGCATGCGTGTGTCTTTGTGTTGTATATTGAAAATTTCATTGAAATCTCGGTGGACTCTCATTATATGAATCGCAATGCTCAGTGCTTTATGGTTTGGCATATTATTTTTGTACCAATAAATAAGTAGGCTGACCATAATTAAAAGTGTTGAACCCGGGACACTGCAGAGCAATGCACAGAAGAGACCAAGAGGCCCGCGCGAAGCGCGGCCGGTTGTCCCCGCCGGAGGCGAAAAATTTTCAGAAAAGGGGGCGTGGCCTCCGAAATTTCATCAGTTTTGTGTCTTTTTGCAAGAGTTTATTTAAAAGTACATGGATTTTTTTCAATGCTTTCTGTCGTCTATTTTTAACCTTTTCCCTGCAAAAAAAAAAAAAAAAAAAAAAAAAAAAAAGAATAAAAAACAAAAACAAATTATGAAACAATTTTTTAATAATTAATAATAGTTATATCACAAATAACATACGTAACCGACGTAACGTATAGTATGTGATGTGTACGTCCTATTCTGGTCCTATTTGAGCCGAAACACCCACTCTCAAAAAAAAAAAATTAATAAATAAATAAAAATTTGGCGTAACTATGGTGTATAATTTTAATATGCTACGAAAAATATTACGAAAATGCATCGACTATCTTTTGAGGTTTTTTTTTTTTTTTTTTTTTTTTCTCTGCGAGCTTTTAATTGTATACTTTTTATTAAAATTCCTGCAAAATATAAAACCGGGACATTGACGATTTTTGCAAAATCTTGCCGGGACTTTAGTGTTGAAACCGGGACTGTCCCGGCTAATCCGGGACGGATGGTCAGCCTATAAATAAGTCTTTATTAAAAATAGCAATAATGCAAAAAAACATTAATTATCTGGAGCTTTGCAGCCTTTTCTGTCATTATAAAATATATGCAGAGTTTTTTCTTCGTGATTTTTTCCAAAATATAATAATAGTAAATATATATCTATATATTATTATGGAAATTATAATAATAATTAAAATAGGGACCGTCACACATACAATTTTTTTTTTTAAATATTAATTTTCGTATATGTAATATATATGAAAATTAATATATAAAATATATATATTGTTATAAATTATAATATATATTTTTAGGGAATATAAAAGTTTGAGTTGACCGACAGAAAAGCGAGCATCTGCACGCAAAAATTATATAAAAACATTATATGTTGCATAACGATAAACACTATATTTTTTATGATATAAATGAAACACTTATGCCTGAAATTATATATGCAATGTGTTGTCACCGAGAAAACATCATGAGACACAGGAAAAAAATTAAACTAAATTTAATTTTAAATATAGCTTATTTTTTAATTGAATGCAAATATACATACATATCTTTTGCACACAGCATAATTATAGCAGTTTTAAATTTACTCCATCACTCTATGTCCATGACTCTTCTACGCATACATAAAGATAGAAGAACAATGTCTGAAAGAACAGCGCGAGTAAAATCTATAAATCAAATCTCAAAGAACCTTCGAGTCCGATACTTCACCAAAATTCCCTTATACCGGAAAAAGGAATGCTTTTGTATATAGGTCCTTTTTTTAGCCCACAGCAATTATACTGGCTGCATGCATATGGGCACTTATTGCTGTAGTTGTTGCTGCTGCGGCGTGTGCTATATACGTACAATATGATGCCTATTTTATTATAATTTGTAAATGTAATACTGCAATTAAGACTTTTGAAGCGAGAATAATGGAATATATTAAGATCTCAACATAAAAACAAAAATGTATTTTCATTATTATTTTAGATCATATATTAAAAACGAAATCAATGTCTGGATATTATATTACTCAAATTTATGAAGAGAGAGAAAAAAAAAAAAAAACTTTAATAAACTATTATAGTGTAAAATGCATGGATCATATAATCGAAATACTTACTACAGAATAAGTAGGTGTGCAGTGTACGCATGCAGTGTACACACAAAAAGAGTACTATCTGTGCGAATGTACACGCGAATTCCAGATTAGATTATAAAGTCTTCTCCTTTTATATACTTATTACTTATACACATTAAACAATATGTATTGAAGATTATTCAGACTTTCACACAAGCTCAAAAACTTGAAATTTACAAAAATAATTAATCCTTGAAGTATACTACTTATTTAATATCATATATGATGTAAGGTAAGCTATCAAAGAAAACATGTGATTCCCGGAAGAGGTTTCAGTTTCCGGTCTGCGCACGTATTTAGGCGCACCCTCCTGGAAAACTGGAACTACCCTGACACAGCGCGGCGAAAAGAAATGCAATATTGTATCGTGACAGCGCGCGGTAATACAAAAAAAAAAAATAATATAATATATAAATATATATTATATTATTATCATAAAGAACTTGTTTTAGAAGTCTAACAGACTAATTTTTAGGTTTCAGGAGGGTCCATTTTTGAAAACGGAATAATATGCAATCTCAGCAAATTAACAAATTTAAAAATGATATAAATATAACCACAACCTTTTTATTGTCTCATTTATTCATGGACTTTTTATAATTCTACTATATGATAATATAGTATAGCACTTTAGTAAAAAGAATTTTATTATTTATTTCAAAATGAATGCATTGAGCTGCCCATAATTATTAGATGTTGCTATAACAATTGTTTATACTTTATGCCCTTTAAAGGTAATATTAAAGCTACTTTACATAAATTCACGCATTTTATATTTCAATTAGATTTTAAAATAGGCTTATACAGTATAATGTATTAAAAATTATAAATCAATTTTAACTAAATATGTACAAGTTTCACAAAAAAAAAAAAAAAAAAAAAAACATAAATAAAAAATCACGTTTCAAGTATGTTTACAATTATCTTAAATAAAAACTTTTTTTCATATTTTCTGCACTTTTAATAAGATGATAAATATAAAAAAAAAACATTAAGGAGTATAAAATAATCTGCATACCATAAATTGTTTTAATTGCATATAAATTCTTCAAAATTTGAAGTTCAAGTTTGTATTAATTTTTTTCAAACAAATAATCACGTCTTATGAAATAATTATCAGACTTACGAAGTATTATTTCCTGTTATATTATTGATTATTAGGGTGTAAAATATTAAACACACTACAAGATATGTCATTTCAATATTTATTCATTGGGCTTACTAACTATCATCTTGTTGAGTATGTATTAAAAAAGTTATCATACTAATCTTTTTTTTTTTTTTTTTTTTCAATTGAATTGAACAAGATAAGATTTAACAATAAAGTTTCTACATTTACATTATATTTAGCTCTATTTACATTATAAGTTTTTGCTTCCTTCTTTATTTAACTTTTTTCATTAAATATTAACTATAATGTTATCTTTTATCAATAAAACGACAAATTTATATTTTAAGCAAAAAAATATTTATTCATACATTCATTATTAAGACTTTCATAATCATATACATTCACACCAAAATATCAAAGTTTTACATTATTAATATAGTATAATATTTCATCACAGATAACAATTGCCAAGACAAGCTATAAAGTTACGTCGTCCCCCTGGCTGGGTTGGCGCGGCTCAGCAAAGCTTCAAATACGTACGTACATAAGACTGTGCCGACAATTCAGCACATTTAAAATAAAAATGCACCTTACATGCTAAAGCAATTACAAAGTGTGTATTTTTTTCTTTCTTATAATACAAAATGCTTATTTTGAAGATTTTTTTTATTGAATCTAGCTTTGTTTCATTAATGATGTTTTTATTATTATTATTTATAATTTTTTTTAAAGAAAGCACCATTAAATAGAGTGCCAATAAATGTTAAAATTATAGTTATAATGTATGGAATAGATAGGGTGTCATAAACTTCCTTTTTTTTTTTTTCTTTGTGCTGTTATAAGGTAAAATTTTGTTGTTACAATAATATTTAATACTTAATATAAATCAACAATAAAGAAATAATTTATTTTGTTGATATTGGAAATATACTTATATTGTAGTATTTTACAAGATGGTATTTTTTACCTTACAACAGCAAGTAACCCCATGTTAAGCAAATTTCAAGGTACAAAGCATTTTGTGACAATACACATTTCTTTCTTATTCTGGCACATACAAGATGGACTTTTTTATTTATCGTATTTATATTTTATTGGGTACATCCCATATATATATATATTCTTTTTAACAATAATTATTCACACATTCTCATTCATCACTCATTTTTACCATATCACATTTTTTTTTATCTCATTTTTTATTTTAATTTGAGATAATATTTTGTATATTTTTTATTTCATTGTTATTTTTTTTTAAGTTTATTTGAATGGCTACACAATTGGGCATTAAAAGGATATGTGACTGATTTAATTTGAGTTGTTTTTTTTCCTTTCAAAATTATATAAATATAATATAAAATGCCATTGTTAAAATAGCAAACATAGTAAGAAAAACTTTATTGTTATTATTTTTTACTTGCTTTTTACATAACAATATTATTTCTGTATAATAATAACGTAAATATAAATAGCAAGTTTTATCTTTTAAACAATAATACAGTTTTTTAATTAAATATATTTTAAATTTTTCTCAGAGACTCTACTAATAAACAAACTCCAACTTGAGAAACAAATTATTAAAGTAGAAGTCTCTGCCTTTTTTTTTTTTTGTTTTTTATTATCTTTTTTTTAATAATGCTTTTATTAAGAATTTATTTAAAAAAATTATACATATTACTATAATAATTTTTGAAATATATTTAAAAATTAAAAATATTATTTAAATTAAATATATTAAATATTATACTGTTGTGAAAAAAATAATTGATACCGTACAATTTCTGTTTATTTCTGTGCCTCGTTATGCTTTGAAAATTAAATTGTAATGGGAATGAAGAGGGAAAAAAAAAAAAAAAAAATGCTACCTTGACCAGATTACAAATATACATTTTTAAGTTAAAAATAAAAAAATAAACCCTATACCCTCCAAGGACTAAGGAGAAACTAGCTCCAACCAACAATTAAAAAAAGTTTTAATCAACTTGAACAACAAAAAAATCTGTTTAATGTATCTTTGTTTTTTTTTTTTTTTTTTTTTTTTTTTAAATATTACATATTATCAGTGTTTTGTTTTTTTGCTTTCTTTCTTTTTGCACTTAATACTGTATCCAGATCACATGACCTCGACACTTGTTTTTACAGTATGTATGCAAATATTTAACACCACACTTTAAAAAAAAAAAAACTTTATATTGAATAGTAAAAGTTACTATTATTGTTACTTTAATAAAAAAAAGTGAATTTAAATATTTTAGTTACTGTACAATTTAAGAAGTGCAAAAAAAAAAAAAAAAAAAAAAAAAAAAAGTGGGTTTTAGGTAACATTTGGGATATTTATTTAAAGGCAAATTAAGTACAATGAAAACATTTCATGTAGTCTCATAATAGTTTTATAATGTACTTAATGTTACCTTTTCTTTATAGTGGTATATACCTATATATTTGACTGCACGTCTCAGATTTTATTGGTTGTTTATTATTATTTATGATTCACTGCTAAATTTTACAATAATTAGAGGCATTGTTAAACATTACGTTTAAAGTTCTTGTTTATCAAACAAAAAAATTGCTTACTAATTTTAAAGTTCTTGCATTTAAATACAAAGCTAAAAATAAAAAAGTATATATAATCAGATCTACTGATGAATATAAATGATTATTTGCCAACCTAAAAACTTACAAGCAAAAAGATGGCACACATATCAATAATTAGTTGATTTTTTATTTTTATTATTGGTCTCTATGTTATTGATATGAATTGAACATCAAAATTTTTAAACATAATGTTTGATAAATTACAATGCCACTGAATATTGTGTGTATTTATATTTTCAGTAAAAAATAAATTTTAAATTATGTCACAATACTTCTTTGCAATTCCATATTATTATTAAGTCCATTCTTATCAACTTTGGGGTGATATAATAATTAATAGTAAGTAACTATTGTATATATAATCATATTTACACGTGAGCAATAAAAATATCTTTACAAATTATAAACTACTTACATTTCTACATCATAATAATTATTTCAATGATACCTTTCATTTCTTTTAAATAATAATAATTAAAAAAAAATGCATAATATTTATTTACTATCGTATTGGGTCAAAAAATAATAATATTTTTGACAGCCTTGATGAGTATGCACAAAATTTAAAAAATAAAAACAAAATAATTGTGAAACCAGTCACACACAATCAGCAGTTCATTATACATAATATATTATAAATTTAAATAATATCACTTGAGGATGGAAGAAAAAAAAAAAAAAAAAAAAAAAAAAAAAAAGGAAAAGTTTTATAAGAAGATATTTTCAACTCGCGATCACTTGGGATAAAATATAATGACGCCACTTTGAAATACAAACAAGAGGCATATAATACATAAAGATTAATAATATATTCTTTACTTCTATACATTTAGAATGAAGTTTGAGGATATATTTTATGCTTGTTGCATGTACAACAAAGTGGCGCCAAATACGTCATAAAGAGGTGGGAGTGTCCTTTTGTTCACGAGTGATTTACACTTGCTGCAGTAGTCTCTGGTCAGCTCACACTTGCTATGACACTGTGGCTGGGGCTTGTTGAGGTTTGCCACCACCACCACCCATGGATGTTGGAGCTGCAGGAGGAACGTTGACTTGTTGTTGTTGTTGTTGTTGTTGTGGAGGTACTATCAGTTGTTGTAAGATTTCTTGACTGGCATTAGCTTTTAATACAGTGTTTTCATACTCTAGTTGATTTATACGTCCAGTTAATTCAACAATCTTTTCTTTCAGAACTTCAACTTCCTCTCGAACCGCAAACATCAAGTGGCTCTTTACAAGGTCCTGAAAACATTAGAATATTATTAGTAATTTTGTCTACATTTTTTTTTTTAAATATAATTTAAAATACTATTAATAATTTGTCTGCATATACTAGATTTATTACTATTATTTTAAAAATTTGTGATAAAAAAACAGCAAATTTGTTCCTTCATTCTAGTAAGCTACATAAAACTACCGGCAAAATTGTTATAAAATTAATTAAACAACAAGAATGTGTAGCTACGCAAATGTAAGTTGTTGTTAAAAATATACTCCAATGTTTTAATTTAATTTTGTACCTAGCAACAACTTGTGTTAGTACAAAGTTAACACTATCGTCGTTGTCTACTGCTAAGAGTGTGTCAGATCATCACATTTTTTATATAATAGAATAAATAACGTAAATGATGCACATTTATATATACGCCACGTAAATTTATGAATAAATGATGTATTGTTTTATCTCGCAATTTCTCCATATTAATTAATACGCAGTGTGTAAGTATTTTCTGCTTTCCTCTACTTCATCTGATACTTTTGTTACTAAGTAAGTGTAACTTAAGAGGCCCCGAGGTAATTCTGTACTTTCCGCTCTGGTAGTTTTCGTTGCTTCTAACCACACAAATAATGTCATAAAAAAAAAAAAAAAAAAAAAAAAACACAGCTGATGCAACTTTACAGCTTTCTCCAAGTTTTTACCTCACCTTAAAAAAAATTCGGACCTTATTTTTTAGTGATAATAGAAAAATGTGCATAAATTTACTAATAAATTAATAAACGATATTTTTTTTTTCCTGTGGTTTTTAATCTTTTTATAACGCATAACACAAATTGTATATTTTCATATATATAGATATATGAAAAGAAAAAAAAAGTAGCTCGTAATGTGGGAGCAGTAACATCACATTGAGTGCGATATTATTAAAAACATTTTGCAATATCATCGCATTACGTGGATATTTGTATATACAGATATATTTTAAGTATATTATACTGTATAACATTGCCTGTCATTCTTTCCAGATTAGCAAATTGTGTACCATAATTTTATCATCTTTGAGTACCGGAAGTAAAACTAGTCTTAACATTAAACATACTTCCTTCTGTCAGTTCATATCGTTACCTTATATGGTATGAAGTTAAAATAAAATAAAAATAATTCAATTATTATTATTACTGTCTTGTTATATATATATATATATATATATATATATATATATATATATATATATATATATATATATATAACAAAATTCATAAGGACCATTTTTATACGTTCTATACTAAAGTACCTAAGTTGCTAATTTTTTATAAAACCACCCTAAATACATATAAAAATGACTGATAGCTAACACTTTTATAATGCACGTATTATTTATGCAAGTCTTTTTTTTTTTTTAATCAACATTTAATTGGTTAATTGGTATTTTGATCAATTAACTGAAACTGAAATAAAACAATAATAAAAATGTAACTAAAACGGCCAAGGCTGACAAGATAACTAAAAATAAAATTACTTGGGTGGGAAAATACTGTCTTTATAATAACATGCCCAAAACTTTCAAATAGTATCAAAATTCAATGAAAACGTGTTTCAAAAAGTATAATATTATGGTATATTATAGTTGATAATTATCGGACTTGCCTTTAATTTTACTGATTACAGTGGTGTAAATGTCGTGAATTTAAACTTATTAACATGAAAAAAGAAAAAAAGGTAAAAAAAGGTAAAAAAAAAAAAACTAGTAAGGAAAACTGTTATTTAATGAAATAAATTTTGCGTATATAATTTTGCTACAATATCTTTTCAATCAACATTGCTCATTGAATAATTATATTAACGTAGAAAAATCTATAGAAGCTATGTGTATAGCAGAAATCCCGTGACAGTAGAATGGGTCTGGATCTTACTCAACCTTGTTGTAAGATGATATCAAAATGAAAGCAACAAAAAAAGCCATGCAGTCTATCTTATAAAGTACATACAGTATGTATGTATGTATAACCACCACTATGAGTACATAATATATTATAATATACATAGCCAAGGTTATCAACAACAAAATAACAACTTTTATAATGTACTCAAAGATCAAATATTAATTGTCATATCTTTCTATCTAAACACGGAACCCCATCATTTGTACCAGCAAGGCCAATCAATTATCAAGAGCAAAAATTATTATAATTAAAAAAAAAAAAAGCAATATAATAAGATAAATTGTAGAAATATTAATAATGCAAAATAAATTAGCCTTAAAGCCATAGACCACATGAATGAGCTTTTAAATTATTAAACATAAAATGAGATCTCCAAAACTGATTTTTACCAGAAGAGAGCGTACAAATACTGTGAAGTATGCCATTGAAGTGATTTTTTCCTGTTTCTGACGTCAGAAACAGGTAAAAATTAGTACGAAAATGTTAAACGGGTTGCATAAGTCGAAATTTTCTGATCACTGCTAACGGGGGTTTGAGATAAACTAATGTTAACATCATCAGTAATGTAAATGCTATCATGTTTTCTTCTGGTCTATTCCTTTAAACTTTAAAGTTTAAATTAATTTTTATTTTGCATATTCATATGTAGGTTATTAGCATAAAAACTGCATTAAATTGTTGTTGTGTATCTTGGAAGATATATAAAAAAAAAAAAAAAAAAAAAAAAAAACAACTTTATAATATAACGCAGCAAAGTCATACTGACGATAAGTATTTTTCCATATAGATATAAAAATATCTCTTGACTTTTCTCAAGACCTATACTGTTACGGTCATATCTTATGCGATATTGACACTTGACCAAAAAAATGACGTCATGATTTATCTTACATATTCTAATACATCAGAACTTATTATCACGTAAGCTACATAAAAAATAAAGAAGTTATACGACTTTGTTTAAGATATAACATTTCTCATTATTATATATTTACTGTTGGTTATATGTCGGCGAAGTACTTTCGTATATACGCAATACATATTGACTTTAAGTACATGCTAAATAATTTTAAGTCCGCCTCTGTAAATCCGAAAGGTGACTTTGTCACTCGTGACTTGGCTTTACTTTTTGAGTGTTACTAAGCAGGTATAAGAAAAGAAATTGACGTGAATATAAGTTAAAAAATGGACATATTTTATTCCTTCAATACAGTACGTCACAATTACTTTATAATATACGATTGTTACTTTGCGTGAGAAGAATATATAAAGACAAAATAATTGTATAATTTAGAATTAAATAACAATTTTTGTTTGACTGGAAAATGATGATGATGGCTGATTTAAAAGCAATTTGTATTTAGTGACAAAAAGTCACTATTTAAAGCTTCACATATGCCAATAACGATTTGCATCACTCCCTTAAAATAAATATAACAAAAGGCTCGTCGTCGCGACCCTGAAATATCCCATCTATTTAAAAATGGTGATAAATGAGGTGGTAAACTTAGACAACCACTTGGCTAAGGTTTAATCAGACGAGGATTCATTACTTGCTAGCAAAAGCTAATTATAACTTTAATGTTAAGTTACTTTCATCGCTTTTTAATGTTCAAAACATTAGGTGTATGAAGATAAAGATAGAAGTTACGTATCTTTATTTTTATCCCAGTAAATTACAGTATACAATAATTAAAAGTAATTAATAAGTTTATTTTAAGGTATTAGATTAGGAGAAGTCATAGAAATAGAAACTTAGAATTGATATAATATTATGAATATCGGTTCGATAACCCCTACTCTAATGTTTGAAATGTTTTTCATTGTGACAACACAAGCTATAGTATAGTATACATACTACCCCAAAGTGAGCACCAAATGTGACGGTGCAGCCACCTAGCGGATGGAGAACGAGAGTGTATAATGATCGAAGAACACGCAATGCGGTACTTGAGCGGGATGTCTGCACCCGCGCACTAAAGATGTGTAACGTAAACCTAACCCACCACGAGGAGACAACGTGTTGCATGTTATCTCTCTTGCTCACCAGTAATTAACTGACAATATCTATTTGTTTGCTTCCTTTCTCTAATTATAATAAACTACCTTCCAAGGAAAGATTAAGACTTTTCAGAAATTTCGTGACAGACTTTTTTTTTTTTTTTTTTTTTTTTAACCTTTGAACTTTATTTAGCACATTATCAGCATGACAGTTTTTTTTTCTTAAAAAACAGAATGAATTTAATTTTCTTCCTACACAATAATTATATCGATTTAAATGTCATTTCACTTGAATATCAAGTTATATTGAAATAATTATATTATACATACAAGTACACTAAAATTACATATATATTAAACATGAAATTTCGTGCTTTTTCCATATTTAAGTCAAGGAGAATGCAGTAAATTTTTTTTAAATACGTAATACTGTATATATGCGTGTAAAGTTATCAATCCAATTATAACCAGGAAAACATATGTTTGATATAAAAATTAATTGGGCCATATGTAAACAATAAAAAATAAATAAACATAATATTGACAAGGACGTTGAGCTAGGGAGTCGACTTTCATCGATCCTTTCTCAAACAACGACATTTGAAAACTGAGTATTGAAAAGGACACATGAATGTTAGATAACTTTTGAGTAATAAAGGGATTTAGGGAATTGTTTGAAGGCTGAAATCAAATACCCAAAAGAAAAGTTCTTTGACCTTTAACAAGTAATGATATAAAAGAAAAACGTGTCGGTAAAAAAGGCTTGAATTCGACTGTATTTAAATTAAGTATTATTAAAATTTTGCGTGAGGCAGGCTGGTTGCAGCCTAGGCCAGTGCGTCTCGCATTGTCTCTAATCAATAATTCTTTATAAACCACGCCCACTGCGGCACGTGTTCACAACACACGCGTACGTCTGCCCGGGCTTCTTTCTACTCATCATCCAAAACAAGGCACGTGCTTGCCTGGATTTTTCAGCAAAAAAAAAAAAAAAAAAAAAGTTTATTGATTTTGAAATCAGCTTACATACACAGTGACTTGGGAAATCTTTGATAACAAAGGAGCGCTAAAGCTGTTATTGAGAACAAAGAAGATGGTTCACGTTTCACCACTATCATGATTTAGATGATTGATCTAGTCACAGGGTGGGGGGGTTGTTATTGTCCTGCATGTTTAGCGGTCACTTTCATGATTGAAAGTCGATCATAGTTGCTCCCACCCTCTAGCTTTCTCATGGACTTGCCTCGTGTAATGTCGCAATGTCTCTGCAGTCCAATTGCTCTACTATATGTAACTCAATTTCAATTAAATTTACTGTTTTGACACAATGTTGATGTTAAACAATGTTAGCTGAATTATTTACTTTTTTTTCCCCCTACTACCCTATACTACCCATAATATAGTAGAGAAAATTCTAGTTATATAAAGTTTACTAATATAATTCTCAATTTAATAGGCCTTAAATATGCATTAAAAAAACAAAAAAATGTAACAATAATAAATAAATTAAATAAAACTACAGCTAATACAATAATTTATTCATACATTGAAAAAAAGAATTAACTTATAGAACGAACTTAAAATAATTACTTATAACAATTCTAGAATGTTTTATTATTATTATTATTATTTTATTTTTACAACGAAATTGAGGCTTCAAATCTTTACGCATCTGATACACCGTCAACTGAAAACTGAAATGTTATACGTACGTAAATGTCAAGATAAAAAAAAAAAAAAAAAAAAAAAAAGTAACCAAAATGTCACTCAAAAGTAAATTTCAATTAAATTATGTAAAAGAAAAACATCTTTCCTGTCTTTTATCTGTCAACCTTGACCCAAATTTTCCAGTGCTGATTTTAATGCAGATATACAGAGAGATGCATCGCCTGAGATTGAAAAATTCGATACTATGTCTTTTTCTCATATACACCTAATAAAATAAATGCTCGCAAAAGTTTTATCCCAATGATAATAATAAGACGTAAATGATTTTAGTTTTAATATACGTGGTCTGAAATATTGGGATGATAATTAATGTATAAATATATAATAAGATTGTAAGCAACAACAATAAACGTGTCTTATTTACAATGTAATATTTATTTATAGCCACGACATTCAAGCATAAGGTTGCTAAAGAAACTCCTAAGACAAACATAATATCATACTCGTGGTTTTGTGGCCCAGTTATAATTACGTTATTACTTGGAGGTCTTCTCTTTCAAAGGGATAATAAAATAAATTGTATGAAGGTGAAGGAAGGTGTATTATACGTCACCGAGGTTATAACATCACGACACATGCCAAATTACTTACAAATTTCGGTTCGTTCTTTGTAAGTCTATTACTGCAACCTTAATTTTTTTGTTTTTGCGAATTACTTCTTTAAAATTAAATTTGGGACAGTTTTGAAATTGAATTTGGCACTTAAAATTTTTCCACCCTCATGCTTTAATGCGCTTTATTTTAATTGCCATACATTCAGCAACTAATAGTTGTTTTGTATACAAGTTTAATTTAAAATTTGAATTCGTTCAACCCACATATTATTTGCCCCAACAAACATCGATCCTACGTAAGTACGTCACCAATGGTCATACCATATTCACGAAAACCAGTTTAAACCAGTTTGTTTACTACGTTTTTTAGGTTTGGAAAAAAAAATCAGTCGCAGATTTAAAAAGAATTACGTTGGAGAAATAGGAAGAAGGAAAGGTCTTGAAAATCCATTAATCATACTAGGAATTTTGAAGCATGGCATGCATTCTATATTTCCTTATGCGATTATGACAACAACAAAATAAAAGCTCAAAAAGCTACGAAAAATATGAATAAATTCATAAGTGTTGTTTTATCTGTGGTAGTCTCAGATATGGTTACAATGGTTTAAAAGGAAACTTTGCTTTTATACAACTCGTTATCTCTAGATGCTTCTAGTTTAATATAAGAAACTATACTTTGCTTTTAAGATCTCTTGTTGTATGGAAAAAAGAAAAAAAGCTACGCAATGAGACAAACGCAGTCTAACAATTAGGCACGTCGAGAACAACGGGTCGATAGTGAAGCAACCCCTAACCAAAGCAAAAACCTCCCCCATGGCCCGGGCTATGTGCACCAGATCTAGGTCAAAACCACGCCTCCTTCTCTTTGCTAACAATACGCGCCATTATCTTCTCTTCCTTGTGCACCACCATCCTCATATTACACTACAAACATTTGCATATCTCGGTAGAAAAAGGGCAAATGTGTAAAACACACACAGAGGTTTAACTTTTTATAAATGCAGAGATTTAAACGATGGAAATGAAATCTTAACATTTTTTTTTCTAAACCGTGCATCATTTAATTTTTTTTTCTTTCTTTCTTTCGCACATAAATTATGATTTATAATGTTAAATTAATAATGATGATAAAATACTGATAGTTTCATATTCCCACTACTCTCTTTTTAACTAATCAGAAGATGATATAATACTTGATAAGATTAAAAATTACATTACACATAGGTAGCTATGTATATTATATAAATGTAAAAAGATTGTAGTAAAATTCAAAATTTACGTTACATATAAACCTTTGTAATAAAAAGTTACGAGCTATATAATAGAATCCTATATTGGATAAATTTAATAGTTTTTCGTAATGTAACTTACCATGGCTTGCTCTATCTTATTGTCAATGGCCACTGCACTTGCACCAGAGGAGCTGTAACATAAAAACATGAAATACATTATTACACGACCATGACACACATCACATTGTTATATCATTGTTGGGAACAAATCACAACAGAGAAAAAATAATCTACAGCCGTCAAAACAAACTGTTTCCCTCAAAAAATCTCATACTTCCGGGTTAAAATACAGAGTGACATCTTTTTTTTTTATTGACTGCATCAGTAAAAATCACCGCAGCGTAAAAAGTATACAACGTATAAAAATTAAATTTAAAAATTACGTAAATCAGAATGTGAAAGTTAGTCGTATATATACATAAAAAAAAAAAAAAAAAAAACTAAAGCAACATCCGCCATTTTGGTTCACACGATATCTACTTAATACTTGCTTTGCTTTTATAGCTTGCGTCAGGTTTTTATATAGAATATTTACTCAATTGTTTTAATAATTATTATTTCAATTGTCATTAAATTGTATGTACTGTACACGATATATCACGAGACAATTTTGATCATGAGCTTTTAATTCAATGAGAAAATAAAAATCGTTGTTATAATTTTGAATATAGATAGGGTGATATATTTTTAATACCCTAATAAGCTGCATTATTGCAAAAATTATTGTAATTATTGCGACAGTGCCTACGTGACACGCAATCATATTTGTGAATTACTTTATAAAGTAATCGCAATTTTTTCTACGATACACTACTAAAAACAATAATAATTATAACATTATAACAATAGCGATACTGAAATATATAATTTTTTAAATAATGCATCAAATACACTATAGATTACGACCAAAGAAAAAAAGAAATGAGATAACTTACTCTCTGGGGAAGAATTGATCAATATATTTAGCTACAGTATCTCTAAGGAGATCCTGATGTTTAACTGCAAAATTCCACTGCATTTTGATTGTTTTCATGATGAATGTGTCCAATAAAAAGATGCTGTTCTCCAGTTCACACACTCCAACAGCAATGTGGCATGAACTAGGTAGCCAGACTGGCAAAGCAAAAAAAACTCGCTAGCTCGACTCGCTCGCGCTCACTAGCGTTACTGCTAGGCTGGCTGGAGTAGAGCGCCCGCTCGCTCGCTTACTTGACGCTCACCACCGCCACATAAGCTCGTGAGTTGAACTCTCAAACCACTCACTTTTTTTTTTTTAAAGAGTGGGGAACAAACATCACTATAGCCAATCACACCACATCATCTTATATAACTGGACATTATTTCGTGGACAGTTTTTGCGTCAATAAAACTCAAAATATTGATTTTATTAATAATATATTATATTTTGTATATACAGAGTCCAAACTTTTTTAAATTTAATTTAACTTCAAGAAACCCCTTTCAAGTGAAGAAAAAAATAATTTTGCAATATGGACAATAATATATTTGAAAATCAAGAGTACGTCATTCATATGCAAATTATGTAATAAAGATTGGTTTTATGCGAGAATATTATAATTTTCTCCGCAGACACTATAGGGTTATTTAGTACACCCCAGGGAGAAACTAAAACTTTATATTGAGTAATAACATTTTGTTTAATATTTAAAACTAAAAAGTCTTCTGGGTCACCACTTAAAATATCAACTCTATAATGCGCAGTAGAGTAAATATTATGGTAAAATTATAGAAATTACTCGAAATACTTACTAGAAATTTAAATATAACCGTATAGTAACATTAACTTCAAATTAATGATACAAAAAATTACAATTAAATTAAAAAATTAAATTAAATATATATTAGCAACTTTTAATGTAATTGTTATTAACTTTTCCAATAAAAATTTCCAATGAAAATGTATCCTAAAACAATAAAGAACAGAAAGTTGTGTAAATAAATAATAAATGAAATTTTATAATTATGCTCTACTATGAGGTATCCTATAATAACCAATAGTGTACGTGGTTTATACTGGATTTAACCGGATTAACTTAATGATATTATACAAGCAAATAACATCACGAGAAACGATGGTGAGCCACTTAATTTTTTTTTCTTTACCTATAATATATTTAATCTTATCTTGAAATCTATAGAAAAAAAAAAAAAAAAAAGATAGGCAAAACGAAAAACATATTATAGCTGACACGATCAACAATGGTTTTATACTGCGTAGTGTATGGAAATTTATTCACCTGCGTAGGTATATCATACTATACAACCTTTATTATTAATTCAAGGTGAATATGAAAGAGAGAGACCAGTTTTTTTTTTGTCTCATGTTGTTTCTCAGTCACTCATAGCAGACTGTATGTCGCCTTTTGTCATCAGCTTTATACGGCAATTTGACTTTAATTACACCAATTTAATACAATCGTATATAAAATACACATGGGACCATATGTCTGCTAAATTTAATGTGAATTTTAGTCATGAAAAAAGAAGCTAAATAACCAATTTCAGCTATTGAGTCTAGACCTTACTTTCTGAAAGTTCTCGATTTAAAGGGCAGGAGTATTTATTTTATGATAATTAGTTATTAAAGCTTAATCACATCAATATTTTAACTCCATTGTTATCATGAAACAAGGAAAGTGAATTTGACACTGAGATATATTTCATATCAGTACTCACACAATGTGCCAAATAATAACTCAAATCATTTCTGAGTAGATAATAAGTATATATTTTAAATTTACCTGCTAAAAATGAAGAATATAGACGTCGTAATCTCATGCATGATTTATAATTATTAATTACTATATATATTTTGGAATGGGACAGGCCACAGAATGTTCTCCATTCGCTATATAAGCACCATATGGTCATAGAGAAATGTGTGATTCTAGCTGTGGTGAGAGATGACAGCTAGGGAGAGATAAATAGGCGTATGTACCTCATAGTGTCAAGTGATACTGCAAATATTATTGACTATAGTCGAGATAACAAGCTCAACTCTTTCAACAACATCACTTCTCGCGTGCAGTAAGAAAAAGTCACGTTACATTATATATAAAGAGGGAAAAAATGTTTCTTTTTTTATTTAATCTGTACATAGCGTTCGTTCAAGATAAGATATCAATTAAATATTAAATTGATATCACATTAGAAAAACAAGAGAAAAGAAAACTTAATTTACAGGCATTAATCTATAATGTAAACTGACAATCTTTTACTGCGATCAGAACGAGAGGAAAACTCCACTTGAGCGACCTCTCTTATTGCATAATATGATGAACATACATAATGCAAAAAAACGAGGGTCATCTTTGCACATATTGTGACCTATTTGTTATGTGTAGATGTACAGACAGATATATATATATATAAAAAGTGCGTGGTATATATACAATCATATATTTTGCATATAGTATATACGCATGGGTGCAGCTTTACCTCCCGCCAGCCTTGCTAACGCCTGCCTTGGTACCCTCAGGCAAATACTGGCCTCGTCTCAAATCGTCACTCCTCTTATGCCCTACATCTTAAATATATTATAATGTACCAATAACAATTACTCCAAAAATATCACTGGATTTCTAGACCTACGCGTAACTTTTGACTTCCGGATTAAATAATGCAAATAGAACATCAGATTATGAGCTTCAAATTTATGCAAATTTGATGCGTACGTATAATTTGACGTTACAAGCTTGTTGAAATGGCGGGAAAATTTTATTCCAGGACAAAAATGTTTTCACTATAATAATTATAATATACTTCATTTTTTCCCTGGGATATATACTTAAAGCCATAGACCGCATAAAACAACATGTGTTTTTTAATGAATAAACACGAAATGGGATCTTCAAAACTGATGACAATTTTTACCAGAATGTTAATGTAGCCCCACGAGAGAGCGTGAAAAAACTGTAAAGTATGCAATTTGCGTGAAAATTCATGTTTATGACGTCAGAAACATGCAAAAATTAGTATGAAAATGTTATGCGGGTTGCATAAATCGAACTTTCTAATCTCTGCTAAGGGGCTACTCTTGGTTTTTGAGACAAACTAACGTTATTTTTGTAAATCTCGTCAAGTGTTTTGTGATATAAATGCTTATGTTTTTCTCCGGTCTATTCCTTTCAGTATACCTGACGTTTATACAATAAAAGTTGAGTTCAATATACTTTGACATAAAAATTATCAATAAATAAATAGAAACTACATTAATACAATATTAAGAATGGGAACCGCGTGCACGTTATAAACAAGCAAAACATTGTTGTTTTTATTTTTCTCTAGTTATTTACCGATAGCTGTATTATACTCGCCAAGCAATATACTCATTGAGAAAATACTCGCGCCATTCAATACGTGAGTATCAATTACAATACGAGTAGCGGGAATCGATTTCTTCTATATCGATTATAAATCAATCAACGTGATGGACAATGTGGGAGAGAAGGGAGGGAAGAATACAAGAAATTCTTTGTGTACTTATGTTTAATTGTAACTCATTGAACCTTGTTGATCTTTCAATTGAACTATAACTATTTTGTACATTGCGAGTACTTGTATCTTTTGTCACGACATAGCTAGTCTCCACAAAAAGAGAGGATTTATTATTATTATTATATAACCATGTTTAAAACAAGGGAAATTGGGGTGTCAGATTAATGTTCTAGAAATCATTATAGACTTACTTGTTAGTTGTAACTGCTTTGAAATTGAAATTTATATTCCATTCTTTTATGATTGATAAATATTCCAAAGAGACTTAACAACAAATATATTTCTTTAGTTACATTACATTGAAAGTGGGCGTGGTTTGCTAATTAGATAATGAAGGGGAAAATCACGTGATGTGCAATTTATCGCCCCTTGCTGTGAAATAATGCGCACTTTGCGTGATCAAAGACTTTGTCAACACGAATGACGCTATATAGTAGCAAAATAACGATACATACATATACCTGTGGATTTAGACAACCATGCACTTGACATCAGTAAACACAAAAATAACATGAATTGACTTCGTGCCGTGCACACTGACCAAAACAATAATTTTTGTTTAAGAAAAAGAAAATTAAAAAAAGGCTGTCTCAAAAATAAGTAGATAACATTTTAAAAATTAGTTGTTTTCAATTTAACGTTAAAAGGATTTTAGTTCACAAGTGCGTCATACGTATATAACTTAGTTAAATATAAATTACGAATTGAGGGCTTCTTTTTTTGCTTTCAAACTGTATTAATTTAACTACGCTAAAAGTGTTTGTAAAATTTAGCAATGTAAAAAGCTCTTAAATAATCTGCCACGCATTTTCAACCTATATTATTTATTCGCCCTTGTATTAAAATACCCTCTTACAAATAATTGTCTTCAGTAACCTTTCTTATACAGCTTTTTTTTTAAATTTTGGTGGAGTCGATGTACATAAATTATCAATATCATATTTAGGCCACAGCCTTTGCATAAATGTGTGAAAAATGACAGCCACAAATTAGCATTTTGCTGCAATACGTCACTAGTTTCTGTACTAGCTGCAAAAGAAAAGATCGTAATATAATGCAATCTTATTTATTACAAAATGCCAATTTACTCCTTAAGGTATAATACATAAGGCAATAACAAGAATATAAAGAGAGAAAATAACAACGTGAAATGCATGCGTAAATCAAACGCAATATCTTACGCAGAAATTTAGTTTTTTTTTTTTTGTTACAGTAGCTTTCTTAAAATACTAAACAGTCAACTCATTTATGATAAGATTGACTCAAAATAATTTCCTGTCAAAAGTACTAAAATTTAGAAAACAAACATTCATTTTACAATGACTACACAGCATTTCTGACTTAATTTTAGATAAAACTGTTGGTTAAAAAAAAAAAAAAAAAGAAAAAAAAAAGCGTAATTGATTAATGCCGGTAACTTACGACCAAATACAGGATCTTTTCACACTTGCTGGATTGGCTCCCACAATAAGTGATTGTGGACGTCTAGGTAATGTAGGATATCTCTGAGGTGAGGGTAATTCACGTTGAGATCTAGGATGATGTGGGGGTGGTTGAGGGCTGGTAGGTCGATACATAACTGTATTATTACTATAGCCGTCTCCACATCAATTCAAATGTGGTACTGACTGATATACTCTTAGGACTCTTAAACTCACTCTGACTTTTTTTTTCTCTCTCTCTTATGTGGAGGGAGAGTGAGTATATAACCTCATCACATAACTATATACTATATTTCTCCTCTCAACTCAATTGCCTTGGTATGACGTCACTTATTAATCCAAACATTTCACTATAAAATATATTACTAACAAAAATTTATGACTTATGATCATTAATATTATTATTATTATGCTAAAATAACATGTAATTCAAGGTCTCAAATATATATTGTTAATGGTGTGCGTATTGAAAATTATCATATAGTATTGTTTAAGAGATTATATCAATAACTGCGTAGTATAAAAGTTGCAACAGTTTTATGGCTTTATTCCCTTTTGATAGGAGGAAACAAAAAACAGATTTTTATTTATTTATTTATAGATTTTCAAAGTTAAACAATCTAGTACACCTTGGGATTATTTTTTTTTTTAAATATAAGTTGTCAGGCATAATATGAAGAGTTAGATGTTAGCTAGGATGGAAAATTTTTGCCTGATGATTATGTCCTTGTAATGCCCCTTGTCAAGTCGGTACCCACGTATACCATTCGCAGCTGCCTGCCTGCCTGCCTGCACCACGTGTTTAGGTCAGAGGTTAACTAGTTCGCCATGTCAACTACCCTAACTAACAAGACAATGATTAACCTAAATCCAAATTCACAACCCGAGCGATTTTTTTTTTACATGACCAATTAAAAAAAAAATCCATTAAATTTGCTGAACACATTAATGAAACTGATTTATTTTAATATGTATAGTTGTATATGTAAATTTGTCACTAATTATAGAGTGGGCTTCATTAAAGTAAAGAATATAAATAATAGGATAATTGGAAGTATACGGTGAATATTTTGATGAACGACATGTTGACACTATGCTCTTCATTTTTAATTATAAATGTTGCAGTTTATGGGATTAGTTAGTATAAAAAAAAAACTAATGGACAGTTATTAACAATTATATATTTTATTTATAGGTACCTGTCCTTGTAATATGATGATATATTAAATATTTTTTTCCCCATTCATTACAAGGCCCACCCTTGTCAAACATTAAAAAAGTTATTATTATCGGCAACTGGAATAAACTGGTCCATTGCGTATGACCCTCGTTTTAAAAATTACAAATAATAGTATAATTATCAATGCCAATTTTAGTATTTTTATCTATAATATTATTATCTTGTAATCTATTACGTAATATATTATATTTAAAAAAAATATTTGATTAATAGGCGAGAAAGACACCTCAATGTTAAATCATTTTACTTCCAATAAAAATAATATAATAATAATAATATATTTATATTCTTTATTATTATGAAATAAAAACTTGCCATCTATAAGAAAAGTATTGAACTAAATAAAAGCCATCTTGTGGAGAAAGTTTAAACTTGACGGTATATGCAAATGAGTTTGGAGCCATGAGGTCTGGCAAAGACAAAAGAGGCGTGGTGTTATACCATGTGTGTGTGTGTGTAGTGTGTATGTATGTGTGCAAAGAGAAGACCACACAAGCGCAATTTATTCCTTGAGAGCAACAAGTTACAAATTAACAACGCAAAAATAATCAAAACTTCACATCATGTTGAAGTTATTCCATTATAGTTTATTATGAATGAATCTTACATAAAAAAAAAATGTAAGCTACGATTAAACTAAATATAAGTACAGTACAGTACCTTTCCGTGCATGATACAAAATTAAGATAATAGTAAGACAATTTTCAGCAAAAGCGATTAAAATCTATGTTATAATGTAATTATTATAATAATCTTGATTTTATTTCAAGCAAAGAAGAAAAAAACAACAACTTATTATATTTCGATTTTTTTTTAATGCAGTATCCTAGAAGGTAGGCTAAAATCTCGACACTTGTGCCCCTCTGGTTGCATACACTATAGGATACAACCATCAAGCCAAGCGCCATACTTTACTTACTAAAATAAAACAGTGAAGTCATTTTTAACAATGACGTAATCAGTATGATAAAACTTGCTCCCTTGCTGTGAAAATTAAAATTTAAATGTGTTTATTATTCAACGTTAATAGCATTCGTACATGAAAACATTAGCATCGATTTAGAGGGGAAAATAATAATAATAATAAAAAAAAAAAAAAAAAAGGAGTGCAGTAAGGTGCAACAATTTTTATTGTTTATACTTTGTATGTTGCTTAGCAACGCGGGGTCTTCATTACATATTCAATAACAATAGTTATGGCATTAACTTATTGTGGTGAGGAAGTGTTTATTATAACATATTACGTGTTTTAGCAAGTCATTTTTACACTAGATTACATAAAAGTAATACTAATACTTATACAATAATTTAGTTTATTATATAACGCAATCGTTATAAGTATATGAAGTAATGACCTTTTTTTTTGGTCGATATATTAATTCTCATACATAAATGAACATCAGTAGTTAATATTTATATTTTAATACGTAAGAGTATGGGTACAATGACGTTATAAAGTATTGTTACATAAAATGCGGTTACGCTGCGGTTATTTCACTTTGAAAAGTAATTATTATTGTTCACGTACATACGAGAAGTATAATATTATAACAATACAAAAGTCACGGTGACATTCAGCATCTATACATACATACAGTGGTAATAAGTGCGGGCGGAGGTACAAAATGCCTACAAGAGAACCTGCTCTTCAACCGGTCTCATGTATACAAGTGAACCAGTTTTTTACTCTCCAAGCATAACTTTGCTATACGTAGCTTGCTTCTTCTCTTGCTATACTTTTAAAACGTGATTTTCATTAAGAAAACGAAATAATATTTATTTTGCACAAATTCTAACGCTACTTTTTACGTATATCAATTATATGATACTTAAAAATGAAATTATCTTGCAAAGACCATGGAACTAAATGAAAAACAATTAAATAGGTCCATTTTAAAATAACAAATTTGAATAATAATAATTCTACATTAAACAACGTGAAAAACCTATTTATCTTTACTATTGTAATAAAATTCATATTAAACCATACAAAATAATAAATATACTAGAGATTTTACAGCGCAATAAATACTAAAGATAATAAATATTTCTTTTGTTTTACGATTTTATTTTGCCCTCGAATGGTAACTAAATGTATATAATAATACATACAAAAACACGTATAATAGAATATATAGAAATTTCAATAAGTGTAAATAAAATAAGTTATTTATTATGTATAGACAAAATAAAACACAGACGTTTAGACTACATAAGGTCAAAGTTATATAGGCATAGTAAGTGAAGTGCCAAAGCATTTGGCTAACAACAACAATGTAAAATGTTTTCACAGTTTCAATCTCTGTGTGTGTATATTGAAATTTCATTACGTCCAATACATACGCTCAGCACGATCTTATACAGTATGTACAGTACATAACATACGTATATTACTGGCCTTGTACATTTTATATGTATATACCTTCTTTTTTCCTTGAGACAAATTGTTTTTTTGTCTATATAACAAAAATAATAATAATACGCTAATATTTATACCATCAATTTAAATTCCACAAAATATCATTTTCTCTCTTTACCCAAACAACGTATAATTATACTTAAACTTTGCGGAATTGACAAAAGTAGTTTTGTTATAATATGTTCTAAATTTTAAGTCAATTCTATTGAATTCTTTTTAAAAGTGTCCTAGTTATATAGTAATATCTTAAAATGTGTTATAAAAATATTACAGTTATTTGAAATACCTTATCTGTATATTATCATTGTTATTTTTACTTTTGATTTAATTAAAATGCTATCGTTCTGTATTTTTTTTCCACCCTATAATTTGACTTATGGTTATGTAAACAAAAAGATCCCTTTCACTTCTCCACCGTATCACCCGCAGACGGGATGTTAATCAGGTGAGAACGATATCTTATATTATAAAGGGAGGGAGTCTCAATTCTTTTGCTTCACTCGCTTATTTTTTTTTATTATTATTATTTTTTTTATTTCGCCTGGCAACAGAGAACGCACCATGTCGTGTGATTGCTCGCGCACCAATCCCTGGCGTTCACTCTCACTCATACATATAGTTTGCCTGCATCCGCGCTCAAATATATATACTATACATACATACCGTGGTGAGTGGTGTTTGAGATACTCAAAATTATCTTCGATACAATACACTGTTATAATAAAAGTGTAAAATTAAAAAACTCATTAAAAACTTTTTTTTTTTTTTTTACCGTGTACTAATGTCAATAGAGCCAAGTAGTACTTAGCATGATTCTTATTCATTAAGACAATCTTGTTACAAAGCAAATAAAACCATACATGTGCTGACTCTCTCTATATGCTTACTTTTCTTATGTTCAAATACATAAAAAAAAACTTCTTTAAATAAAGTTCTTTGACACGCTAATAAGACTCTCTTCATTATGCGTAAAAGTATTATTACATCATTACAATATTTTTGTACATTAAAATATAATAACAAACGTGGTTTGTGTAGGTACTTGAGTTGAAAGTAAAATTGAATTAACCCAGCTATAAAAAATTAAAATTATTATTATGACTGCAAATATCGTAATATATCAAATCACGACTTGGTCGGCGTCCTACATTGATTTTTTTTTTTTTTTTTTTTTTTTTTTTTTTTTTGCAATCACTTTATAATAAATTATATAAATTAAATCGACTTGTCGAGCATATTAGTATCACGCAATACATCGATACGACTATTTATTATTCTTTTATATAACATTTTATAATGAATTCAGTATAAAAATACCGCAAAATTAACCATATTATTGCTATATAATTTTCTTGTAAATGACACGTTTTAAGATAATTTCAGTATTTTTTGTATGGACATTTTGTTTGCAAAATTAGAGCAAAAATTAATTAATACAAGTATAATTTATTAATTTTTGCTTATAGTATAAAAATTAATTAATACAAAAGTATAATTTTTGCTTATAATTTATATTCTCATTATTATTCTTATTGCCAACACCCATGTAATGAATTAAATAACATGATCAGAAAGAATTTAATACATATATTAAAAAAAAAGGGCATTAACTAAGAAAAGAAATACTTTCACTTAAAAAAAAAAAAAAAAAAAAAACGCCGGCAACATGCAGTGTGTTTTTGTTCGTTCATTTCTTGAGAGTGTTTTTGTTATTATTATTTTTTTGATTCACACTTTCACTATTGAATCTCTTGAACTTGCTATATAGCCACACGGTAGTTATACCAGCTTTCTCTCAGATTTTATTATATACAAAATGAAGTGTTTATTTATTATTCTACGTATACCTTAAAATGATATTTATAGAAGATATAATATTTTAAAATGTAGCATCATTTTTGAATAAAAATTTTATGTCGTTACTGATAAGAAACTTCCTTTCATTTAATATTTTTTTTTTTTTAGTCACGAGACAAGCAAGCTTAGAAGAAGAAAAACTATGTACGATGTAATTTTAACTTACGTATGTTCTACAATAAAAAGACGCGTTAAAATAGTATTATTGACGTAATCACTGATAAATTTAGAATATTTACGTATTCGCTGGGATACTTTTTGTCTTTTCTATAGATTTTTATATACCTTTACTTCAAGTATATTTTTCATGAAATAATTTTATTTCTTACATCATATAATAATACCTTTAGGATAAATCTTCAATCACTGGTTAACATTGTAAATTCTTTTACTTTTAGTTAACAAGTATTTCTCTTTACAATAAATCTTGTTTCGATGTAAATTTAAGTCCAGAAATGCAGTTTCAAAGTAGAACATGATTTTTTTTATTATACATAATCACCATATAATAATGAGATAGAGTATGTTATTACTACTGTTGTTGTCCTTCACTCTACATTACGCGCCTCTTTGTCTCTCGCTTTTACATTATTTGTTTTTGTTTACGTGGAGACTTTATATGACGTCATAATATCCTCATATGTATATCGACAAAAAAAAAAATCAACACGCACCACGAGAGGTAAAAAAGCAAGGTATAAAAAAGAAGAGAGGGGAGTGGTATAAATATGTAGGTCTATAATGTTATTTAATATGAATATGAACCTTAAGTTCGACCCTCTTAAATGCAGCTGGCTATATAAGAAAATAAAACACAATGTACAGGTCAAGTCATAAGTAATACGCAAGGCTGAATTATTTTAATATTGAGATATGAATGATGATTATGATGAATATAAAAATGCAGTTCATTGAGCTTTAGATCAATGTCATATTTCAATTAGTTTGTTTTGTTTTTATCATGACATCATTTTTTTCCTCCGCGATAAAAAATAAAGGTTATATTTGGAGATATTTTATTTTTAGACTTCTCTTATTATTATTTCAAATGTTTTGAGAATTGGTTCATTGTTATGGCCTAACAAAGACACATAAAGGAACCAATCGCTGGGTTTGTTATGAAAGAACAGTTTTCAATATATAAACAAAAAAAAATCTTGCGTGCGTTCCCTCCGAATTATATTGTAAGCAAATATAAAAATAACGCAGGTGAGGCTGTATGTTACCATGCAAATTAAATTTTTTTAAATTGGGAGAATGAAAGCAACAAAATAATTTAAATATTGTTGAGATTTTGTTCTTTTTTTACCTGACCATTCTTGAGAAATTTCTATGCAGATTTTGCCGTAGTTCTTTACGAGTGTAACCCCAAGCCGGGGGTGTTCTCCGAGAGGCTGCACCTGTGGTGGTATCGGAGGGCATGGCACGCGGCGTCCTAGGCGCCTCGACCGACACCCGCGACTGAAAAACCCCTTCTCACTCGTAGCTCGTCGCCTCGACGGACGTACGATTGCGGTGTGAGTGAGCAACGAGCAAAGCAAAAGCAAACCGCGGCGAGCTAACTAAACTAACGCAACGCAAGCAAGCCAACCAGGCAGTCAGTTAGCTCTTTTTCTCGCCCCGCCACGCAAACATTTCTTGTGTATAAGCCAACACACAAGTCGCGTATTTTCTAATCTAATATACATACAAATGAAAATGTCAAATTACTTGGCACACACCAATATATTATAAATAACATGACACTTTAATGTTATTTAACTGTAACATTAGTTGTTGTTTTTTTTACAAATATCCCAAACGTGAGTTGTACATACTATTTATTTCTCATCTTAAGAGACTTTGTACAATAATAAACAAATGAGTTACTACATTGTTGCTTGCAATGACATTTGATTGACCTATTGCTTCAAGACAGAAATATACAAGGGCATATGTGCACTGCAGCTAATGCAATCGTATGTGCACCCTTGCTTGTAATACATACTGTATAATTCAAAGCTAAATGCATGCTGGCTATTTTTACCCTTTAATATTAGTTTTGTAATGATTTTTTATTGCAAATAAATATTTCATAATGATAACTTCCGTTCATCTGGTAAAGAAGACTTTTACAAATTATAATCAAGTTATTTTAGTTACTAATCAACACAGCAATTTGTACAAATTATTAAAATTTCCAAGTATTAGCCTCGTTAACCAATTTACAAACTATCCTATAATAAAAGGAAAAATTTCCGGACTAATTATTTGTCATTTTTGTACACTTTTTTTTATATTATTCCAAGGCTAAAACATTAAAAGCTCTGACATTTGTGACTTGTTTACGATTGCTTCCTATTTAAAATTTTTTTTATTAAAAGTATTGTATCATTAGTCTTTATACACAGAAAAAAATAAATAGTAATGACTTTTTCAAAGTTTCTAAATGGGATTAGAGGGAAGAAAAAAAAAAAAAATGACAGTAAAACTTACTTCCCAAAAAACAAAGTAATCATGTGATTTTTTAAACAAAAAAGTTCTTTTGATAGATATAGCTATCAAATCAGACGACAAAAGCAAGCTATATGATAAAGAGTATTTTATTATACATCATATATTATATTTTTTTGTCAACACTAACAATTCTCAAGTACGTTGTGATAAATTCTTCATACTGTTGTATTGATAATTTGCTTACAAGGTTACATACAGTTCAATTACAAGAAGGTTCTTTTACTTGCTCAAAAAAGTACATTACCGCAGATTTATGTATATTTCAATACTATATTGCTCACGTCTATATTTTTCAATGTTCTATTTTCAGATCTTCTTAAAAGATTTTTTTGACATGATTGATCTTTTTCAAGTTCTTTGCCAATTTCAACACTTATAACTTTGATTTTTTTTTTAATTTTATTTATATTATCATTATCTTAATAAAGTTGTTTATCAAATTAAATGATAATTATAGAATTAAGATTTACACAATTTGTGAATAGGAATCTTTGAACTTAAGTTTTCAGGGTTAATGAAAATAAATATAATTTGGTGTAAAATTATCACACAAAAATCAATCAATGTTGAGAAGAAGTACATGTTTGATTGAAGAAAAATACAAATAATAAGAATTTTTTTTGAAGAAATTTATTAGTGTTTATAATAATATACTGTTATTATGTTGTTGTTGTTTTTCTCACGTTATTTATTTTCAATCTGCAATTTATTTCTAATCTGCATAACTATTTTGCATAGAGAAGTCCTATCTTCATGCATGCTAAATTTCTTTATTAACAAGGATTACGCGTTGTTTGTGCAAATTTGGTATAAATTATAAATATGTATAATTACAAAGGAAAAAAGTATAATAAAAACTACACTGTTACAATTATATCAATGAAATGTCTAAATTTGACTTGGGGGAAAAAAAAAACTTTCTAAAAAATTTCAAACCAAGCATAACCTATTTGATTATGTGCCAAAAATAAACGTATAATATAAATTATTAAGGTCGCTCCATAGCTTTTGCTATAAGCATTGTTATTATACAGAATTATGAGCAATAATAACAAAGATTTTACATTGAAATATAACTTGAAATAATTTAATATAATGAGATAAGAGAAAACAATATTATCAATATTTAATTAATAATATTTGAGAAATTTCGCATGGCAGTTTCAATCGAAAAATTAAAAGTGATTTTGCAAATTTGAAATATCTATATACACATTAAATAATACGTATAATGATGGTGCAGATATTAATTCAATCGATATTAAATTAAAATTAATGGGCGTTATTGTTTTTAAACTGTCTACGCCTTTTTTATAAACATGAAATATTTTTAAAATTATATACACCCTTTTCAACAATAAACATAACTTTTATTATGCCAATTTTATATATTTCATAATTATAATAAAATTTATTTCTTAATAAAAACAAAACAATTCTTTAAATAAAGATAAATAATAATTTCTGTAAAGAATGCCGATAAATTTAATTAATAAAATATATGAAACAAAGTTATAGTAAAATATTCATTCTTTCTTTTTGTTTCTGTGTGACTCGCGGTGTATATAAAATTGCGTGTACCGTTAGTGGCGCGAGTGTTTAACCTACATCGTATACATATAGCAGCATAGCAGCTAGGCACAATCACGGAAGAAAAGCCTCAGCCTGCCTGTTTTATACCTCAAAGAAATAACTCTGCATGGACCTCAAAAACTCTATAGAAATAGTAATGTCAATGATCATTGACCTCCCACAACATTCCTGTCAATCATTTATAAATCGATACCTAAAAATTCAGGTGCATATTAATAACAGTTTAATTTGAAACCACTATAAAGTAAAATTCCGTAAAAGTAACGATCAAGATTAACAAATGATGAGACTAATTAAGAATAGTTAAAATAACCTAGGGGTTATTGTTAATGTACGTGAATAATCTATATTTCATGAATAGAGTTACACGTGTAGTACATTACATTATTCCATAATCAATTGTGAAATAATATTAATATTATAACAAACAAATCCTTAGAATGACAGATAGCACTGGCAGGAGTATATTATGTGTGCTTAACAATATGTGCAACACTGTTGCAATTATTTCCATGCACTTTCATACTGCATGCGCGCAATTGCATTCCACACGTGTGCATACATACTAAATAATAAACTGAAAACAGAATTATTAATTTTGTATCTTTTTCTGTCATTTTATTCTTCTTATCGACCCCCCTGCTAAAAGATTATATCCATGCAGATATTTTTTAACAAAATATTACATAATAATTTTATTGTTTTTAATAGGAGCATTGAACTATCAATTGAGGTCATCTATTTACTATAAAATTTTGATATATTAAAATATAAAGTGTGAATGGAATAAGAAACAGAAAATTTAAAAGTTACGGCAGGTCACGACCTTGACAAGTAATTGGTATACAAGTGTAATCCTCATGGTTAAAACTTCATAATATTTTTCTATGTATTTACCAAGCGGAAATAACATTGTGTCACACATATACTGTATGGTCAGTGTCATCATTTAAGTATCTTAATTTAAAATGACATCTATAAGAATTAATTGACTTTTCTACGCAAAAATTAATACATTTAATTTGTTAATACTAAATAGGTTATGTCAATGTCAAAGGCTTTACAAAAGACAAAAGTAATGTTAATATCTCCTGTATTATAAAGTGCATGTTGGAAAATTAACAACTCTTAAAATTTAAAAAAAAAAAAAAAAAAAAAAAAATCTTATATTAACCAAAAGTTAACTTTTTTTGTAATAGCTAATAAGAAATTGAGTACTAGAATTTTAATGCCATGAGGAGTTTTGATAGAATACTACTATTTCGTATTATGTTATTGTAGTTCATTATCGTATTTGAATTTATAATAATATTTATGTATGTATGAAGATAAAATGATTTCCGCCATAATGAAGTCCCTGCCTATAAATATAACATTATGGTATTATAAACTATAGACTTCATATAAACAAATTATTATTTCTATAAATTAAAAGATAAGAAAACTTGCATAAAATGTATAATATATTTCATATTATAATGAAATATGGTATGGTATGATTTCCTATAGAAAATTAATATTAAATAATAATAATTTTTAACAGGCAAATATAGTATTCTAGAAATTGTTTTGAAATTGTGGATTATTGACAAATAACTTAAATTTCTAAGTATAACGTTGTGAATTGTTTTATAGTTGTTTCTAATGATTTTAATTTATACTGCAAGTAAAACAGAGTGCAGTACATACTCTGTTATTAAAAATTGAAATCTTTTGCCTTGAAGTAAATTTTTTTTTTTTTTTTTTTTTTTTTTTTTTTTTTTTTTTTTTTTTTTGCAAAGTAGGTAATGATACTGAATGCAATTGATACGTTGAATGAAAGCAAAATATTTCCGAGTCCTAATATATTGACTGCATTGATAAGAGTTATCGCAGGAGAAACCTTGCCAGGAATCAAATGAGGGGGGCCTTGCTATATCGTCATGGTTGGTGCACTACGCGAGGTGAGAGATCTCTGTTGGTGGCCGTACAGCAAGGACGCCATACCACTAACAAAAAATTTTTTTCAATGCACTTCCTTACAAATATGAGGGTGGAAACTGCTTCACATGCACAATTCATAAATATACAAGGGAAGCAAGCTTTATGAAGTGGTCTTCAGAAAAATGAAAAGAAAAAAGATACTTAGAAAACAACGCACCCTATCTATATATGAAGTTCACAAGAAAATTATGAAGTTCCACGCATTTTTTTAAGACGACTCAAACACGTTATTGGGTTTTTTTCATAATTTGATTGTCAATGCCATTTAGAAAGATGATTCACGACTTACTGAATATTTTTCCGCAAATTAATTTAAGTTATGTAAGTACATAACACCTACAGATTGAAAAATTACGTTTATTATTTTAATGCAATTCTTCAATGCATGAATCATTTGCATATCCACCTACACACACCTAACCACAACAACAAACAACGTATATATAAGAATGACACCACAAATTAAATTTTCCTTATTAGGGTTTAGAGACTGATAAGAAGAGAAACATTTAAACTAGAACGTGAAAGTAAATATTTGACGTTGAAAGGAAATCAGAATGAAGAGGAAATGTGTCATAAAGGGATATTACATTACATCAAAAGGCAGAAGCAATCATTATTATACTTTTGCTTTTTTTGTCATGCAATTTCAAGGCTTTTATTTCTTCTTCATATAGTACGTCAGTAATTGGTAATGACCGTGCTCTTGCAACGCGCAATAATCATAAGTCTCGTACAATTGTTCATCCGTATAGAAGATACTTTACATAATATGCAGTGAGCAAAATACAAAATAAATCGAGGGATGAATAATAATTCAATATAAATAAAAATACTTTTATTGTTTACATTGCTATGTGAATAATATTTTGATTTGTATTTTAATTTTAATTAAAAATGTGAACATTATTAGTTTGCTAATGTTATAAATTATCATTTATATTTCTTATACTCTTGTTTCGCATATAAGTATAACATATAGCAAGTATAAACATTCCAACTTTGAATCACCTAAATGGTGTAATAAAAACCTATAGACGTGCATATATCTTTTATTTACGTTTCAAGACGACAACTTCAAACAAATTCAGCAAAGCTATATGAATCGTAAAAATTCTAAACTTAGAATTTGAATGATGTAATGACGTAAGGTACATACATATATGATTGCAAAGCAAGTAGCACACGTGTAGATGCAAATGTACCAACTTTATATGTGACCGTGGTATGGACAACACTATGATGATAGTATCTTTTTGAACTGAATCCTTGGGGGCTAACTAACTCACCCCCTATTGAGACACCCAACACGTGTGTGTGTGTGTGCATCAGGTTTAATTAAAACTGAAGTAAATTAACTTTTGTGTTTGGCTGCTGGGACTTTTCATGACCATCACTCAATTTCAACGGTATATACTTTGTTTAATGCCAAATTCTAAAATTAGATATTCAATGAACCATTTGCCCTTTTATGTACTTTCCTATACACGTTTGTATACGTATTTTAAATTGTATATATTTTAATTGTTTATATAAAAAAATTTAGTTTTTTTGAGTTTAAAATATTTTAGAACATTATTATAAAATCATAAGCAATTCAAAAACAGATTGCTTATAAAAATTTAAATATTACACATTTTATTTTTATTTTAATTTATTTTATTATGAATTTAAGTTTTTGCCATGTGCAAACATTTAAATTTAACACACGCATATAAATAGAATAATAAAATTTATTACACTGTTCAGCAGTATTTAGAATTTACTTTGGTAAATAAATAATATTTATTTTTACAATTTATACTAAATAAACTCTATACTGTAAATCCGGTTGCTTGAAAATTTTTAAGCAATAAAGCTAGAAATTAAGTTTTATATATTTACAGTTCGCTAAATTTAAAAAACATTACTTTGAATATAAAACAGATGACCATATAGCAATAACTTCAAAGACTTTTTTCTTCTCTTTCTTCTTGACAACGTCACAGTATAATTATTATTCAAAAAGGGTAAAAAAAAAAATGATGCTGTATCATGCGAGTTGACGTATTAAACTCTGTAATTTTGATTGTTAATTTGATGAAATTACGTCAATGTTTAGAGAACCTCATATACTCTGCCCTACCTTATATTATAATAAACAGCCTGCTTGCCTCCATGTATAAAAGTATGAACTACATACAATAATAAAAATGACGCACATGAAAACTCAAAACCGGTCCATAAAGGCGAGGCTTTCTTATAAAATATTTGATTCAATCGCCATTTATACATAATTGCATCTGCCTTGATATCAAAAGCAAAATTTTGAATAGAAAATTTCATTATTTTTGAATATGAATAAGGATTTGCAAATAAAGAAACAGAGGGGAGTTTAGGGGGTTACAAAGTTAAGGCGTAGTTACAGTGAAATTTTAAAAAAATTCCCTTTCTGAAAATGGTGTCCTTCATCATATAAAATATTCTCACAGTCTCTCGATTTTAATTTACTTTCTTATAATTAATAGTGGTTATTAAATGCTATTATTATTATTTTTTTGTAATCTACTGCTATTTACACAGCCAAGATATAATAAACAATAACGACTTCCACAGAAACTTCGTAAGAAAGTGCGAGTGCATTTTTAAAGGAAATGATTACTTCATTAATAATTTTGTTGGAAGTTTGTTTATATTATTATCACCATTATCTTTTGCTTTGGCATTGGAAATATCCCGCCATATTAAATCTAAACACATAAAATTAATGCTAAATCATTAACAGTCACATACTGAGCACCTTGAGTAATTAGTCAGTTTTATATTCTAAACAATAGCTTCATAAAATTCTCACAATAAAAAAAAAATACAATGCAAGAAATAATAGTTTTTAAATATAAAATCAAGAACGCATTCACTACCGAAACATTACGTAGAAATGTTAATTATATTTTTTTGTGGTACAAAAAGTAACAATTGTCAATACATGACAATTAAACTTAATTTATATAATAACTATAATAGCAAAAGTGTTTGAAATTATACAGGATATCCACCTGCTTAAAGATTAAAAGCGAAGCACATAGATCGAACCTTGATATTGATGTACAGTACAAGGTTATTATTAACAGCAATTAATTACACGACATATAATAACACACGGGTGACGATATCGATAGTCATACTTTTATCAGTGACGTCATAGCACGTGCTTAGAGAAATTAAGCGGGCATTTTGTTGCCAGGAGGGGCATACATGTAAACATTCCAGCCAGCTTGGCGCCTTTAGTTAGCGCCTCCAGTTATTTATTAATTAATTTTAGTATCAATCAAATGAAAGTTATATAATATTAGTTAATGTATCAAAATTGAAGACACCCCGTAAGGGACATCCATAACCTTTAAAATATTTATTTTGTTTACGTTTTCAACAGTATATTATAGCAATAACTATGTACACCATTGTGTATAATAATAAATCACGTTAGTAGATTGAATTATACAATTATGTAACATCTGCCTTATAATTTAAAAAGTCCCCTATGGTTGATTTATACTGCATGTACTCAACAAAATTATAAGCTACCCTCAAAGTTGTTATTATCATTATTTCTCTCTCTCTTTTTCTCTTCTCCTTTTCTCGCGAGCACGAGCACAAGCCTAGGTCACGTGACGAGTTTTGAGGTCATTAACCCGTAGTTGGAGCTACCCTACCCCGCTCGCTTTGTAACAGCAACTTGGTGAACACCATCATGCATCAACATTCAACACTATATAGCCAGATCATCTATTTTTATATATGTAATGGCAAATCAAAACAAAAAAAGAGGGCATTTCAAGGAGACTAATGCCCAAAATTTAACATTTAAAGTCACCCCATCATCTAAATTCTAATATCAAAATTTATCGAGTCACTTCTTTTTTTTAAATATACTTTTGTTAAGATGTTTATAGGCACTTAAAAAAAAAGTTAAAAATACTGCGTGAGTCAATTTAGCAATGGATTTTTGGACTAGATCCTTAACATTTTTCTTCCTTAACATTATTTTGACTAAAATAGTCCTCTATATTTGTTGCCAAAATTATATAACGGAGAGAGAGAGCGAGAGAGAGAGAGAGAGAGAGAGAGAGAGAGAGAGAGAGAGAGAGAGAGAGAGAGAGAGAGAGAGAGAGAGAGAAGCGTAAAAATTGTTAGACAATAATGACAGGTGACTTCCATGTGAGCCCCCTTCCCCCACAATACTAAATTAAGCGCACTCTTAATGATTGTTGTTTTTGTTATTGTTGTTATCACGCAACCATTATTATTATGTATTAATAAAATCCATCAAACAGCTGCTAATAAGGGAAATATTTATGCATAAAATTTTACCGCTTCTCTCACGTGTTATAGGCATATGTAAAAAAAAAAAAAAAAAAAAAAAAAAAATGTTTACGTAAATTTTATCAGTCCGGGGGTATATAAAAAAATAATTATACAAAAACCATGACCCAAAAAATGTTTCATAGAATTGAAATAGCAACATGGATAATATTATTATTATTATTTTACTATATATTTTGATATGGCAACAAAAAAATTAATTGTAATCTACACTTATAATCAATCGAGTTATTGGTAAATATTGGAGGAAACGGATAGTTAGTGTTTGGCACTACTATAGTGAAACGTCATGCAGTGGTATGGTAAATCCAACATAGAACAATAAAGCACTGTTATATCATGATATATTTTCCTTTTACTTTTTAACTGAATAATTACTCATCAATATAAATATGAATCATATTATAGTCAGATCAACTATAACTGCATCAAGGGCATATGCATACTGTCTTACATTCTACTTTCATAGTGGAAATTTGGAATATCCTGGTGTATAAATTTTACATTGTATTTATACACTAGCTCATATCATGTAACTTGCGAAAAATCAAACTGATATGAGACATTCTTTTTATATTATCTTTTACCCTAATACAGAAGTATACTATAAGAAATAAACGTACATTTTTTACCTCTTGATATTCTTTAACTTTTATATTTACAATTTTAAACTATTGTAGTTCTAATCAAATTTTTTTCCCCGTATCTTATACTAAAGAATTCAAAAATTGTATAACTTAGAAATTTTCACCGTGTAATAATATTTGTGTTTATCATCTTCAACCTCTTGACGGTATTATCAGTAAATATGACAGATAAAATTATCTAGTTGAGAGTTAATTTTTAAAACTCCCTACATGAAAATGTCATTAAACAAGACAAAATACATGCATTTTTTTTTTTTTTTTTAATTCCTGCTTATGATATACAAATGACGTCTATATTCAATGATGAATTTGAAAGCTTTTTTAGAGACAAGTTAAAATATTAATAACCACTTCATACTTTGAGGAGTAACGCCTATAAAATGACGTCACAATGGTGACTTGCTATGCACAGTGATGCACACCTGCTGCTAAATTCTACTTGCTGGTAGGTAGCTACATAACAGACCGCCATTTCCTATATACTTACTTACGTCCTCCCTTATCGAAATATTAAAATCATCATCTCTATTACCCGTATGTTATGCAGTTGTAACCTGCTGGGATAAAATCTTATTTGCGTCATACAAAATACATTATTATTATTTGGAAATAATTCTATTGTGATATGGTATATTTTTTATACTAAAATAAACAGAACGCCTATTGTGATGGTACTAAAAATAAACATACAGGTCAAATTATTGTAATTTTTGGAGAACTTCATGAAAGTTGAATTAAAATTTTTTTTGTTCATACTTAATTGTGTTCAGATACGTATTGTTTGGAATGCTAATAATTATTTGACGAGTAAAATATAAATTCTGGCTCATTTTTGGTGAAATTTTTAGTCTCGTTTATTCATAATTTATTTGCTATTGTTTTGGCTTGAAAAGCACAAAGGTGCTTCAAGCACAACAAAAAATATCAATTAAATCAATAAATCAATTTATGTATAAGAAAAAAGTTGATATTTTGACATCGATACTTTAGGTCATGTCAACCTATACCCAGACTTGACTTCAAAATTGGGTCAATATTACAGTGAAATGGGTCACCGTGTAGCAGAAAAATACGTAGATGTTTGCCAAAAAGTTTTTATCAAAGGATTAACAATGCTTTTTTATTTTATTTCTTTGATGTCTAATCTATCATCGTCTACAGTATTGTCTACTCTCTTTTCAACACCTTTTTATTTTATTATAACTTCCATAAAGTCGATGCATTGTTACTGAAAGTTGTATTATTAAATTGCTTAATTCATAAAAATGTGAGTTAAGGGAGTAGGGTACCGACCTAATATCTCAAAAACTAGAAGTGTTTTGGGTCTACATTTGGTGTCATTGTGTAGCTAAGGGTCACATCTAGCCGTGATTAAAATTTCATGATGTTTGACCGTCCCGAAAATAAGAAAAAAATTGTTGAAATTAACATTGGGCCTTATGGGCTTAAAATTTCAAAAATCATATAAAATTAATTTGCACGGTGACCCCCCAAAAATTTTATATATTTGAAATTGTCTCAAGCTGAAGTATCGTTGTGCACAATTTCAGATTTTTTTGACGAGAAAAGTTTGAGTCTAATGGCCGACGTCGGTCCCCTACCCCCTTAATAATAACAATAGTTTTATTTATACTCAGTTTTAATTCTATTTTGATAATCTCGTTTAACATTTTTAGGTGCAATTTAATAATTTTACATCAGTTTCAGGTGGAGAACAGTAATAAAAGTCACTTACCCAATAAAATCCCTGATGAAACAATACACAGTATTGAACAAAGAATCGTCACCAAAGTCCGCCCTTAATGTGGGCAATGGAGAAGACACGTGAGCTGAAGTAGGTGCACCTACAACTGCGACTGGGGGTGATCGTGCAGCGGTACCCATGCTCTAGCCACGACCTAACACACTCACTAGTACTACTACTCGATGATAAAAACTATATTACTCTGCTGAAACAGCTTGGCTCGATCGATTTAAAATATATAAAAAAAATCTCTCTCACTCGGTCACCACGCAAACTCAGTATTTCCTCTCTACACATCCACAATAACAAATACTAAATATAGAACCAAAACAAACCACGGTAGTAGTACATACATGCACACTGTCATTTCAAAATTAAAATACAAAATTGTAGTAACTTAAATGTTCACTTTTTAATTATGATATAAGTGCAGTATGTAATAATATGTGTGCTTAGTACGTTTAGATAAACCATACTGACGCTATTTTCATCAAACTCGCGAGTTGTAAAGAGCACCGCCGCGCTTTGCTCTCCTCTCTCCCACCATTTCTCGCGCTAGCAACAGCGCCACGGCTCGGAATAATCAAGACACGACGTTTTGTTGCCACGCAACTTTGCTCTCTTCTGCCTCCTCTTCAACATTATCATTAAGAAAGGGGTAGATCAGCTTTATGTACTGTACTGGGTTATATAATAATCTGCATTTTCTTGTATATCCCTTATGTATGCCTACATTAACTATTACCTCCCTACGTAGGAAAATAAAAATATCGATATACAGGGTTGGTTTTAATTTTTGTAGTTATAACCACAAAGACGTGTGGTCTGGACAGAAAAGTGTAACTCTGATAGCAAACCAGGAATTTAAAACAGGAGATTATTTCAGAGATAGAGAGAAGTAAAATTTTCAGGTAAAAGAGTACAGTTTGTATGTTTATGTATTTGTTTGAAAAAAAGGTATCACTTTATCGAAACTACAGTATCCATAATACAAAATTTTCAATTTCAAAATATAAATATAAAGTTTTATAGGGTGTTATAAAATTTTATGCAGATAATTTTTTTTTTTTTTTTTTTTACATATAAAAGGTTAGTTCTGTGGTATTTGCAAAGTCTAAAAAGTTGGTCATGCTTACTTCGCTTCAAGCTAAATAAATTTCCATCTCGACTCAACTTTTTTTTATATATAATATATATCTATCGAATTCTACTTAGCTCCAACTTGCTCGTTGCTAACCTGAGAGACTGACTGACACGTCAAAATTGTCAATTCTCAAGTACTTTATTATGTATTAAACTATATAGATCTGTTCTTTATCACTTAACGATAGCTATAATGCTATAATATATCATGATACCAGTTATAATAAATAATCTGTCTTCTTCTTATTTTTTTTTTAATGATAAAAATTGACATCACGAGATGTATTTTATAGAGAAATCATTATCAAGACGCTTTTGAAGTATAATATTTTGTAAAGGGATTTGTTTGATATAGTATTTTGTTTTGTTGTTTTTATCGCATTAATTAATGTATTTCACGTCAGCCTTGTGAAGCTCAACAGAGAAGAGTGACAATCATTACCAACAAACACAAACTGCGAGCATAGTACATTAAAACAAACCATTACGCAATCCTACAGTTAGTAATTCGATATTCTAAACCAGCAAGTATATATATACAACTCCGCCTTGTTATTTACGTACATTTTAGGATTTGCAAAGAAAATTAGCATACATTGCACATACACCTGAAGTTAACCAAAATGGATATGTATGAGTTAATATTGTCATTTTTACGGTAATAAAGAATATATTAAATTTAATATCATATTTATTTGATTCCAAAGAAACGATCTAGTGAAATTATTTTAACAATTCTATTTGTTTTAAATAATGATACGAAATTTGTTAAAAAAAAAATGTAGACATTTTGCCAATACGTTGCAATATATGCAATAATTGTTTGTGTGATGATCAAATAAGGATATATATAAAATATAAATATAATGCCAATAACAATAAGTTACCAAGGCCCTTCTCTCACAACAAAACTTAATCACATACTGTATCAATGTACTACATTGTTTCATTATCTCCCAGCAAATAAAATTTCGCAATCTCACGTGGTTTCAAATCAAAGTAATTTCTCTGCTGTCACTCATATTATCAGTGACGTTTGCTATGTGAAATCATTGTATGGCCATGAAGATCACACTTAAACACAAAAAGACTTGAAACTTATGATTTTCATTTGTCTCGTGCAGTATACTATATATTATAGTTACTTTGCATATAAGGTGTTAAATTGACAGGCATGGAACTCATTTGCATGATTTATTTGTTTATACAGCTGCAGTTATCGTCTTTTGTTTAAACTATTTTTTTTCCTTATTGCTTTAAATTTATACAGTATACTGTAATGGTTAATAACCTTTGATATTAAAAAAATATATTTATGATGCTATATTTCATACAGTAGTTAGTCACCTATTACAATAATGTTGAGAAATTGTGAAAAATAGACATTACTAATTCAATAATCATGCATGACGATATATAGAAGTTAAAACTATTTCATTTTTCAAGGCATAATATAATATCACTGTATCGTATAACTAAAACTGCGATAAGAGCATTTTAATAGTTTCAGTTCCCTCTCTCATCTCTCTTTCGAAACTGATTTTAAATTGAACCATAATTAAGTCAATTGCAATTACAATTGGGGATATTTGTACCTGTATTTAATATTTATAAATTTCTATTATTACTCTTTAGTATACTATACGTATATTTAACTCTCGGCTAGGTAGAAATTTGACAAGCACAAAGAAAGGTTTTCACTTACTTTACGAACGATCTCTATATATAAAAACTCACTATCACCTTGTGCAGTTTGTAAGTGCAAGGAAAGATAACTCACCTAAAACAGAAAAAAACAATAACAAAAATTAGAGATAAACAAAGAGGTCAACATATTTCTGCAATCGTATAGAAAAAGTTTTAATCTTTTATCGCACACAACTATAAAGCAAATGCAAACTATAAATATATAACATTTATATGATTTTTTTTTTTTTTTTTTATATATATATTTTTTTTTATGCTGTCATGAGATTTTCTTCCATCATCCGGTATGCAGTCATTTCCTTTCATTTTATGTACACGGCGCCACAAATTTTGCATCAGCATGGGAAATTTTTAATGTGCGAATAACCAATACTCTATAATAGCATGTAATGAGAAATAAATAATGTGTATTAAAATAAGAGGAAAATTTATCTGTTATGTTGATGTGTGGGATGCTCTGTTATCAAAAATGATGTCATATACAATTATTGAAGAGCATAGTACTGATAGTACGTTGGCCAATATATTGACAATTTATTTCTCCAATTTCAGATTATACTTAATTAATACATAATAAGTAATTGATACGATCATCTATTATCTGGGTTAACATACTTTGGTCTATCGGGGGAGGAGAAAAATCTCATAACTATTACTGTTGTAAAGAGTTACAATATTCAGTTATTTTAATATCAAAAAATTATTATTTTTGTTGCAATAAAATTTGATATAAAACAACAAAAATCCAGTAACATATAATATCCACTTAATTCTAGTTTAATAGGGAAGCGGATAGAACCAGTTTTAATTGGCTATACAGAGAGGTGATCTGCTACAGTAACAAGGTTTACTTTATATAATAAATTAAATAAATTATTACCAGGGTGTTTTGTATAGCTGGGTGTAATTCAAGCTAACAACAGATAATTGTATTGTATTGCCCGATTAGCTTTTGTTTCGTGTAGAGAATTTAACATAGGGAGGAGAGGGTGGTACTTCAAAACACGCAAGCTCGATTAATTTAGCAATTACTTCATTTGAATTCCAATACATAGAATTTTATTATCTTTCGTTCGATAGCTTTTTTTATTTTAATTTTATTTATTATTATTATTTTACTACTACACACAGATAAAAGATACTATTTAATTTATTCTGTATTTGTGTAATATAGCATAAATGTTGCTAGCTTGGAATTACATAAATAATTGTGCTGTACACCATAACTGCAAAATAAAATAAAAAGTAATAGTATATTTATAGTATTGTATATAGTATAACATAAAGTATGTTGTTTTAAATAATTTGTGCTGAAATTGAACCTGCAAAATTATTATACGTATTTATTTTTGTAGGTGTAAATAATATTTTTTCCTTTTTTTTTTTTTTTTTTTTTTTTTTACAGAGCAAAATTTTAAAATTTATTGTAATTTTGAACAATATATTTATTATTTTCATTTGTATGTATTTATTTATTGTAAATAGTGACTAAATAAAAAATTTAGTTTATTGTTCTAAAAATACATCTAATGAATTCATAGATTTTACATATTTATTTTCTATTATTTGTTAATTATTAAATGACATTACAAAATTTCGATACTTCAGTATTTGCGTTTATAAAATAAAATTCAAACGTTAGATGAAGTAAAAATGTAAATATTGACAATCTGGCGAGGTAAAAGCAGTTTCTACTTCTTGTCTCCATGCAGTGTTTAAAATGAAGGTGTGTACAGTATATTATACCCCTGGTTGTCGCGAGTGCAAAATTAATGATACAGCTACTGTGTTTAATTATTGACTTACACCTAGTATGAGTTGACACCCAACCTTGCACATAAAGACAACAAGCTGTGCGTATGTAAATTGTTCAAGTGACGGTGTCACAATGAAACACTTCGCAATAATTTGAATATGGTATAAGAATTATGTTATTATAACATTGCAGAAACAAAAACAAAACATCATTGCCATTGAATGTTTAGTTCTTTGTTTTACATTATATACATTTTACACTTATTTTTCTCATATACATTATGACGTACGAGAGTAATTGTTATAAAGCAAAACTATATACTTGAAAGTCAAGAAATTATGATATTGAGAAAACACGTTTACATCCTACATCTTTCTGAAACTTTTGACCTCTATGTTTACTAATTGAGGTTTTCTGCTTATATTACCATAAAAAGACTTTTATATATATTATTTATTTTTCTAAAATTATTTTAATGTATTTGATATAATTTTAAAATCTACGTGTGCAAAATTGTCTATAATTACAGTTTTAAAATACGAAACCCATCAAACGCAATATGAAATAAATCCTAGCTGTGAAAACTCTCTGAAGATTTCAAAGCTATAATAAACTAAATATTTGTTGACAGCTTTTCACCCTCTATCATAACGTAATATGAAAAAACACTCTAAAAAAAAAAAAAAAAAAAAAAAAAAAAAAAAAAAAAAAAAACTTTATAAATATATATATTTGCAAACAAATTTAGCACACACGTGAAAAAGTATTGGTTCAAAGTGATATATAAAATTTTGGCGAGCTTTACGAAATACAAAAATATTTACCCTCAATTTTCGCATTGACATGCAAAAACGTGACACGTGTCTTAACTTCACTACTCAGAATCACGTTTAATGAGTGAATGACATCCCATTTGTCTTAACACTATAATACGGTATTATATATAACGTAAATATTTATAGTTAAATCAAAATTTAACAGATTTGCAAACGCTAAAAATTTAGAACGCACTAAAGTTATACATAGCACATAAAATGTTATTTAAAATAGAAACGAGATGGGGAAAAAATGAATTGTAATTCTAATTTACATACAAGTAGCGAAGAGTGTAATAATTTATATTTTTAAATAATACGATAGCGATGCTTACAATGGACGTAAAATGAAATATTTAAACAAAAAATGATACTGTACAACTGTAAAATAGAAAATTGTAAACATGTAACGTAAATAAAAATGAATTATAGCATTACACAATGTTCATATAAAACAGAGTTTAATTATAAAGTGAAAAAACCTTATGGTAAAGCAAGAAAAGTAAAATCCTTACATTTATATATAACTTTATAATATAAAATAATGATAAAATTTTATGATCATATTACTTTTATTATATGACAGTGATGCGATATAATTAATAACCTTTGTAAAGTTACATGCAGGTGTAAATATAGACTATTATCAAGCAGTGAAGTAAGTACACATATAAGATAATAGTCATTAGCTTATCTCAAGCTTAAGTCTTTTACAGAAATAAAAATAAATCCAACAATTATCACTTAGTAAAGTTTAAAAAATAATACTAATAAAAAAAAAGATAGCACATCTCCGGATTTAACCATTCTTATATCAACAAAATTGTATGCATATCTCACTAATAAGTCTAAAATAATATATAATATTAATTATGCACCTTATATGAATTAGAAATGATTTAATTTATATACTTATCATTTGAACCGTAAAGCGATCAAAATGTAATCGTATATACTCTGATATACACTCATTGATTCATCTCAAATTAATCTTTTAATAATTTACTTACAAGAAATTATTGATTATTTTATCATTATAAATGTTTATACATTAAACATTAAACCTTTCTCATTAATTAGTAGATTAATAATTATACAATAAGCTTTACATATAGATATAATAACATTTACAATATTATATAAAACAATTTCTGAAAACATCAATATTCATGTTAATCATATAATACACATTCAAGTGCACAAAAAAGAAGCAGGGAAAAAAAAGTACATTATTATACAAAAGCCCATGAAAAGGTTGTCTCCAAATTTCTCGCCTCCGCTGTTTTTAAAGGCGACATTTTTGCGAGGAAGCAAAATACAAAATGATCAAGGTGACCAAGCAAAGCAGGACTTCTTCGAGATTGGAAAACCTTGTTGCGGAGACATAACACGCGCCCAACACGTGCTCACAAAGTGACACCAATATAATATATCCTATACTCAATATTTGTGGATCTTAATCTTATACAAGCCAACACAATATCTTGATAAATTCATTGTACACCAGTAATAAATAAGAATTAAAAGTAGGAAATAATATTCTATAGGGCTTAAAATCGCTGTAAATCAGTCGAATACGAAACCACCAAGTGTTTTTCTATATCAAGGAAGGACTTCAAAAAGAAAAGAGCAGTGAAGAAGCAACAGCCTGCGAGGACAATTTACACAAAACATTGAGCACCAAAATAATGAGCATGGTCCAAAAACAATTAAGCAGGTCATAAAACTGAAAGAAAACAAACAAACCCTCGAAACAAAAAAAAATAAAAAAAAAATTACTAAAAAGACAAAATCTTCTTATTTTTTAAATAAGAAATAATGTAATATCTTTAAAATACAAGAAATTTCGCGTGGGGCTCTTGAAAATTTTTAATGTTTTTTATAATTCAACACAACATCTAGAGTAATAAAATATCAACAACTTTCTTTAACACATTCTTTTGTACTTTATTTTTATTTTAGTGTCTTAAAAGTTTTATATTATAAAAAGGTAGTAAAAAAAAAAAGATTTTGGGATATAGCAAGAATAAAAGTTGCTTGCCAAAAAAACACTGATCTAAAGTTGAGTCAGAGCTATATTTAAACTTTACAGAGCAAGCCCTATACAACAAGAAAGTTCAAACATTTTCACCAAGCGGATTAATTAATCAAAAATGTACAAAGATCACGCCTCCACTTAATCTGCATCATATATGAAGAGAAAATTTATCATTATTTTTAGTATGATGTAGGCTGTTGAGTAAAAAAAAAAAACTTGATTTTTCTTTAGTGGTACATTACGAGCTTAATTAAACTACGTATTGCAATAAGAAGAATAAAACAACTTGAAATTAATTTACATTCTAATAATTAATATTTGTCATACAAGAAAATTGCATTACAGAATTTTGGTGCTATAGGAAACAAGTTTTGGATTATAAATGTAATATAATTTATTATTATTATTATTATTTTTTTTTTGTGACGGATTGATAATTATATATACACGATCAAATACAATTTATTCTGTCAGTTAATGTAAAAATAATTTATTTAGTATGTACATAAAGCAGAGAGCAGAAAGAGAGAGAGAGAGAGAGAGAGAGAGAGAGAGAGATTGGGTGGGTGGGTGGGTGGGTGGATGGATGGATGGGAAATGTGAGCTGAATATGACTTAAAATTTCGAAACTTAAATAAATTTATATTTTTAATTTAAATAACTGAAATTAGAATGTATCTACCAAAGTGCTTATTTTTATTATTATATATATTTTTTTTTTTAGCTATGAGAATATTATTGCTGATGATGATGAGACTTTGCTCCTGAGGTACCTCCTAATGTTTAAGAAAAAGAGAGAAGAGATGGTAAATAAAGGAACATGATGTTGACATATTATACGCCTATATTGACTTACTCATCAAGTGCTGAAGGTTGTCAGTTGATAAAAATATTACGTGTCCTTTAATCACCATACTTTATACTGTATTATATATGTCTTGAAAAACACTGACAGAATATTTCTATCAATTAAACTACAATCATTATAGACTGAGGTTTTGTATACCTAAACCATTATTTACAATATATTATATAAATCACGAAAACAAAAAAATGAGAAGAAAACATGGTTAAGGTTAGTAATAATCTCAAAAAGATCTATTCTATATAGATGTAGTATTTAAGATATCATAAATAGCAAAATATATAACGAAATGCGATTATAAACAATCAAATCTAAAGAGCGTACTAATAATTAATAAATGCTGTACAGAGCACTAATTATAAAAACAACATAGAGATGAGTGTAGATATAATTGAAATTAAATGAAACCCAGTGGACAAATACAATGAATTATGGTATATTATGTATAAACAAACAAAAAAAAGTGTCGAAACTCAACACAAATCGATGAGTAAGAGATAGACATCCCTCAAAACGTTATGAAAATAATTTAATAAATATTAAAATTATTATTAATTTAATTTATATTATAGTTTTTAATTTAGAGTTAATATATGGGGCAAAGAACTGCAACTGATAAAATATTTACAAATATTTGGCAGTACTATACTATTTCAGGCAGCATTATGAGTCAATTTTTGATCAAAGTAACCTCCCCCCCCACCCTCCCCCTTCTCAGCTAAAAGCTGTTTTCATTCTATTTGTTTTATTATTATTATTTTGAGAAATGTCCTCCCATTGACAAAACAAAATCAAGCCTTAATTTTGTTAGAGATAAACTTAAAGAGCAAGCAGCAAAAAAACAACAAAACAACAACAACAACAAAGGGAAAAAAGCCAAACAAGAGACGACTTAGAGAGCAAGGTTGTACCTTGGTAGACGTAGCTCATTTGTCGGCGAGAGTGCACGCCTTGGTGTTAGCGGTGAGCGCACGAGGCTCGTGCCCGCACTACGTGGCGGTGACGAGGCGAGAGACGTGCAGGGTGAGCCGAGACCAAGGCGAGAGGGCGGCGGAGAGTCACACGCCGAGGAAGAGCTGGTTGCAAGGGCTCGAGCCAGCCCAGAGAGGCTGAGAGGGCATAGAGCACAAGCGGCCACGTCAGCACGAGCAACACAACACGTCAGTGCTTGCAAAAACCCTTAATCAATTTTGTTAACACTGAACATGGAAGCAATACTGTTTGGTTGTTACTATAAATATAATTACGCTGTACACCTCTGGACAAAAGTTTACAGTACATTAAACAATAAATATGATTCAAATCTAACTCACGCTTCATTCGCGTGAAATTGACACAGAAATGTTTGTATTCATTATTTGAATTGAAGCATTTTATAATGTATCATTAATTTATCCGAACCCACATTTGAAAATAAACCACAAAATCCATAATATTAGTAAGTTTGATTAACATTATTAAGTATTATTAACACAACTTTTTATATATTTTTTTAAACCTCCAGCAGTCACTTTTTTTTTTAACAAAACACACATCCTGTTAAAAAAATTCTAAAAAAAAAAAAAAAAAAAAAAAAAAAAAAAAAAAAAAAAAATCTCAATTACAACCAAACAGTTTGCAGCAAGGGAGGCAAAATACAGACTTGAGATGTCAGTTAAAAAATTTACACCTCAAGTGCTATGGTTTGATACAGAGACAGACAGAACAGAGGAAGAAAAAATAATAATAAAGTAACTACGTAATTACTACATGAAGGTATATCGTGCAATCGAAAATTAAAAGTATGTAACTAAAAAAAAATTATTTCTTAAAAAAAAATACATTTAATTTTCATGACTCTCCAATTTAAATAAAAAATAATAATAATAACAGGCCACAGTAATACAAGAAAAAAAAGGCAGAAATTTATGTATAAACACCGAGAGAAAATTAAGATTTGATAACAATTTCAACTTTAAACAATATGGGAATTATATATCCAACTGAAAAACATTTATTTCTTCCAGTATTTATATTATCAAGAATTGAAATTGAAACATAATATGTTTCTCTCTCAGTGTCAAGAAGTACTTGTGCAAGTTGAACGTGTAATTATGCGTACACGAAATTTTGAGTGACAAGTCACAGCCACGCCCATTTTTTTTTTTTTTTCTTACCGCAGGTTAGCAGTACAGAGAAAGATTGATACTTTTTTAGTATTTAATACAAGCAAGCAAATAGACGGGCGTTGGCGAAATATATTATAAAGAGAGATTTGAGCAGAGTGCAAAGCATGGAGTTAAATGTGTGCTCGTTTCATGCATAAATTGCGTATTTTGAACAATTATTGCAATACTGAAGCATAAGGAGAAGAAGTATAAGGGGTTAACACTTTTTTTTTTAATTTTCTTTAATTTGCTTACCCTGCAGTGAAATTAAAAATGCAGGGGATAATGCAAATTAAAATTAATGACGAAGTTTAAATCTGTCTTAAAAGATTTCACATATCCACATACTTACTATAGTAAAGAAAGCAGGATGAATTTAAAAAATCCAGCAGGAAATACTTTTTATTTCATGTTTTATAAAAAAAAATATATATATTCATGAAGATAATTATTGGATTTACCGAAGTAATAAATTTTTTTTTTTTTTTTTTTTTTTTTTTTTAAAGTTACTTTTAAACACAGAAGTTTACAGTTGTATTCATTAAAAACAGTTTAAAGCCATGACACCACAACATTATAAGTTCAAAGAAAATGCATGTTTGATCAACGTATCACCTTACTAAGAATTCACATTGGTATATGCATTTAATTGTTGTATGGAATTTTAAAATGTTATTATAAACAAAGGAAAATAACATACAAATATATATTATAGTATAATATGTAGTTTTATGCATTGTAATACTGTACTACAGAAATAAAATACAATCAAAGTAAAAAAATTTAGTTGTGTTTATATTATATAGTGAATATTTGAACCATGAGATGTAAAAATTTCAACACAACATACTGTATAGTAAAGTACGCAACAAGTGAATCAGTTCTGTGAAATTTTTGTATGACCACAAAATGAAGTGACATGATGCGCAGTTAAAATTTTACACGCTAGCGTCACTATGTCTAGCTAGATTTAATTTATAAACAGAGAGAGAGAGAGGGATATTAGGTCATCACGTCTGTTGCCCCAGACTGCACGTATATATTCTCTAGTTTTACATAGGTTTCTTACCTCTGACCAGATTATTGTGTATTATAATTTATGTCGATATTATCGAAAGTGATATAGGATTACTCTATAATATATCAAAGTCATTTAATATCTCACAATTAGATCAGTTTCTAATTGCTTTTTTTTTTTTTTTTTTTTGGCAATAAATTTTTTTATACATAATTAGAGGGTACTAATTTTTATTTGAAATATTTCAACGCCCATTTTTGACAGTAGCAAAAATATATGGGCATAATTTAGGTTATTATTATTATTTTATTACATATATAGTAATATTAATGAATATTACAACTGTATTTCTGTTTAATTTGTAACTTCAAATTTGAAATATTTTTTATAAATGCTATAAAGCCCAACCTTACATTAAAAAAAATAATAAAAAAAAAGTCGGCAAAAATGTGATCAGGTGATCCACAGGTGTTTCAAATACAAAAAACATCAACATATTTTGTTATTATTATTATTTTTTTTCCTTCACAACATACACACAAAAAAAGTGACTCATACTTTCTCTATTATATCCTTGAGTTCATATTGATTAAAAGTTTTTTATTATTATTATAATATTATGATTTTAAATCTCGTCTTAACCAGTTGAAGTAACTCTCTTTGAATAACAATTTAAGAACTTGAAAGTCGTAAAGAAGAAAAAAATATAATATAGTTAAGTATTTATTTATGATATTATAATATGAAAACGTATTTTCATAAAATTATACATTTTTTTTTAAAGTTAAATATTATACACGCTATAAAATTCCGAGAAGTTGACCTACTAGGTATAAAGTCATTGTCGTTTCATTTTTTGCCGCTCGCGATCTACTATATGTGTTCTGTACGTATGTATATACACCACCCCATCATTAACAATTACGACATCAATCTCGTGTTGTAGTCACGAGATTTATTTTAACCAATCATATTTAAGTAATTTTTTTACCTTAGCCAATAAGATAAAAGTTTTAAACTTATACCGCCATGATACAAGGTTTATTGAAAAATCAGGTCACAGAATAATAACACCAGACGATATTTTAATAATAATTATTCCCTTATTATACTCTTTTATTTTAATGTAAGAAATTTGCACTTTTAATTTAATTCTAATGCTATAGTAATTTAGACAAATTATTTCAATTATTTGTAATATAATTTGTATAATTTGAAATCTCGTTATTCATCATCAGCAAACGAACATACTCATAAATTATTATTATCATCTCTAGGTATTATTGAGTGACTTAATTTATTTGATAAGACTACATTATTATATATATAACTGAAGATGGATAATATACAGATAACATACATGTCCATATTCATTATTCAATAACAAGTAAGATGAAAATAATACTATCGAGGGCATTAATCCTATAGTTATATTAATCCGTGCAATCAACCGTATACAGTATCCAAGACGAATCACGTGATACGTGATAACGATCAAATATGTGCATTGTGATGCTGTACAACATACAGTTAATCAGTGGTACAGATAAGAGATGTGGTAACCATGTAGCTCCTCCAGTCATAACACAATCACAAGCCTATACAAAGTAAATATGCAAGATTGGCATGTTTTGTCTCTATATATACCTCCAGTTATTTTTGTTTTATGATAAAAAAACGAGTAAAAATATAACATGATATATACAAACAATTAAGTGATTGCGTAATTTCTTCCACAGGTTGTGAAATTTGATAACTTTATTTATATACTACCTATATAAAATTAGATAGCTTATAATATAGATTTCTAGCTTTTTGAAGGAAAAAAAAATATTATTTTTGAATTAGTGCTTTCCAGAGATCACTGTTCAGATTCTTTTGTAATTAATGGTAGGACTGAAAGTACAATTTAAATTAAAAGAGAGAAGAAAGAGAATATAATAATAAAAAAATAAAAATCCAATACAAAAATCATTCCACGATGATAGAGATTATAATATATTTTTTCTTCATTTTCTTTTCATCAAATCTTCTACAGCTTCAATAAAAAGTTATCAACAGCATTTTTTTTTTCCATCTTTTGAATTCTTACACGCATAAATGACTTTCCAGATACATTTGAAACAATAGGAATTTTAATCAACAACAAAGAATCTGTTACAAAGATGGAAAAAACAACATCGTGAGAGTACGAGAGAGAGAGAGAGAGAGAGAGATGGCGACCTGCAGTCTGTAACGTTTCTAACCTCGCTCGCGCATTCCCCTCACCTTGTTCGAAAAAATAATTGAAATCAAGGAAAACACTACACATATTCTCTCTCTCTCTCTCTCTCTCTCTCTCTCTATCTTCAATACAAGGATTACCATAACAATCATCATATCCTTGTAAATTTACATGCATGTATTTTAAGCTGATTTATATAAAATCAGAAGGTAAAAACTATAAAATATCTGACGGAAAAAGGTTACGAAATTATAATTACATAGAAATTAAACAATTATATAAAAAATATTATGCCAAATATTGGTAAATATATATAGTCAAGGCCTTATTATATTAACTTGTTTCTTACATGATTTTCAATTGGTTGTTTCAGACAGACGGCGTGGCACCTCAATAAATAATGTCCTGACACGTGTATACAGATAGACACGTGTCAGACACCCTAGTTTTATTTGATATGATACACAGACTTTGATCTGACTTCTCATGGTTCCGTGTGTGTTTGTCAATAACACAAACTGTTAGAGTGACTTATACTGATCTGGATTATACAGAGGATTAAAGTTTATTTGTTTAACAGTGCGTGGATCATCGAAGAAAGCAACGGTTATCATTTTGATAACAAAGAGGATCTTATGATATTTGATGCCACTATTTTTCTTATAGGGTGTATGCGGATGACGTCATATTTATTGCGCTTTGAGGCCATACTGGAGTAGTGCATTACATTGCTCAGCATAGGACAAACTTCATTTAACCCAATTTTCTTTGGGATATTGGTTAATTTTTTGCTTACTGTTATTTTTCTCACATACTTGGGATATTAATTCAACATATTTACAGCATCAATGCTCTCAAAAATATTGCATAGTGTTTTTAAACTGGCAAAACGATTTTTTGTCCTATGTCACCCATGTTATTGCGTTATCCAACATGGCGTCGACTTTAACATGAATGCATAGACCCTATAGCAGATGAAATGTATTATATTAAAAATAAATTAAAGTTTCTTTTTTTTTTTACCGTAATTTTAACTGACAAAAATTATGATCTTTAATTACAGTGAATATTTCCATCAAGAAAAATACAATCTCTATTTTGATTTTTAATATTATCGTTTATAAAAATCTAAAGAGTACGAAACAAAACGATCATTTATCATGTTTGAATTTCACAATTGACGCAGCACTAAAACCTGATTTGAATAATAAATAGTATATAAAAAAAAACTCGCCAAAAAAATAAAATAATAATAATAACGAAACCATTGATGAAGAGTCATGTTTTCTGTCGTTGAGTGTACAACTATACAAATGGCAGACAGCGCGGCACCGCCATGCAAGTCTTCAAGAAAATTATACTATACGACGTTGAATAAAAAAAAAGAAATCATTGCTTTCTCTACTGGAGTAGATTGTGTTTCATTTTCATTCACTTACACTTTGCTTGTGTTGCTTACAAAACATTTCATAGAGCAAGAGAAATTATATCAAATTATTTCTATACTATACATGGAATTTTGAATTACCGTAAATATTGTTGTTTTACGTAACTTAATTTTCTCTTCATTTATACTGAACTCTTTTATATAAATACATATTATATTATCTACATATCATATATGATGTCACTTGGTTCTCATTTTTACGTAAAAAGATTGAAATCTTTTACGTCTTACAAATCAATGATATATTTCCAAATTCCACTATATTTCTCAAGATATCAAAATATTTTTTAATTCATCTTTTAAAAGTTTTAAAACTACAGTTCTTATAATATGACCTCTTCTAAATAAAGAGAAAGAAAATATTTAAAACTTGTTCGACTATATATTTAAAAATATATAAACTTTATTAACGGTACATAACTGATCTTGTAATTTGAATCTGCATGATTTCAATTTGAAGTCAACTATAGTACATTGCGGAAAAATATGTGATTTATTATTATTATTATATTTTTTAAGGAAAACTTTTAATAATAATATTGTGAAGAGAAAGGAATAATTTAGAAAGAAAAAAATAGCAACAACATCTTGTTCACTTTTCTTACGTCATTCAATTTTTGAATCAGTTTAAACTAGAAACATCTCGCGCTTGGTATGAGAACAAGGAAAATGTAACAAAAAAATTAATTTTTACAAATACCTGTCTTGAATATAAAAAAATTCACAAATTTTGACACTAAATATTGTATAATAAATAAAAGAAAGATTATTTTTTATGTAAAATAAGCCAAATATTGAAGGAAAATCTTCTCTCTCTCTCTCTCTCTCTCTCTCTCTCTCTCTCTCAAGGTTTTTGTTGAATAAAAAAAAATCAAGAGCAATTGATCAAGTTACTCTACGAGACATTTTGGAGTCTGATAAATAATATACATTCATTTAACTTTCTTAGACCGCGTGGCTCCAGCCTCCCAGCCTATAAGTAAAATAACTACGTATATATTGGCCTCAATTACTTTATTACGTACTACGTAGGTAAAATTATGCAGGTATATAATAAAACATAATTACGATTGTATACTTTTAGTTTACGTGGAGGCCAAAACAATACAAATATATTTACATAATTATATACAATTTGAAGTAAAAAAAATTTCATTCATGAAAATAAAGTACCAGGTGTTAATGCGATCTAATTTCTTTTATAAAAAATTAAGACGTAATATTTTTAAATAAAAAATATATATATAAATAAAAATAAAAAGAACTTTAAAAAGATTTCGTAATGTTATTTCAAAATATTTTAAAAGTTGAGGGAGGATTTAAAAAAAAAAATGAATCACTTTGGCTGAATATCAAAAATTAAAAATTACTTTATGCACATCTGGTGTTGATGTTTGCATAACCTTTTTGTGTCCCGAAATATAGACTGCCAAAATAATAATTATAACAACATGTGCATGCATTGATTGTTATTGTTATGATGACTAAATCAAAAGTATTGCTTCATTGTTTATAATTGAAGCAAGAGCAATTGTTACATGAAAGTTACTTCATCAGAGAGAAATGTAACAAAAAAGTGGAAATAATTACTTAAGATTCCTGTACTGGTTTCTTAGAAAATATAAAAAAAACACACATATACAAAATTTACTTGAGGAATAAACTTGTTGTTTTTTTGTGGAGATAATTATCGTTTTCTAAGTAAGTAAACGTAAATGTCGATATAGTATTACGTTTTAATATTATTTCAGGTTACAATATGGCGATGCAAAATATAATTTATAATTTAATTTACGTGATTTTCAAAAGACCTACTCCTTTTTGTTTACTGAAGTGGGTCACGCATACGCACGCATTGACAATTATGTATGCAAATTTTTTTGCAACATAAAAGGTTTAATTTTTTATCCCTCTGGACCCCTGGGGTTAATAACCTCGTCACACGGTCATATTGTCCTTCATCACTTTAACGTCATGTCTGGAATCACGACACCTGCTACTTTACATTGCTTTTCAATGCATATTCCTTTATTATGTGTTGCAAATTATTCATAATATATATATTTTTTTATGTATGCTAATTATATTCTATGTAATTCATTTTTGTTTACGCGAGTATAACGATTATGTTACGTATTTTCTATCAACTAGCATTGTACTTTTTGTTAATGTTAAAATATTTAAATGGTATACATTTTGAACCCTGTTAATAATAAAATCTGCTGTCACTTTCAATATGTATGATTGAATTTTTGGTAAAGAGTAAAAAGTAGTTATGAAAGGGTGTCACGTCATAGATCAAAAATGGCCACATGAAAAATGAGTTTTGAGCGAATTAACCTAAATATGATAATCACACACACACACACAGCATAGTGCAAAGATATAGACAATGTATGTTAGCTGGGGGCTAATTATACAAACAAAAACAACATTTGTATTATATACATTCAAATTAGGCAGAAACAAGAGACGTTTTGCAAGTCATTAGTTTGTCTTGTCTGGTGTGCGTGTTATTAGTGTTCATTACATCATTACAAAATATAGGGAATTATAAATAATTGTTCTAATTTCTAACAAAATAGGTCTCATAATATTCATTTTAATATCTGTATGTTGTGATATTTTTGAGACATTATTATATAATAAGTGTCACATGCTCTTCCCATAATTTTCAGTTTTAACAACATTAAATACCTTCTTGAGGTAGGACAAAATAAATTTTTACAGAAGAAAAAAAAAGTGTCAAGGCAATTATAAAAATTGTTACATGAAACATGTCAGTAATTATTAATTATAAGCATGGACGAACGTTAGAAGAAAATTAACGTTAAATTCCATAACGATGACGTCAATGGTTTTATATCAATTCCTTTACCAGGTTTCTCACTCGCAAGTTTTGCGGTTACTGAGATGGTCCTACCTTCAGGCAAAATCAGCAGCAACAAAAAAAAAAAAAAAAAAAAAAAAAAAATCAAAGCAAAGCAAAGCAAAGCAAAGCAACAACTGACCACAAAAGCAGCAGAGACATTGTATAGAGTACGAGAACTTATATAATAAAATTTTGCAAATATCATCTAAAAGATTTGTATAACGCTTAGATCCATTAAAAAAATAAAAGTTATAAAAAATAATCCTTATCACATTCAAAAGTTATTTAATTCCTTCAAAAAGGCTTTGATGCGCATAAAAAGGACATGTGGATTTTAAAATTGTCATTTGTGGAGAAATCAAAGCATATAAGAATTTGAATGTAAAAATTATTGAAAATAAGAGAAGTTGGTTTTATTAACATCAGCAAGCTATTTATATTATGAAATGTAAAAGAATCTTCATAATAATGATTAAATTTTAATGTCGGTTTAAAATGCCAATGCATGCATATTATAAAAGAACGACATATTTGTGCTGCAGGATAATTGGAGTAGAAAGAGAAAATCTATTACATGATCATGTAATATTATCATCATAAAAAACAAAAGTGAAATACGAGAACAAAATTGTGTACATACACTGAAGAAAAACATACACGTAAAAGACATTTAAACACTGGTATTAAATTCATTAATTTTTCATAATATTTATAATGTTATTTCTTATATTTCAGTGTAAAAAAAGAGCAATATAAATAAAACGCACGCTTTGACAGAAAAATATTTGATATTATAAAAGTATACGTCTTGAATAATAATATTATTATATGAAAACAAGTTAAATGAAGCGAGAGAAGAAAAAGTTGATTTCCAGTTGTTTCTTTTTTATACTGTTTTATATTTCTTTGTTTTATAATAATATAAACTTCTGGTGTATATTCAATCATTTGTCTGCCTTGACTTTCAATTGATCATTATTATAAATCGATATTATTAGTTATCATGAGAGTGTCCTTCAATTTTAAATAAGAAAATGTGGATTTTTTTTCTCTCTACGGTTACTGGTTACTATACAATAATAATAATATTTGTGGTTACAATATGTATACCAAGTTTCTATAATATCAAGTTATATGTGCGTTTTTGTATTCTACACGGAAAAAAATGATGTGTTAAATCTAAGTACATAAGTATACTAACGCAAATAAGCCCGCGCCCTAGTACATGCGCGCAAGATCTGAGTATTATTGAGTAACCTGTGTCTCTAGCATAAGTGACGCCAAATCCCTAGCGCTGGATGTTATGCCACCTGCGATGTAGGAGGAGCGGTACCTAGCGTCAGTATAGTTTTTATGTCACCTGAGATCTAGGAGGTGCGGCACCTGACTGCCAGCGCGGGCTGTACTACATCTGCCGCGTGCTTCGATCTAGTTTAGCGACAAAAAATGGCCACCACGAAAAGCAGCCGATTTTCACTAAAATGCCTATTCTTTGTGACATTGTCGGAGGCAAAGAAATAAACAATTTAATTAAAAGTACCAGCTTTATAACATTGCTTTTATTTTTTAACTTAACAAATGTATCATAAAAAATTAATGAATAGTAAATTTTTTATCCAAAAAAGAAAAATGAAGTAATCGCATCTAAGGATAGACCTCAAAATAGCTAGGCTCAGTAAATAAATTATGTCTTTAATTAAAAAAATTTTCATCGACCACCCGAGATCTGCAGCAACAGCCACACAATATTATGATCCCAAGTCCCCGGTATAATTTATTATGTATTTATCATTATCAATAGTAATACAAAATTACTAAAATGTAATATTAATTAAAGCGCTATATTTATTTCCCTAAAAAATTTATTATTGATGCTTTAATAAAATAATCATTTAATATTTGGCGTCGAACAATTAACACAAGCAACAAAATCAATTTATATATCTTTCAAAAAAATATTTATAATTTTATTTAACGCCTTTCACGCCATTTTGCGGTTAAAAACTAAATCTAAGTATTATAGTGCTTGCCTCTATACTTTTCGTGAGGATACAATTCCACCCGATCGGGAGTCTACACCTCCTTACCTTTAGTTTATTCCTCCTTACACCAGGTAGGCGCGAGGTTAGTATAGCGACCTGCTAGATACAGGTAAGAATTGTACCTATTGCAAAACACAGGATAGTTATACTAGCTTTATACCTGGAGTTGGGAGATTTTTCGTTCCGTGTATAATATAAAAATTACCTTGGAAATATTCGGATGTTACTGGAATCTTTATAATAGAATTTAAATTACGATGATCCATGCAGTGAAAAGCAATTGTTTATAAGGAAGAAATATGTTAATAAACTCTAATATACTGTAATTTTTTTTTAAATAAAATTACAACATTATATAAATATTTATCATATTATAACAATAATACTTTGTTCTAAAATTATAATTATAAAATTTGATGTATAAATTCTGGGAATAAAATAGAATTATGTACAATAACAGTATACCTAATGAAAACCTCCACAATTACCTTCAAAATACCTAATGCATATGTGTACAAACTACATGTAAATTATTGTAAACGTTACCAATACTTAATGAAAAGAAAACTATTATAAAATTATTAAAAACATATGTAAAAAATTGTAACTATATAATTAATAATGTTATTTTTGTAATCACTATATACCAAAATAATATATTGCTTAAAAAAATATGGAGTACAAATTCAATGGAGGTTATCGGTTTAAAAACTTCTCAAAAAGCTTCTATGTCTCAAAACACGTAAAAGTATGTCTAGTATTTCTCATTTAAATATCTCTGGAATCGGAGGAGTAGTTTTCTAAAAAAATCGCATAAAAAAAAATAATAATAATGAAATAAAAATAAAAAAGCGTAATGTTAAATTAGGGGACCCTTAGCTTTCCCCGCATTTCCACGCGCGCTAAACCGATAATCTCCGGAAAAAAACATAAACATAATTTTCTCATATAGTTGAAGAAAGCTATAATAATGAATGATAAATCCTTGACTCCAGTATTAATAATTATATTTAATGTTCTTATTATTGTATAATAATCAGTTACGTAATGTTCACGCAATTATACAGTACTCAATATAGAACGTAAGGAAGTGATACTCGGGACACCAACCCTCACATTAGGACTACAGCCAAAAATCTGCGCACGTGTTAGCCCCATGCAAGTATACAATTTATTGGAGAATACAAGGAGGCTTGATTGTAATCACTTTTGCTGTGCTAGTTTCGTCGAACTCAAGTAGAAGATCTTACAATTTATACAAGTACATTTCAGTGGATCGAAATAAGTATAAAAAATACAATCAAAATTACGGCAAAGTAAAGTAAAATATATTATATATTTTGTCATCTGTGATATCAAGGTATCATAAAAGTTTCTATGTCAATTTATTGAGTTTGAGTATACCCGTATATACTATAAGACTTTGTTGAAATTAAATAATAAACTAAAAATACTTGTAGCACCAGTTGGTCCAAATACTATATACGCTCAATATAAGAGAAAACTAAATTTACATAAAGTTTATAATAATTTTAGCAAAAGGCAACAGCAGAGAGAGAGATGTTGAAATATTTACAGCTGTAATAAAAAAAAATTGTACATATTTCTATACTTTATATAAAAATATTTTAATAGCATTAGACTGTTAGAAAATTAAAATTATGTTGAGTTGTGCACGCACTAATTTACATTAGAAATGCGTGACGCACGCAGTGTACAAAGACGTAGAGAGAAATGAAGGGGGCAACATAGAAAAGAGTTTGCTACCACGCTGTCTGTGCCTACCAGGAGAGCGAGAGAGAGGTCAACACTCTTTGCCGAAATATTACCTCTCATTAGCTATTCGGACTACTTACAAATTAAAACAAACTTGCTGTGTTATTTCTGAGCTAATTCTTAGTAAAGGGTTTGTGATTTATGCAAATAGCCCACCATCTTAGCAAATCTGAACTTTTTTTTTTAATTGCTATTACTTCACGTATTAACTAAAAAATATATTTAAAAAAAAATAGCAGCACTAAATTTTCGAAATCCTCTATATAGAAAATGATAACTTGAATACAAATTTCCGTACAATTTTTTTATATTACATTAATTTGTATTTACTGGACTTATTAAAGCCCTTGTCAACTTACTTTTTTATCATTTAGAATACTAGATTAATAATTACCATACCTTATTATCCATGAATTAGAGAACACCACGTTGATTTTGTATTTATTTTCATTTTGACTGTTATATCACGCATCTGACGTCACAATGAACCGATGGAGCATTGAGCCGTGATAGGGGTTAAGAACTTGAAGGAGGGGCTTAAATTTATCACGTGACCAGAGCGGTGACCGTGATTGGCGGCGGTACATTGTGACGTCAGATACGTGATATAACAGTCAAAATGAAAGTAAATGAAAATAAATACAAAATCAACGTGGTGGTGTCTAATTCATGGATAATAAGGTATAGTAATTATCAATCTAGTACTCTAAATGATAAAAAAGTAAGTTGACAAGGGCTTTAAGATAACATCCATGTATAAGAGGTTTGAACTGAAACAATAAGTCATCTAACGTTAAATTTTATCCCTATAGTAAAACTAGATTTATCTGGTGCATGGATATATATACAGGATAGGAAGCTCTTGTTGAAAAAGCGTTCCCTTAATGATGTACTTCCAATTTTGGCCACCACGATGTTTGTTGTTGTGGCGCAAGTGTAGGAGGGAAAATTTGACACCTTGGAACGAGTAACCCTTAAATATGGAGGGTGAGGGTCAATTATTTTTATTAATTTCTTCGTTTTAAAATAAAAATTACACGATTTCTCAACGTGGGACTTTTTTTCATTAAATTTTGAAACTTTTGCGCGTAATTAAATTTCGTTCTTCATACTTCACGGTAATATTTTAGGCGCGATTTGAACATGTGTTTCGTTATTTTTGTCATCAACATCGCCGAGTTTTGCTGAAGTTTTTTCTTATCTGGAAGGTAAAAAAAACCTGTAGATCATTCCAAAATACATTTTGTATCTTTATTAAATGATATGTGTCTTTATTTTAGCAAAAGAAGATGCCGAGAGCTGGAGAAACGACGAGAAAATAGCGACTAAAATCTGCACTCTGGAACAGTAAAATCGCCGGTCCATGTTGACGAACCCAAATCCATCTGTTTTATGCATATTTCACACGATAATTCACAACCATTACACTAAAAGGTAATTTAAATATACAATTATTGATGTGATATACATAATTAACTAGAATAGCGTCTCAAAAATGTTAAAATTTAAATTTATTTGAACGGCATTTTGCAATTGCTGCCATTATTATAGGCTTCATGAGTGCCCGACAAAATCATCAATTTTTGTTGCATTTTGCAATAAAAATACGATACTAAAGTAATATTTGATGCACCAAAATGTTTGCGCAGATATCTGAGATAATTTTAATTATGTAGATGTACCTATTACTCTATAAAATCTGTACTTAACTTTGCATAATCTTTGATTACAGGTCGCTGTGAAATGTTATGCTGCAATATGTACGACTTGAGCTGATTTTTTTTTTTTTTTTTTTTTTCTTTTTCATTTTTACAAAATATTACGAAATAAATTTTAGTGCTAAAAGAGATGTAAACAGTCTTTTATTAATTTTAAAGCGATACAATAGATTTAATTGACAAAAACAAAGTTTAATTGTACAGATTTAAATGCCAAATTGTGTCTTCTTTATCATAAAATCATCATTACGTCGAGTGCAGCGCGACCTGTAATCAAAGATTATGCAAAGTTAAGTACAGATTTTATAGAGTAATAGGTACATCTACATAATTAAAATTATCTCAGATATCTGCGCAAACATTTTGGTGCATCAAATATTACTTTAGTATCGTATTTTTATTGCAAAATGCAACAAAAATTGATGATTTTGTCGGGCACTCATGAAGCCTATAATAATGGCAGCAAGCAAAATGCCGTTCAAATAAATTTAAATTTTAACATTTTTGAGACGCTATTCTAGTTAATTATGTATATCACATCAATAATTGTATATTTAAATTACCTTTTAGTGTAATGGTTGTGAATTATCGTGTGAAATATGCATAAAACAGATGGATTTGAGTTCGTCAACATGGACCGGCGATTTTACTGTTCCAGAGTGCAGATTTTAGTCGCTATTTTCTCGTCGTTTCTCCAGCTCTCGGCATCTTCTTTTGCTAAAATAAAGACACATATCATTTAATAAAGATACAAAATGTATTTTGGAATGATCTACAGGTTTTTTTTACCTTCCAGATAAGAAAAAACTTCAGCAAAACTCGGCGATGTTGATGACAAAAATAACGAAACACATGTTCAAATCGCGCCTAAAATATTACCGTGAAGTATGAAGAACGAAATTTAATTACGCGCAAAAGTTTCAAAATTTAATGAAAAAAAGTCCCACGTTGAGAAATCGTGTAATTTTTATTTTAAAACGAAGAAATTAATAAAAATAATTGACCCTCACCCTCCATATTTAAGGGTTACTCGTTCAAAGGTGTCAAATTTTCCCTCCTACACTTGCGCCACAACAACAAACATCGTGGTGGCTAAAATTGGAAGTACATCATTAAGGGAACGCTTTTGATATAGGACATTAACACAGAAGCTCAGGAGCCTGATCTGGTGTAAAAGGTACATTATCTCTATCAGTTTGACTGTGTTATCAATTTTATGATAGACTTTAGACCGCGCGCGACAAGCCGCGATATATATACCTACCTGCATGTGGCTTTATATGTAAACATTTTATCTCAATCCAACTTTTCTCTTTAATCAACAGCAAGATACCAAGAATACCAACCTCTTTAGAAAACACTTGAAATGACAAAACAGGTATAGAATTTTATAGTATATTTGTGTAAACATAATCTGAATTCTAATAGATTGCTCGTCACCACTATCTCCTCCTATTTCTCATAATAATAATAATAATAATGCAGTATATATTCAACATTTTTTTTTTTTTTTTTTTTATATTACCCTACCAATGCCAGGTTTATATACTGACATTGTATAAACCTTGCTACCGATGCATTTTTTTTTCTTCTTTAATCCTGAACTCTGATTCAAAAGCCATGATCTTATATACGATCTTGCAATGGCCTAATTTTGACAACTTATTATAAATGTAGAGACAAAGAAAGCAAATACGACTATCAAACTTTACTGATGAGTAGTATAGAATAACAGACTAGAGAAGTTGGCAAATTTATTTTTGCAAGAAAGGGGGTTTTCAATAGGGTGGGTGTGGTCACGTGGGTACAGGAACAAATGCCTGTCGCTCTCTCTCTCTCTCTCTCTCTCTCTCTCTCTCTCTCTCTGACTTTGTCTTAACCGCGACTTTCCCTTCTTGGCATAGCAACAAGCAAAAAAAAATAAAAAAATAAAAAATAAAAAAAAACTCGCAGGCACACACAACTTCTCTGCGAACGAGAGCAAAGATAAGAAGTAAAGAATTAAAAAAAAAAATTATATACATAATATCAAGTCAATAACCTTTTAATTTTTACTTCTAATCACATAAATGTGTGCTCAATATTGTTTTATTGATATCATCAAGAATATTGCAATTTTTTTTAATACTATTTACATGTGACGTCAGATGAACCTTAAAAGACCTTTAAATGATAAAGATTTAGTAGAGGTCACCTTTCAAATCCTACGAAAGAAAAAAAAAAACTAATGGTATTGAGATTTGTGTATAGGTCATTTTAGAAGAAAAAAAATCGTGTTTAAATATTTTATGTAACATTTTTCTCTGCTTTGTATATATCACCAAGTTCCCAAAATAATATACTTTCCAAGTCTATACCGTACTTTACTTTATATATTGTACAACAGATCAGATGATATATAATTATCAAATTACTTGATACCTGAGTTCTAAGAAGCATCTATAAGATAAAATAATAATAATAATAAAATGGCAACAATGCAATTTGGTTTAAAAAGAGTATTCATATATTGCAGGCCCAAATTTTGTTTATTTTATATGTTTTTTCTTCTTCTTCTTCTTGTTGCTAAGCAGGTGTGTAGCCATAGGCGAGCGAACCCGCACTGTTAAGATATTTATAACTTTGATTTGAACTAATTCTCTCATTTACTCAGTGTGTGCTAAAACAAAAAGTCTCTGATGCTATTAGGCATTATATTTATATATAAACTGTGAGATGGAGAGGCTTACATCATTCTAATATTACTCAATATTACAGGGGATGCTATTGTTACAGCGCATCCTATAATTTAAAGCCATAATCACACAAAGAAATAAAAATAAAAACTATTTTATCAGACTATTCAGAATTAAGTTCAGGGTACACTTACCCTGACTGAATTAGGCAATAGAAATGAAAAGTAGGCATTACGTAATTTATGTTGTGTTTATGTCACTACAGCAAAATTTTTGCTAAATTGGAGCAACATACATAATACTAGATAATATTTATGCTATAATAACTGTATTATGAGCATAAATTCTGTTGTAACAAACAATGAATGTTGCTGAAAATGGGCTACAGCATAAATATTGCATTTATAATTTTGTCTCAATAGCAATTATTGAGAGCTTTGGAATACAATATAACAGAGATGCCCTACAGTTGGAAATTTATGTAGTATAATAGTTCAAAATTAATGAAATAAAAAGACGTAGCACTGAAATGTCGTCATTTTGCTATAATATTAATTAAAAAATGCTATTATTTTAAAGCGCGTGAACGCGAATATTTTTGTAATATATCATACGATTAACCTCACAATAGAGCGAGGTCTCGTACGTGAAGGAGTTTAAAAAATAAATTACAACTTCAACTGCCAAAATAATATGAATAATAATAATTTTATTATAGAATTAAACTTTCGAATTGTAAAAAAAATTGTTATACTGTGGCAATAAATTTTTGACTATTTTAAAAATATTTATATATTTTATTTTTAATTATACGTTATAGTAAATTTTTAATTTATTGATATAATAGTTTATTTGATTTGCTGGATTTGAATTGACATCGAATAGTTACGCAACTTTTTATGAGATAATACATATAATTAAAAATATTAATGTTTATTGACTTTGACATGATTAAGGCAAAAAAATAAAATAATAATAATAATAATAAGCAAGTAAAGATGACGTGAGGGGTCATATTACAGTGCTTACACATCATAACAAATCACTCTATGTTGAAGCAAAGTTCAAATTAAAGAGAAAGCTATGCAAAAAAAATATATATATATTTATATATTATATTATTAATTTGCTCCAATCTTTATATTATTATACACCTCAGGCTATAAAGACAGACAAAAATTGTGCTTATATAACTTTTTATTTGAACTGTATATAATAATTTAATCAAATATCTCAACAGCAGCTTCATATAGAAAGAAAAATCGACCATACTTTACAGATTTTATGCACTTAAGCGTAGATTTTTTTTTTTTTTTTTTATCCAGACACTTAACATGCATTAACATACAATTTTCTGCTTGTCTTTATGTAAACGTTTAAAAAAAAAAACTTTAGTACTGAATTATGAACGGTTCATGACATGGAATTTTCCAATGTCCTACATTAACTCAACATTTATATACATATGTATAAATGTATAATGTACAGTACAGCTATTATTCTGACAATGATAGTTATTATTTGTATACATCTTTTTGTCCAAACTTTCTTTCAGAATACCAGATGAAAGTGGCCAAGCGTATACAGTGACTTAACTTTGCCAAAAGATATGAAAGTAATAATTAAAAATTACCAAGGTAATATTTTTATTTTACTATAGACTGCAAAATACCGGACTTATAATTTAATTACGCTGGATAAGGTCTGTATAATATAATGAAAATATTGGGTGGAGATCTCTTTTATAAGTTTTGTATTGCGATACACATGTACATATATAGGCAGATCGATATCTCTTTACACATTACTTCTATACATGAATTAAGACATGAAAGTGGGATGATTGCTATAGATATTAACTGTAATGTAACATAATATCAGCACTTTACGATAAGTAGACGGATTTTTTTTTTTTTTACCAGCTGTCTCGTATTTAGTATTTTAATAGTTTTATTATATGAAAAAAAATATTTATCTAAATCCACGTATAGTTTTTATTATTATTTACCGAGAAAAACAAAACTAGTGATAGTGAAGTTAATAACAAAATAAGGAAGAGCAAATTGACAAATAAAGAAAGCCAACTTATACGAGCTATAGCATGACCTGTAATTTTTTTTACGTTATACTGTACATTCACTTCCGATTTAACGTACTACTACGTATGTGCAGTATACATAAATCCGGGAACGGGTGCAATATATAGATAATAGTTCTTAAATTGGTATTCTTTGCTCACCATATACGATTTTTCCCGTTTTTTTTTTTTTTTTTTTTTTTTTTTTTTTTTTTTTTTTTTTTTTGCTAATTTATGACAATTTGAATATCTATACCAAATAATAATAATAAAAAAATTGTGTTAGGTATTAGATAGCAAAGTAAAGGTGTTTACTTTACTGTTTATTACTTTCCTAGCTTAGTGAAAATAAGCAGTTAAATTGGAAGTAAAAAAGAAAAGAAGCAGAAAAAAAAAAAATTGCAAGTCAATGAACGTAAGCTATAGCTGTCCCAACAGGTGAACTAGTTTTGGTTGTCTTTATTCATACATATAGTTTGTGCGTCACCCGAGGGAGGTTTGCGTGATAATTTCGCTCGACAAATATGAATGGAAAACCACTATACATTTAGAAGACTTACAATGTACGAAAGAATAGTAATAGTATATATTATAGCGCTTTGACTTTTAAAGCAGCTTACCCTAGAAGTTATTATTAGCTTATATAGTTCTCCTATTATAAGTATGGTCAATTTCTTACTAAACAACGTTCATTTTTAATTATCGTTACTTTTTAGGGTCAATATGTAATATAATAATATGGCTTTATTGATTGATTTTAAGGATTAAGAAAGCTTCAGGATAAATTATACTATTCAAATGAAACCTTGTTAAAACTTATGTGTTGAAGTAAAAGACAAAAAGGGTTCAGATTGCTTTACTGCACGTCCAAAACTATAAAGACGGTGAATGAAATTGGATTCTTTGATTTCATATATAATATACTACAGATCATCGGGGGGAAAAAATCAGTTCATCATTATAGAAGTTATTATAGTCATGAATCATAAAATTTTATCCTCGTCACTTTAGTAAGCAGTTGAATGTGAGGTTTCCGGTGACATTCAGCATATTTCTTGTATTAGCTGGGTGCTGGGTTGTCTATTAATTCGTATTAAAGGCGTAGAAAACCTTGAACAAAAAAGTTGCGTAATATCCCTAATATCCTGATTTGGCGGTATAAAAAGGCAACATTTTCTATATTAAGAAATATACTTAATCCTATTGTTTATAACAATTTTTAAGTAGAAAACTGTATCACCTAAGTCTGCGTTAGTAATAAATAGCAAACTAAACTGCACTGCATTCACTTTTCCCCGCAGTAACATAATATATTATCAAAGGTCTTCCATACAATGCATAATGAATATTACCATGAACCCTGCAGCATGAAGAGAAGGCCTGAAGTATACGTTATGTATACAAGATTGCCTCAGCATAGAACTAAAACAATATATTATATTGCTTTGCCAAGCAAATTGCACTACAAGAAATTTAAATAATGTGCTCATGACACACCACATAATCGCTGATCAATTATGATATCGCCCAGAGATATCGCAATACGTTGGAATAAAATTGAAAGTTTTAACACGCGTATAAGAGGTTGACATTCAATATTTTATTGCAGGAAATGATCTCAATTTTTTAAAGTTAAAAAATAAAAACTACAATTTATGCTACATTTACATTAAAAACTGTTTAACTTATAAGTTTTATTTATTTTTTTATTTATGATATGAAAGAGATGTTATTGGTGACCTATTTTATAAACGTTTTAGTAATGCCTGCTGCATATAATTTTTATTGCATGTAAACAAGAAAAAAAAAACTTTATTTTTGGATGGAATTAAAATTTAATGTAGCAAAGATGTGTGAAATTTTCTGCTATATTAAAAATGTTGGCGACAATTTTAACATATAATAGAGCTCATCACCAAATATCCGGGGAAGTGGGAACATGACGATCTGAGGGATATACTCGCTTCCGTGCAATTCAGAGAAACCAAACCTAAATTTGTGGTTATATAACGAATTATGATATCGCAACGTAACGTATAGTTTTAACTACAAAAATCTAGCTTTCAGAACTGATATTGACAATGTTATACTTGGGATAAGTTGTAATAATTGAAATCATCTTTGTAAACCAATTTTCAAGAGTTTAAGAATAGGGATTCTGCACTTAAAAAAATAAAAAAAAAAATAAAAAAAAAACGGGCAAATTATGAGATGGAACCATTAATATGTTCTTCAATCCTTTTGAACCCTAAAAACTGGGGTCAAAAAATCGGGCAGCTTATTTCAAGAAGTCATGAAATCCAAGTCCACAATATAGAAATTGTAAAGCGGGTGATTTGTGATGTTGCGATTTACTTATTTATTATATTTAAATAATACAGGATTTCTTTAACCATCACGCCACACTCGAGCTAATGCTGACTATATAGCTTGAGGTGTATGGCAAAATAAATGACTACAAATTGAATTTGAATCCGTTTTCTTTTATCACTTTAGTTTACTAAAAATTACTTTACGACAGTGACAGAAAAAATGAATCACGACAAAAAAAACTTATCAACATCTTCATTGCTATACAAAACGTCTTGTTAAAAGAATATTCACTACGCTATTAAAAAAAAAATGAACAGTAAAAAATTGAAGTAAAAACTTTGCCAAATAAATAAATTAAAAGTAAAACATATTTCATATGGTTGATAATAAATTGGTGTTGCTAATGAGACACAGTCAACAGTTTTCACTACAGGCAGGTATATTAAAAATAGTCGAATTAAAAACCCCACTTCAGCATGCTTGTGGGGCCTTTTTACTAAAAATAAACTCACACACACACACATGACTTCCCAAGGCTTTTCTTAGTGACATATTTACTCCAGAACGAAATCCTATTAAGATGCGACGACCAAGTATAATGCACACATTATATGTGAACTATGCCAACATGTTACACCTCCGTTAGTGGCAGAAATAGATGAAATTTAAATCTTTTAAGTCAAAACAAACATGACTTTCAATCTGTTAAAAAAAATGTCTGTCAGGATGTGTCGTTTTATTTATAATTATCTTTTTTTTTTTCTTTTTTTTTTTTGCATCATTCATCAAAATTAAAATATTTTCAGAGCTATCTCAACAAAAATTTAAGGCGCCATTCTATTTTAAAAAAAGCAAGAGATTAATTTTTTTCCGGCATAGTTTTGATCCCACGTGAAACTTAAATGAGTGAAATATTATTGTTATTTTTACCTTGAAATTGTTTTGAACATCCTAAACTATTAATAAAAACTGATCCAATAGTTGAATCATAGAGAAACCTATGGTTGAATGTAAATTCGATAAAAAGAAAATGCGTGCTAAAGATATAATATTTATTTTATTGTAAGAAATTTAAAAAAAAAACTAAATAAATAAAAGTAAACGATATTTATTTTAATAAAGCTCAAGTTATATGTGTAGAGAGTACATTTTTTTATAAAAATAGAAGCTAATACAAATTTCTAACACTTCGTTTTGTATATTACAGTATTTGAATCACGTGCAATTATTTTTCTCTCAGTGTTTGAATATGTATATAAAATACTTCAATGTAAAGTCAGTCATACTTGAATTCCTCATGCTTTTTGCTAATTTTAACTTTTTTAAGTGGAAGTTTCAATCTTAAAATTTCCCTCACTGGTGGTCCAGTCTGTTATACATACATACATGAAGAGGAACTTGTTTAATATCTCCAACATTTGAGCTTGTAGGAATCAAATTAATCAACTTATGTGAGTGTGTGTGTGTGTGTGTATACATATGAGTGACTTGAGAACTTATAGGAGTTATAAATATATATTATTTCTAACACTGACAAACATTAAAAAATTATAATAATAACTTATAGATATATAGCATAATATTAAAGTCGTAAAAAATCAAACTAAGCACAAGTAAGCTTTTTTTTTTTTTTTTTTTTTTTTTTTTTTTTTTTTTTTTTCTTTTTTTTTTCTTTCTTTTCTCTTTTAAGTCTAATTTATAGATTTAGGATTGACTTATAATAATAATGATATACACACGAATCTATTACGAGGCTTAGCAAAGTTCTTTGCAAAAAAAATTCTAAGCTGTACACAGTCCAAGTTGTATGCAATTAATAATATAAAAATTAAAAAAATAGGTGTGGCTTTTTATATAGGTAACTTTGTTACTCTATACTATAGTAATTTATTTATGGATACTTTTCAACTAGATTACATAGATTGTTTTATTACAGCTATAGTTGGAATTTTTCTAGAAAATAAAAAAGAGCAATGTATTGAATACAATTATATATATATATATATATATATATATATATATATATATATATATATATATATATATATATATATATATATATATATATATATATATATATATATATATATATATATATATATATATATATATATATATATATATATATATATATATATATATATATATATATATATATATATATATATATATATAATATATATATATATATATATCAGTGGTTTATTGATTGATTGATCTCCACACATTACTGCGCTGCATCGTAAGTCTGAGTATTTAATATTATCACTGTTATCATATACAAGATAAGCAGCTCCATGTTGGCAAATAATAAAGTATGTACAGTACATATATATATATATATATATATATATATATATATATATATATATATATATATATATATATATATATATATATATATATATATATATATATATATATCCACCTTAACAGTATATTAAGTGTGGTCAAAGTCAAATCAAGATCATTCACTATGACAGACATATCAAGAGAGGTACTGCAAGGAGAGGTTTTTAACAACCATTCCTATCTATTACTGCAAATATTATACTTCAACATTCAACATGGTCCATAATATTTGCCTTGCGTTGTAATAGTCTTTTTTTTTTTTTTCTTTTTAAAGCAAGTAGGAATTACGTAATTCATTCCGTAGTTGTATTCCTATAGCATAAATGTTGTCAAATTAAAACAGTATAAATAATTATGCTATATATACAATAATAATACTTATGCTATTATATGTAACATAGATATCATAATGCAGGATAACACAAATTATGTTTCAATGATTCAATGTGACTAAAAATGGGCAAGCATAATTATTACGCACTAATAATTGTTGTGTATTTACGAAGCATTAAAAATGATAATTGATATTTTTTTCTTCCCGTTATTTGTACAAAAAATATATATATTTTTTCATTTTTTTAAGGACCATTTTAAACAATTGAGCCCATGAAAAATAATGATCTAATATTTTGAATGCTTCCTGTGGACAGGCGATAATAATTAAACAAATTATCAAAGCAGATGTATAACTAGAAATACGCTCTAATCAAGCGATTGTTTACGAAAGCTATAACTTTTTAAATTTGGTAATAACTTAAAAAGATGAAACGAAGCAAAATATATTTGCCTTCTAATTCTCATTTAATAGCTGATGAATATTACTGTTTTTTTATTGTTGTTATTATTAGAAATTACTTTCTATAAAAATAATATTAGAAATAATTTTGAAAGGGATATCTATGTCTATTGTATATTTTATAATATTCGCAAAATACCAGAGTCATTATAATAAATTAGGACACTTACAATAAAACTATCTACACCTACAAGGTTTCTGTAACTTATAGAAATTTAATTTTGCGTATATTTCAAATATATTGTAAATTTTCTTATACAGTGCTTCCATCTAGAAACTACAAAAACAACTTGTATAGTTCAATCATTCACTACACAGCGCTGCTCTCTAGACACCTAATTTACAAACCAAGTCTCAATTTTATTCATTCATTCAATCATTATACAATAAATAATAATAAATTATGAGTAATCGTTTTAAATATTTCATTGACAATGTATTTGTTAGTAATGACTAATTGTGCATTAGTTTATTAAAAGTTATTAATAAATTAGAGAATAAAGTATATAAAATATATAGGCGATTAGTAAATGCAATAAATAACCACAGTTTTTATAAACTATAATAATAATTATTTAAGTTAAATATTTATATTGAAGGGAGTAGTGGACCCACGCCGGCCAGTAGACTCAAACTTTTCTCGTCAAAAAAATCTGAAATTTTGCACAATGATACTTCAGCTTGAGACAATTTCAAATATACAAAAATTTGGGGGTGTAACCGTGCAAATTGATTTTATATGATTTTTTGAAAAGTTAATTTCAATAATTTTTTCTTTTTTTTCGGGATAGTCAAACATCATAAAAATTTTATCACGGCTAGGTGTGACCCTTAGCTACAAAATGACACCAAATTTAGACCCGAAACGCTTCTAGTTTTTGAGATATAAGGTCGGTACCCTACTCCCTTAAACTAAAAGTGGGAAAGTTGAGATTAAATGTTAATTTTGATAAATAAATAAATCAAATTTTATTATTTAAATAAAATGATTGTCAAGCAATTTTTATACTAAACAGAAAAACTTTTTTTTTTTTCTTTTCTTTCACTGAGACTTCTTTTAAACGACTTCAAATTTTAATATTTCTAACATACAAATAATAGGGTGTATGCATTCATGTTAAAGTCGACGCCATGTTGGATCACTCAATAACATTGGCCGCATAGATAACTTATTTTTGTCAGTTTCAAAATACAAAGGAATATTTTTGAGAGCATTGATAGGTTGAATTAGTTTCTCAAGTATGTGAGAAAAATAATAATAACACAAAGTTAACTGATTTCACAAAGAATATAGCCAAAAACGAAAAAAAAAATCTTTGCTAAGCAATGTTATTTATTACTCCAGTATGGCGTCAAAGCGCATTAAATATGACGTCATGAGCAATTGAGCATAGTAAAAAAATAAAACTTATATGAACTACTTTACCTGGACGGCTGCTTAGAGAATATGGCTTAGAAATGTTGTTGTTCTGTTTTTTTAAATTATTAAAATTATTTCTAAAAAATGTAAAAAATGAATAAAAAGGTTCAGTAAAGTTTTGTATCCGTTTTCGTAGCAACACAAATAGCTCAAGGTGTTTCGCCAATCCCAATGATATATTAAGATGAAAAAATGAAATCGTCATCGGGTTTAATAAACTGTCACGTCAACCAAATTTATTACACCAAAAAAATTAAATGAAAATCGCAAAAATCGTATTACAAAATAAAACATTATATATAATATATAATCTTTGTACAAACTATTCATTTTAAAATGTTTTATTTTTTTAACCATTTTATATCAACGCTTTTCATTTCTTTCAAAGAAGAAAAAAATCAGTTCAAGGTTTTTTTCGTACGCTATTTATCGTTACATAATCCAATTGGACATATAATCGTTACGATCGCAGTATCAAATAGTCATCTCTTTAGTTTTCTCTTTAGTAAGCACTAAGCAGTAAATAACATTAGAAAACAACAAATGTCTATTCTCAAATTTTGTTTAAGTATAAGCTCAGGTAAACAGTCACCATCGTGTTCTCCACACATATACATAATATGGTGCAGTGGTAGCATAGCATTTTCTCATCACAACCTCGTAATTTCAAATAAATTCCCGCTGCAAAAGTTTCTATATTTACACTATTGCCATCTACAATCAGTCGTAGAAAGTATATGAATTAGTTCTTGACTAGAGTTGACTAGATGTCAGCACGATGAATGTTTATAAATTTTGACGGCGGGCCTGAGAAGCATGTGCGAGAGCGAGGAAAAAAAAAAAGAAAAAAAAAAAGAGAGAACTGCAAAAGTTCGATATCAAGGAAACGGGAATTTTCCACTGCCAGAACCACCAACAAAAATCATTTTAAAATATAAAATAAAGTAATATATTATGCAGATATTAAATTAGGAGCACGCAAAATTTAAATCTTTCAAATTGTCTTTGTTGCGTCATATGAACGTGAAAAATCACGTAACATGATGTCACACAATAGTAAGACAAAGAAAGCATATTAATGAGCATTGAAAAACAATGGGAATCTCTCTTTTCTCAAATGTAAATGACTAATATTGACTTTAACAATTGGCATCAGTGCTTTCACATAAATATAAAAAATATATATAATATATAGCCACTTGTCTTAGCTTTTTGTTATTTGAATATAAAAAATATATTCGGTACAGTATACTCTTAAATAAATAAAAAATATATCTACTACTTTTACTTATTTGCTGATTTTTCCAGTTTTTTTTTTTTTTTTTTTTTTTTCATATTTTCCATATTAAAATATTAGAAAAAAAATCTTTTGGTATTGTTTGCATAAAATTAATTGTTACAACTATTTTTATGTAAATAGTAAATATATAATACTAATTTGTAGTCAATAAAATTAAAATTCATTCCTATACACATTCCAAATATATTATAGTTCAAAATGTTATCAAATTACAAACAATCTCACCCTTATAATATTATTTTATATTTTTGAATATACACTATCTCTTTTGCTCTATACTCTCACCTATGATATTCGTGTTAAAGGCGTGTTAGTAAAATTTTTAGTCATGAAACATTAATTTTTGTTAGAAGCGCTCTACCACACACGGCACAGATTAATAAAAATCAATAATTGAGGACAAGTCACGGGCTGTCGCAAAATTGTTGTCAACTTTGTTGTCAAGATGATCAACCTTTGATTATTTTGTTTGGTTACATTAAAGAACGCAATTCTTAATCACTAAACGATAAGAGTCACATATTTCAAGGAAATCAAAACTCATCTGTGATGCGGATATTGATGAGTAGTAGGTAGTATAAATTACCAATGTAACCTCTCAAATTTCCTAGAAATGTAATTAAATATTTTAGACACACCTCTATAATATTTTGGATTGACTTTGATTTATGCAAATCTATTTCTAAGAATTTCAAATCACATCCTTTTTTTATGCGTTCTAGCCTAGAAGTTTAAAATATTAAAAAAAAAAAAAAAAAAATCAACTTTGACTTCTTCGTGTTTTTTTTTTTTTTTTTTTTTTTTATATCTTTTAGCCTAGGAGTTGAAAGCATTAAAAAAAATCAACTTTGACTGTCGTTTTTTTTTTTTTTTTTTTTTTTTTTTTCCAGCAGCACTATTTATGTAGAATAAAATGATGACTTTTGTCTGTGTTTGCAGAATAATGCTTCTTACCAGCGAAAAAATATTGTTTTTTTTCTTACCAGCGAAAAAATATTGTTTTTTTTTTTTATTTATTATTAATATTTAAAGTTTAAAACACGTAAAGATTTATATCATTCAGTTTGCAACATTTAAATTTCTTGTCTTGTATATTTTTTTCCCTTGATTTTATATTAAAAAATCTTTAAAAAATGTTTTCTCAAAAATTGATTAAGTTAATGGTCCCGCAATACTGAAGGATAAAAATATATATACATATACGAGTACCCCGCCGTTTTTATAACTCACTTTTGATTATAGTTGAACTGTAACTAGTAACAGGCATTTAAAAAAAACTAGATTAATTAATATATCACGTAGTTGGATGAAAACTAAATAAAAGCGACACAAAAGGGTGTACACGTGTCATCTTGTATGTCACTAATTGCACGCACTGATCAATACTATACTACTAGATCACGTAAGAGCTTGGCTGGCCAAGTGGCGACTTGAGACCAATTTCTCAGCACCTGCCCACTCAGCAGTAGCAAAAACCACGGAAAAGTGGACGATTGTCTCATACAAAGAATCGATCTTCTACTATTATTATAGTCATTGTATCAAGTCCTTCTTTATATATTATATTATACGGTATATATATGTACCTACGTACCATATGAAATCTCTACAATTGTAAGACTCTTAAATGTCACTGATACATTTCAATGACTATCAATTGGCTCACTTGTAAATATGAGGAAGGTAATATATAGTTGAGTCACAATTGCAACACAACATAGCACAACTCCAGAGCAACTTTAATCTACTTGTACATAAAGTAACATTATTGTAGATTGAAAAGAACGATATTATATATATATATATATATATATATATATATATATATATATATAATAATATATATATAATATATATATATATATATATATATAATATAATATAATGGGTATTACGAATTACGAGAAAAAATTCTATTTTTATTTTACTTTTGCCTGTAAAATAAACGTAATTAAAATTTAGTCGTAATGTAAGATAATAATCTATATTTACAATCTAATCAAAATACGATTTATCTTGGCACCAATATTATAATATTTTAATTAACTAATTATATATGTCAAATTGAATAATACAAGTTTTGATTTTAAATCATAAATCACGTATAAACATAATATAAAAAGGAAGTATTTAATAGTGTTTCAATGTTGTTGTTTCTCTCTCACTCTTTCGTTTTGACGTAAAAATATCATGTTTTAAGTTTAAAGTAACAGACGTCACTCGACTTCTATTATTTTGAAAACCACCTTATGCTCTTATATATTATAAAAGAATGGTGAGAAAATACGTAATCATTTTATTAAATTAATCACGTATGTATAAGTGATTATTTAGTCTACTAACACTAACATGATGCTTGCTGTATATAACATTGAAATAAACTGCAGGAACATTAATTCAAGTACAACACTCACGCGTATTGTTAAGAAATATCTTATATACACTCTACTTAATTATACTAGCTTTTATATAAATAATAGATTCCACACATAAAGAGAGAGCTATTTTGCATACAGCTATACAGCTATTTTGTTACTCCACTTTGTCATATTTCTTTTATTTGTGTTAGCTTTTTAACTAAACTTATAAACATGAAGAATTACCGGTATATTTTCTATTTTTTTCTATTTTTACTAATCCATTCTTCGAATACTACGTAATACAAGCCACAAGTAATGTAAAAAATATATAAAATAATAATTATAAAAGATAGTCATAATAATATTTCGAAGAGTTCTTATAAAAATAAGTATAGAAAATGGAAATTTATTGACTAAAATTGGAAATATACAGTAAAATAAACTATTTATCAAATCATTATTTATGTTTCACATATTTAATTAATATGAGTGATATTATTCTATTTCCCATGAATCCAATAAAGTTAAATGCAAATTACTCTATAATGATCTCTTTATTTACTTGAATATGTAATTAAAACAAGTTAATCCTATAAAAGTAAAAACTCTCACTAGTTTTTCTTATATAATTGAAATATCCATACATATACACTGATGAGGATATTAATATGTTATTAATATTAAAATAAACTATTCTCGAACTATATAGAAATACGTATTAAAATCACTGTAATTCACGAAATAAATTATGATAGTCTATGACTCATACACTGTATGACTTTATACAACTGACTCACATTAAAAATATCATACAATTGCAATCACTTCAACTGTACCTAAATTTCAAGATCATAAAAAAAATGCAGTTTAATGTAACTATACGCAAATGAAAAAACTATCACGGTTACTTCAATTTTATACCATGGTAATCATGAAAATGCCACTATGAAAGTTATTTATTATCAACATTTATTTAAAGAACTGTCTAAAATTTGGTAATAAATACACATGCATTGAAATATATTTTCGTACAAAATAAAAATCTGAACATAGACACGACTCGCCATACAAAATATATTACAGCACACACATAAACACAAACAAAACACTTTATTTATTTTTATTTACTTCACGCGAAATATTAGAATACTTGTTTTAAAAAGTTGACAACTATACAGATAGTACGTAAGCCTCGTTGATAAGTTACTTTGCTGCGTGTTGATGACTAAAATGTATACTACGTCGTATTCTTTTTTATTTTTTATTATTATTACTTTTTTTATCTTTATATTTATGGTTGATTTTTAATCAGATAAATGCAAATGTTTAGCCCGTTTGTTAATATGCAAATTTATGTAAAAATTTATGAATTTCGTAACAAAAAAAAAATTACAGGTATCAAAACCAATTAATAATTAAGTAAAAGCCTAAGGCTGTTATATTATAATTATCATAACACTTTCCTATTTCAAAAAAAAAAAAAAAAAAAAAAAAAGTTAACAAAAGTTTAAAAAAAAAAAGTTAAAAAATGTTACCATACACGGACAGAAAAATCAACAAGGTTTTTGTTAACTTTAACAAGTTTATCATGTTGAAAGTGTAGGTACGTCTAAAACATTGTTAAAAATAATATGCTCATATTTTTTAAATTTAAAACTGCAGAATATTAGACTTAACAGAGAAAACCCTATTGAATTTTAAAATGTGACTATATAGAAAGCAACACTCCCCGCTCTGTTCTATCTTATAGGGTGAGCAGTATTAGATTCTACAAGGTAAAGTTTGTTAGATATAATAACGCGGGTATTTAAAATCTTACACGACTGGCATATTAGATCTAAAAATATTTATATTTAAGTTTTTATACTACTATCATGTAGTATTTTAATAAGGTTTGCTCTCTTACTACCTATACACTTTTACTCTGTTAAATGCTATATATTTAAAATTATTACAAATAACATCTTTCGGAGTGTTACAATTTAAGCATGCTTAAAATTTATTAATATCAACGATCAAAGATGCTATAATGCTGAAATATTATGATGTACCAAAAATATGTTAAAATATACAATATGAGACTATAGGCGTAATAATTAGAATGTAACATAATTCAGTGTCAAAATATTTTTATTAAAAAGAAATTAAATAAGAATACAACTTTTTAGTTAATGAGATAAATTACATAAGTCCAAAAATAATATATTACAAAACAAAATACACATATCATACAGATTTGATTTAAAAGTACTAATATTGTGTCTATACGTACAGTAAATGTTCACCACTGCTTTTACACTATATAGCTTGTAAAATATATACACGGAAAAATTTTACGATAACATCACTCTTCAATCATTTCTGATGTATGTAGGCATCTTGGAAATCTGTGAAAAGAACAAAAATACCACATGAGATTCAATTTTATTTATTTACTCACCCATTTTCATTTAAATAACCAGGTTTATACATGGATCCTTATTAAACAATAAATAATAAAAATAATAAACTAAAATACTTACAACTAAATCTCCGGTATATATATGTCTGCACTCTGCAGTCTGCACAATATGGCTGCTGTGTATAGTCAAAAGCGGCGTGAAGTTGTATCTTTGTGCTCACATTTCACACCATATTCACAAGTCACTTTTACGTTGAAAATTTGAATTTTATTACATAGTACTTTCATGTAAATACTAATTGGTGCACTAATATATAGCAAATTAAACTTTTTGGTCGAAAACAAGAGTCCAGAAGTAAAACACATAACACAAGGTCCACTCCACTCGCTATATAACACCTACAGGGCTGGCGAGTGCCTATGCGCACCCTCTCGCGCCGCTTCACCCTTAACAAGGTAAATCCTGTTAAAAAGCTATTACATATTTTAGTCTTCGCGTGCGCTATGCATTGTAACAGGTTTACCTTGTTAAAGCTAAGAGACAACCGAAATATAGATTTTCACAATTAATGCTTTGTTACTTCCTACACAGAATTCATATTAATATTTATAAAGTGCAGTTTAAAAATTAACAAACTTTACATTGTAGATTCTTATAAACCTACAACTTTTAAGGTTTAATAAAAATATTTATTATATGTTACACTCTTGAGTATTTAAACGTAAATTTAACAGAGCGAGCTTATTAAATTTAATAAAAAGGTGTCTTATATTTAAGACACTCGCTAGTAAGAGGATATTCCTATGAAAAATAAGATGGAATCGTGTTGGAACTAACAAAATTTCCTATTGACATGTGTAGTAACAAGGTTGCCCTGTTGATTTTTCTGTCCGTGTATTGAAAGTTTAATTAGCGCATTCTGATAACGGAGTTTTGCAGTGTACACATTTTATTTCAACTTTTATATTATATTACATAATATACGTACTTGAAGTTAATTTTAGAACTCAAATTTGCTGATTATAAACACTTTGGATGATTTTATTGATAAAAATGAGGGAAGATTATATTAAAATATATATTTATAATTTTTAAAGGTGCATTCACATATTCATTAATTTGTTATAAATTTGCATTGTTTTAAATGGGAATAATAACTTTGCTGCGCAGTTCCAAAAAAAAAAAAAAAAAAAAAAAAAAAAAGATTATGTGAATGCACCTAAAGAATTCTTTAGGTACAAATTTACAAAGAAGCTACACAAAGATTGCAACAACAATATAAGGAAGATAATAAACATAGTAGTAACAATGGTGAATCAAGTCATAGAACTATTAGTAGAACATATACTTTAAGATTTACAACGTCTGCTGTGTGATTACGTCAAATTAAATTACGTTACGCCAAGAGAAGCAAAAATATATAATGTATGAGAATAAAGCTGCTGTCTCCTATGTATTATTAAAGTTATTCATTTGTATAATAAAAACCAAGGTTATCAATAGTTTAAGTCTTCCGCGTTCACGCCGCCACAAACATTTTTTTTTTTTATTTTTTGTCAGTCGCACAAAAATTATTAGCAATATAAAAAATATTGGCTCTTTAGGAATAGTAAAGAAATTTCACATCTAAGCTTTGGAATTTTATTTTTTAGCTACTTCCATCATTTTATTATTTTTAATAAGCCAACATTTTTCTTAAAATTTTATCAGTTATTATATTTTTTTATAAACATAATTAAACTGTCTAAGTTAACGTTTTAAACCGACTGTCCACTAAATATTTTTGCTATTTCTGTTTCGTGTTTTAAAAAATAGTTCTTTCGCAGTTTTAAAAAATATATCTTGATTTCGTTTTTAACAAAAAAACTGTCGATTAAGATAAATCAAAATTAAGTTTATATTATGTTATAATAATATGCTATTTGTTTTAATTACCAGCACTTTATTAACTAACTAAATTAATTACATTCATATCATTCTCTAGCCATAAATATATATATATATATATATATATATATATATATATATATATATATATTTATATATATATATATATATATATATATATATATATATATATATATATAATATATATATATATATATATATATATATATATATATATATATATATATATATATATATATATATATATATATAGACCTGGATTTACCGAATTGAGTAATTCAATTTTGAATTACAATTTAAAAATATTGTGGACTCACACAGAACCAGTTAAATCGAGTATGTTGAAGTTGTAAAAAATATATAAGTTCAATGTTTGCGTTGGGTTTCGACTTGAGATGACATCGGGGATTTTTCGTTATCACGTTCGTTGAGGCAATGTCAACAATGAAATTACGTCTGTTGCTTTGGGAAAATTAAAAACTCTATACGTAACCATCGGGCATGAAATTTATTGTTCACACTTTCACGGGTATACGGTATCAACTTTTTTTTTTTCTTCTTCTTCTTATTTCTTTCTTTCTTTAAAATAGCATTCATTACAATCTTAAATATTCTATAAATAAATATTGTTGTTATAAATAATTCAGCTATTAAAATATATTAACACAGCTCCCACATAAAATAGTAATTCTTCAAATTGTATAAAGTATCAGTAATAAAATTAGGGCTGAAAATGTGGTGCCAAGCAAGAAAAATCAGAATTTTGGCAAAGTGATTCGTAACGATAAGAAAATTAAAATTAATATACAGTAAGAAATACTTAACAATTTTAACAAGCCACTATGCAAATTTAGCAATAACAATTTTTAAATTAATTTCCATAATTTTCACTTCCTTATATAATCGTTACGAATTCTGAAAATTTTATTATATAGTTATTAACAACTCAAAAAAACTCAGCCGATTTATCGTTTTACCACTAATTTATCGCCCATTTCTCGAGTGCATTTCATAGGGGGGCGGCTGGGCGATACCGTAAAAGGTCGAACGGCAGGTAACTCAGGCTTTTTGAGGCGAGTATATACTCGACTCAAAATACCTGTGTTACCTGCCGTTCGACCTTTTACGGTATCGCCTAGCCGCCCCCCTTCTCCTCAAATGTGACAATGGGCAATACTTAAGGCATGCCCGATTTAAATCGACTGAGGTTTCTTGAGTCGAGTATAGGAAAGGAGATCAAAAATAAATAAATAAATGAAAAGTAGTGTCAACTTATGAAATTCAAAGATAATATGAGCCTTCTGATTATACAATACTTAAGTGAAATTTTTAATGTAACATTTAACGAAATTATTAAATTAAATTTATGGTATGTTTTTCTGAGTAAAATATACAAGATAAACAATATACATGGAATTTTCAAAGTTGTATCTTTTGCTGCTGCTACTACTTTACCACTACATAAATATAATTGGACTTGCCATAATTAAGAGTTGTAAAAGTACTTTTGTAAAAGAAAAAAATTTAATTTAGTAAAAAGGAAATATGAAAAGCACGTAGCGTGTAAAAATGAGTGTTGTCAATAGGACAGCTTCATTATGTCAGATGAAATTATAATTTATCTTTTTCTTTTTCTTTTTTAACCTTATATACGTGAGTAAAGTCTTGTTTTCTAGTAGACAACAATTTTGTTAACGTAAATTATATTTTGACATGATATTGTAACAAAAATTGAAACAAATCAATTTTATTAACGAACCATTCCACACCAGAACGACACCAGTTAAAATATTGACACCAGTTACTATAACCAGCAGATTTAAATTCAAAATATATTTATTCATTTCTTTCATCCTACAATCACAATACACAACAATGCATATCCGCTTAGGTTATCGTAAATTAAAATTCACAATTACAAATGATAGTCAATACAATACAATAATTACACAATAATAGGATATATATATATATATATATATATATATATATATATATATATATATATATATATATATATATATATATATATATATATACAGCATTATATAATATAAAATAATTAATATTAACGAGAATAGATTGGAGAGATATGTTATATTTGGTCATTTAAAAATTCATTATTTGAATAATATTGTTTGTTTCAATGTCGTTAAGGTATATAGTAATAAATTCTTGCACTGTCATACTGCGGAATAAGGCTAACAAATGAATAAAAAGTTGAGGTGTTAATATGCGATATTATTAATTAGACTTCTATGACATTTTAATATCATATCCTATGTTTATTTCAATTTATTAATTTCTTCACCGTTATATGATGGTCACAAGTTCTGATATTTGTGTGGTACAAGTGTAGGTGTAAGGCGCAAAAAAAAAAAAAAAAAAAAAAAAAAAAAAAAAAAAAAAAAAAGGACATTTTCTACGTCCTTTAACATTATCATCCCATATTTAGTATCGTTTCATCAAATATCGTTACCCTCATAACTATAACCCTAAATATATATACCAAAGTATAACCTTTTAATCAGATATAATTACTGAAATACCTATGATATAATCTATAATAATATAAAGCTAATAAACCTTCGTAATTTTGGAGTTTAATAATTAATTAAGCTTACAAAGAACATTTTAATATTTCGCAGTAAAGCAATTACAGAGAAATGTTATATTGCTAATTGGATTGGATAAAATTTTTGAGTGTAATAATTGATATTGATCTGTGCGACTATACGTATACCATACATAGTATACAGTACGTACAATGTGAACATCGTGTTATACCAAATTTGGTAAGAGAAATGATTATATCACCGCGTACAGTATAACATCGATTGTCTTGTATATTGTTGACATTCGATTTATAGTTATTTCCAACGTATACAGATAACCTATTTTTTTTCTTTAATTTTATTAGTTGATATTGTTTCTAATTTAAAATTGTTGTATATATATAAATGTAATAAAAATAAAGAGCTTCCCTTTAGTTTTAACGTTGTATGCGTATTTAATTAGGCTTATAGTTATCAGTACATAATAATATGAGTAAATGTAATAATGTAATTGTAGTATTTTGTAATATTATACTCTGTACTTAATTTTTCTGAACTTTTACTAATTTTTCAAAATTATGTTTTCTCGTTGAAGTATGGTTTTGCTACTTATTGCAATAAAAACAAAATTCAAGGTTTTCAACTTTTAGGTGTATACATTGTTTTATTTTTATTAAAGATTAATTTTATTGATAAATAATTGTTTTATTATTTCTTTAATATTCTTATAGAAAATAAATTGAAATATAAAATATATATTTATTTCATGATGATATCATAATTAAAAGCTATAAAAGTTTTAGAAATTCATATTATATACCTATTTTTATCCTCTTTCTCTCACTCTCTCTCTCTTTACTGTAAGATATAGCGAAAAAAAAATTGTATAAAAATGTTTCTCACTCGTAATGTGTTGCACTAAAAACTGTATGAATAAAAGGACTTCTTCAACACTTTCGTCTTTTCTAAAGACAAAGGAGAGTTTTACCTTTGTCATTTCTTTTCACTGTAAGAAAAAAGTCTACTTTTACGAGTTTCCATCATATAAAAAGTAGAGTAAAGGTAAATTCAACACAAAGAAAATAAAATTAAAAAAAAAAAATCTCTTTGTCATAAATGAAAATAAACATACAATTCAATTTTACTAACATCCTTTGATATTGAAATTAAATCCTTTATTATAAAATAATTCCTTAAAGGATAAAAAAAAAATTTAAATAAAAATATAATCTTCAATCTTTATACCTTAATTGGTGAACAAAGATAGAGCAAATTGTAATATACCGGTATAAGAAGTATCTAAATATTTCTAGGAAAATACGTGAACTTCCGGTGGCACGGAAGTAAAAATGTAAACTTTGCTGCAGGGTAATAGGCTTGACCTCCAGTCAGTCAGGGTATCACTGCAGACACTGTAAACGTGACCCTGAGTAAAGTTATCGCACAAAAACTTTTGCACTAACAGCTAATGCCAAGGTTTCTTACTTTTATTGACCTTTCTTACCAAACGCATTTGTATTTCTTACTGTACGTATACTGTACACATACACTATACACACATAAGTGTATATATTTCTTTATGAAACTTAATAATTGTATTATTGTAACTTAAAACTTTCAAGTTCACGTGACATAAAGAGGAAAAATATAAGGAGGTGGGAAATTTAAAACTTCATTCATTAATTTAAAAATGTGTTAAGAGGGAGAGATATCATATTACTGTTATTGCGAAGTTAATTCAGAATTTTAGAACTCTTCAATGTTATATTATTATTAATTTTCGAGGTCTGAAACGCTTTTCTTTGAACTGTAATTATGTGTGGTAAATCATTCATCTAATTTTTATTTCCTTTCTCTCTCTCACTTTGTCTCTCTTTCACCTCAGGCATTAAAAATTCACAATTATTTCTTGATAATAATTACTAAGTAATCAAAACAACTAAAAAGTTTTCAAATGATGTATAACCTTTGCTTAATGCGTAAAATGTTAAAGTGAAAATATTTTCTACGTAAAAGTAACAAATTTCTTTATAAAACTGCAAAGTAATCTGGGAGAAAATGTAGGTCTTCCAGTCTCATGCGATTTTTTCTTTTTTCTTTTTTTTTTTTTTTTTTTTTTTTTTTTATTTTTTTTGCTTCAAAATAGTTGTGCAGATAAAACATGAAGTTTGCGATAAGCCGTGCAAGAGATGGTATGCATGCGTGAAGTATAAGCAGCCTCGTTATCTATGTAGCTTACTTCCCGGTTATCACGACCTTGACCTATATAATAAATGACCTTGAAAGGTCACTGGCCCTTTAAATATAAACCTCGCTGTTAGCAAATCTACCCAGTCACTGATACCAATTATAAATGAAAGCATCAGTAGTTATTTATATATATTATATAGAATCTCAGTACAAGATCGTAAAATTCCTGTTAGTTTTTTATTGCTTGTAATTGCACTGTATATATAGTACAGTATTCAGTTGTATGTTTTTTTATGCGATTTTAAGTGAATGTATTAAAAATAATCTATTATCGTTGTGTTTAGAGCATCACCTTTTGTTAATCTGTAAGTAAATCAGAGGAGAGAGAGAGAGAGATAGATTAGGATGAATTTGTTGCATAAAACATTGTTTAAACTAAACCTACTTATCTATTGTTCTGGGCAATTTGCCCAACGGATCTCCAAAATCCTATTCCAACCACCAACCTCTAAATATTCTCCGGTTCCCAGTAAGGTCTCTACTACTAAAAAACATTACGTACCACTCACAGACTGAGCATGTCGCGTGGGTTAAACTGCGGTCGAATTATACCTTTTAAATATTTTATTCATTGCACGAAGCAAAGAGCGCATTGTCTCTTTAAAAATCACGCAGAATAGAAACAGCTTCATTAAAGAAAAGCATAAAATAAAAAAATTATACAACACCAAACATAGTTACTCAAATAAGCATTCCAGACAATTAGAATTAATAAACGCAAAAAGTGATATATTATACAAACACGAGGCAAGCGTCAAGAAATTGTTATCTCTCTAAAAAAAAAAAAAAAATGTTTTCTTTTCTCTTTTTTTTATTTTTTTTTTTTTTTATGGAGCTATTTTGTTGGAACGAGTGCAGAATTTTTGTGCAAATATTTGCGAGATATTGCGAGGGTCAGTCAAAGAGAACAAAAGTTAACACGTGTGAATACAGTGAATGACATAAAGAGTTAGAAACGAAAGCCTTGAGACGCCAACGGAATGTAAAGCCAATATACGGAGATTGACAATTCGATTTACAATAATTTACATACTTCTTACTGCATGTCCCAATTGTGTTGGCATGTTTATCGTACAATAAAAAACATTTTCAATTATTAATAGTTTTCGTTGTTTTATGTATTCTAGAATAGATGTATTATAGAAAAATAAAGTAATAATAACTTACAATAATCTGTATAATATTATGATTCTTTTAATTATAGGACGATATTAAATAATACAGGTTACGGGTGATCAAAATTTCTAGAAAATTTCTATCAGCTTCAAGCATGTAAAAGTGTGTCTACTATCCCTGATTCATTTAAATATTTCTGACCTAATTTAAAAAAAAAAATGTCCCGCAATGCTAAACAATAGGAAATTAGGAGATTACGTTAAGCTTTTCTCGTGCTCCTCATCGATAAAACATCCATTTATTGAAATCTACTTACGTTAGCAATGATTATTATAATAATGACAAAGCAATAGCTAGCTCCAAGTTTGGACAAATTAAATTTAAATCAGTAAATTTAAAATCAATTTTATTTTAATATAAAACTACGCTGCATATTTTTATTGTATTATTATTTAACTTTTCTTCCTCCCCCCCCCCCCTAACTAAATAACATAAAAATCAAAATATACATTAAACATGATTAATCTACTACTATTTTATTCCTCCTATAGTAACCTTATACATCATTCATTATAGAATCATTTTGATATATAATGATATTTTCAATGTCTAATCTAAAAATAAGCATAATATAATCTTTTTAAACAAGAGAATGAAGCGTTAAATTTGCTACTCAAACTAAAGAGCGGTGGCATTGACTCTCATGTCTGCTAAAAATTGACAATGTAGGTGACATTGGGGGGGGGTGGGGCTGTTGCGTATATATATGACGTCATATCCTCCTCAATGTATGAGAACTTACTATGTGTGTTGTGTATGTGTATAGACCGACAACAAATATGGCTCTTTGGTGTTGATTAATTGGCATTAAGTATCTGCAGCACGCGGCTACTAAAATATTATTTTATATACTATCAAAACTAATAATAAAGAGCCACCCATACCGTATTGTTTGTTAATATGGAGGTATGTATAGGGAGAACTTATATACATACGTGCTACCTTAGTATCGTATGTAAATATGTGTTTATTATACGCTATGGTATTACCCAATAGTAAAGAAAATATGTAGTTTGCAATATATATTTAAACAATTTTACTGAATTATTTTGAATCTTTTCGTATTATATATATTTACATCAAAATTCGTGTAATGTATTTGACTTGTCTTTAAGAAGGTCAATCAACTATTTTAATTTAAATTTATAAATAAATGTTAACTGATGTGTTATAGAGAAAAATTAAGCATGAAAAATTGTAGTTTTTTCCCTTCGTGAGGAAGGATAGAAATAATGTTATTCTCTATCTCTATAAATAATTTTTTATATAAAAGTTTTCCTTCTATGATTAACTGGAATAGTTCAACATTAGTTTTAATTTTTACTTTTCTCTCTCTCTCTCTCTCTCTCTCTCTCTCTCTCTCTCTCTCTCTCTCTCTCTCTCTCTCTCTCTCTCTCTGACTCTAACTCTGACTCTTGACTCTGACTCTTGACTCTGACTCTCTTTCCTCCTCAAATATTTCAACTACACCGTGTTTTATCTACGTTATATTTTGATGAAAATTACCAACAAAAATCTCCCGAGTAACGCCAATAAACACCCAATTAGGATAGATCAGTTTTAAAGTAAACAAAGTAATAAGTATATTACTTTATTTATTTTTCAATGCAAGGTAAAAAGTAAAGGATAACAAGTTTTTTTAATGTTAAGTATATAATATACCTTCCTCTCTCAATGTTTCAGAACGTTACTGCAAAGTTCATTATTCAAAATAATAAAATCGATTACTCTAGATTGATTAGTCTAATTTATTCATAGGTAATTATACTTTATCGCTAGCCTGTTTAACTTGAAATTGAATATAATACTGTATAACTAACAGCAGGCATTATATTATAATTTTAATCTTTAGTGAAATTATTGTTAATTTTTATAGTTCAATAGTAAACAGTTAGTGATTAAGAATACGCCTCTGGTATAGTTTATTAATACAGTGGTCAATAATGAACATTTGAAATACGTAAGTTTTATTATTATTATTATAATTATTTATTTGGAAACACAACGTCCCTTTCCCTTTTCGTCATTTTCTTCTTAGCTAAATAAATATTGTGCAGCCAGCCATGCGGTTTTAGACATTATCTTAATTATTTTGTAAACCATTATCACAAGGAAACTAAAACATAAATGATAATAATAATAAATTTTATTTGAGTATAAATATCGTATACCATTCTGTATAAATAAATAAAAATGAATTAAATATTAAAGGAATAGACCAGAAGAAAGCATTACCATTTATATCGCAAAACACTTGCTAAGACTTAATAAATAATATTAGTTTGTCTCAACGCCGTAGCAGTGATAAGAAAATTTCAACTTATGCAACCCGCACAACATTTTCATAGTAATTTTTGCCTATTTCTGACGTCAGAAATTGGAATAGTCACGGAAACTGACAGTTCTTTCACTCTCTCTTGTGGGGCCACATTTACACTCTGATAAAAAATGGCATCAGTTTTGAAGATCCCATTTTTCTGTGTTTCATCATTTAAAAGCACATGAATTTCTTGAACTGCAAATTTATCAGAACAAAATTTGCAATTTATTTGCTTGTTTATATTATTTAAAATTGCAATAAATAGCAATAATTCACATATTATTACAACTGTTATGGTCTATATTATAGCGGTTTACAAAAAAAAAAAAAAAAAAAAAAAAAAAAAAAAACTCTCGAGAGACGGAATACGTTTTACCAGTCTGTACCATAGACAGGTCTACTGTACCCTTACAAGGTATACCTATGACACAAATTACGTAGTATGCAGATTATATAAAAGTAGCTATGGGTGATCACGGGTTAGTTTACAAGCAGGTCATGACAAGGTCACAACGCACGGTACACAACTCAAACCTTGCGATCTTAATCAACAAGTCACTTGAAATCTTATTTTATAAACGTCACGTGTCAACCTTGCGCAGCCTAATTTCATTACACGCTATTATAATCATACAGACATATATTACTTATATATATATATACTGTCGCTCATGGTGCTCAATTGGTACCTACCTATACCTGTCAATACTAGTATGGATTCGTAAGCCAAATATTGTTCATTCAACTAACTATACCATGTTCAACTTCAAAATAGACAACACAATTTAATTACGCTTATTATATATAATAAATCAACATTGAATTTTTCATTTATATAGTTGTACTGCCAAAGCAACTCATTATAATGTTTATACATAGATTTTAAAAAATTGAAGGTAGTATAAATATGCAATATCTGTTATAACAATAATAAAAAGACTAATTCTAAAATTGCAATAATATCATATTTTACCACCACAGTAATAAAAAAAAGCACAAATGTGTAAAAACAATATTGAAAGGGCAAAACTAAAAGAGGTATAAATAAAACATATTATGTATTGTACCCGTAAAAAAATAATTGTCTAATATCTAACAACAAATTTTACTTTTTTTTTTTTTTTTTTTTTTTTTTTTTTAATAAGCAGTAGTTATTATTATATAATGTAATGTGTAAAATGTTGAGCAAAATTTTTAAATAGATTTCATTTTGTGCTAAATTAATGATTTCTATCATTGGTATACGCGCGTGCCAAGTGCAAAATGAGGTTGGCAAGTTGGGATGGAAGGTAAGGTAACTCGCGACAGTAAGACATTCGTATCATTCCTTAGCGTACACTGTGAGGCATAGAGGGAAAAAAAATGTACTTGAAGTATAATTGGTTTAAATATCTTTCGTATGATCTTCACAGTGAGATGAAAGAAATTGCCTTCGATTCTTAAATTAACGCTTTCTTTGACTGTCCCATTTCCCTTCAGAGAGTAGGTAGGTACTGTACTGTACAAGAGAGGGAGAGAGAGAGAGAGAGAGACGGTTAGAATTTCATTAATTAAACTTGGAATTAAGTCTCATACTGAACCAATTAAAACATTTTTCTAATTTTTATAAGTCATATATTATGTATTATACGAACAAGAGGCCCCCAGATTAATTCCCAATATAAAAATTTAATAAAAAGATATTGTGATTACGATGCCGTGATCGGTAGTTAATGATCAGTTTTTGATGCATATGTAATTAAGTTATAGATGGATCGAGGCAAGGCAAGGACAAGGTCGGGTCGACGTCACGAGTGCAGGAAGACTCACATAAATAGACTACAGCACACACTTCACTCCGCCCAGTCTACTACCACACAGAGAAATAGCCTCGGGCACACGCGGATAGCATCGTAAACCTTTTGTTTTTACAACATGTAAACTTCTTCATGAAGTTGATTCGGCAAGTTAAAATCGTTTAATTAGATCACGGTAGCAGATCGTATTTACTCGCAACAACGACAACAACAGTTTTTTATATACTGATTAAAACTTTGTACAAAACTGTATATTATAAACTTGCAATGTTTTTGAGTGTTTTTTAAAGCATTTATTAATTAATTTTGTTTCTATATTATATAAAGAGCAACAAGAAAAGCTACAGGCGTTCTAGTAAAAATTTATTCCATTCAATAGATCATAAATTTAACTATATGTATTTCAAAGTTACTTCATTTAAATTTCAAACAGTTTTTATGATGAGTAATTTTTTACGACTCTTATTTAAAGCAGTGTATGTAAAAGAGAAGATACATCCATGTGTTTTATACATTATAATATACATCTCAATAAAACTGCATTGCGCATGGCATTTATTTACAAACATGACTTTTAATTGCACAGAGAAAGATGGCATTACTCTGATACTCGCGCTTACTTATATAAAATGTTACGTACTCTATGTAAATGTACCTACGTACTGTACTGTAGATTTTTATATTCACATCCTAAGTAATCAATATCGTGCATGCGTGACTCAACTTTATGGCTCTTATACTTAGAACTTTTTTTTTTTTTTTTTTTTTGTCATATACTCACGAAACAACAGCATGCAATTTTCTATAGTACCTCAAATATTTCGTGCTGCTGCGGGACTGCTAAATTGACATTTTTACTCACACTATCAAGGATGTTTGAATTATACAGATTTAAATTTCTGGTGAATTTTCTAAAACATTCTAGATTTTCATTATGCGGAACTTTCCATTCAAGTCTAATGGAAGTCAATTTGTTGGTCTTATTTTGACATTTATTATTATTATATAGTTATTTTTATTTTATAATGTCATTGCTGCGGAATTAACGAGCATGTGAAAAGTCAATAATAATAATAATAAGTGTCAAAACAATAAGAAAAATTAAGATACCGGTGACTATGATGAGATATTGAAAGAAGTGATGTTAAAAAACATGAAAATGATGATTCTGACATGATGGGTCACTTTAAAATTGATTTCTGTAGGTGAGGACAGGTTCTAAAAAAAAATGATGAATGATACAAGATTAAAATTATACGAATACATGAAATATAAGTAACATTCATTACATAAATCAAAGTCAATCTCGCACTAAAAATCAAGACTTTTTTTTTTTTTTTTTGCGCAAAATTTTTGATAGTCTATTACGTGTATATTGTTACGACCTTGAAGAAAGAGAGCGCCGCTGCGCGACGTGCAAAAGTAGATTTTTTTGTAAACAAAGAAATTGTTGTGGTGATGTCAAGTGGTTGCTAGTGCTGCCAAAATTTCAATGTTAATTACAACACGAGTACCGTTCTTTACATCTTGGCTGCCACAGTTTTAAGCCGGGGAGGAACAAAATATTACATTTTTATAACTTCTTGTCAGCAAAGCATCATGCTTCATTTTCAACACTTTTACTTATGTCTTCTTTCTTTATACAATTACATAAAATTGTGATTTGTACTTTCATAATTGCTTTTAAAAAATATGTAGAAAATTATGTGTTAATTACATAACACAACTTCCACAACACTGATTGTTTACAGAGAGTAATTAATGTTATTTATTTATTACTTTTACTATCTTCGTCCTTTAAATTCAAGTCTAAGTAATGATATTTAATTTATTGCTTTAAATTATATTTCAGAATCAGTTGTGAAGTTTTAAATTTTATTAAAAATTACTGCTCAAAGAAACACATCGATTTTCTAGCCTCCTATCATCATAGCAATACATTATATTTATACGTTTTTAAAATAAAACAGGATGTATCGTAGCATTTGCTTTCTTTATAAAGAGTAAAATTATAATTACAGTAATTAAGTATAGGCTTAAAAAATATAACGTTGCAATGTAAAACATAAAAATAATAATAATTATTAAGCTTAATTAGCGCACTCGTTATTTTAAGTACATAAAGTTTTTGCTTTTAATTAGAATTATCTTTGGAACAAATATTTCTCTGTTCCTAAATACGAGACTTTTCCAATTCAAATAACATTTCTAGAACACAAATTTACCGACAAATTCGTCACCAACGTGCGAATTGCTGAGTGAATCATACTTAGAAAAAAAATAAAAGGTAATTAACAACCAATCGGGGACGTCCATTAATAGAATTGTATCACTACAACGTTCCACTTTGATAACTAATAATTATATTCCATCTTCTGAGAACATTTATACAGATAAAACAACGAAAATGTTGTACTAAATTATATTCACCGAAATAGATATTTGTAAATAATTGCTTGTTTGTTTTGTTTTTACTTTTTTTTTTTTTTTTTTTTTTTTTTTTTTTTTTTTTTTTTTTTTTTTTTTTTTTTTAGTTATAAAAACAAATTTTTAAATATGTGATATAAATATACACAATATTTATTGGAGCACTCAATAAAGCTGACAATTTATAGCCCCTTTATTTCAGTGTGGCAAAACGTTACAAATCATCGCCACTCACAACATTATAGGGTACCTATATTAAGCGAATGAGTTAAGTTAGAAAATTTCCTGAATTTTGAACCCAAACATATTTTGACATCGTGCATTTTTTTTTTTTTTTTTTTTTTTTTTAATGAGCTCTACAAATAATATCTCACTTTAATAATACTGATCGCGCGGTTTTTCATAGTCGATCCTCCCCAGGCCTCCTACAAATATGATACGCACCGAGAGTGAGAGAAGTTGGCGCCACCCCATGTTTGCGGTGTGCATGTGGTGAAGGACAATAAGAGTGAGAGTGATCACTTGGGAGTGAGTCATGATTAGCGCCAGCCAGGCAGTCGGTCCAGACCGACATGTCACACCTCGGTGAACCCCACAGCACCAGCAGTAGTACGCCCATACCTGGCGCAATCTACTTACGACGTAGAGCATTTTGCTTACGTCTTTCTAGCTGCTGATATTTTGTTTCAATCAAGCTATATTACAATCGTACTTTTAAAGCAACAGATACAGAATAAAGATAATAAAAAAAAAAATTAAAAAAAAAACACTCTAGTATAAAAATGCGTTAGTCTATTATTATAGTAATCAGTACTATCTCATACTTATACGGTATTATCCATTTATCATACGTTTATACCATATTTGATTATAGAAAATAAAATTCCATAACTTGTCGCAATACGTATAATTCTCATTATTGACAACTGCTAAAAAAAAATCATAATCAGTTGAGTGGTTCTTTTGATTATCAGACTTAGAAGCATCGTAAATTAAACATTATATAATTAAAATTTATCGAGTAACGTCCCAATAGTATAACGAGGTCTTACATGTGGTATTGACAAATTATTCGACACATTCATTATATTGATCAAGGTTATATAAAAATAATCGAACAATGAGTCAGTCAGATCGCACTTTGCGTGGGAGCTTACACGCCGCTTTACTTCTTAATACCTCCACGATTACACACACAATAACAAGTATGCCGGTGGTATATAGCTATAAAATTCATCACATTGCTTGCGATCAATAGTTAACCACATTTCGGTTCGACTCACCTATGAATGTAGTTCACGTACCATTGTAATAATTACCTACATAACACCATCCAATTTGAAATTATATTTTTATATTAAAGGAAATAAGTATTGTTCAGAAAGGAAATCAAACATTTGATAATATAATAATTTCTACTTTAATATACTGTAGTTAAATGTTATCATCAAATATATTATACTAAATAATTTTTCTCACTCTGATATTGTGCCTAAATTTTAAGTTTATAGTATTATACTTATTAGCAGCATTAATTAATAAATATCAATGGAAAAGTGAAAGACATTTTAGCTATTACCCATAATTTAAATTTAGCTGTTTTTCTTTTAAAAAAATACTGTTTTTCTTTTAAAAAAATACTTTTTTTTTTTTTTTTTTTAATTATAGCGTTATACCAACATAATTCATAAAATGATAAATAAATTCAAAATGCTAGAAGATTTAAAGATGCGATTCAACAAATCACTTAGATCACCTAAAGACCTTAAAATTCGTAACTATAACAAAATCTTACGTGGTCTAAGGATTTCTAAAGCCTTTAATTGGCATAAGTGATTCGATGAATCGCATTTATTATAATAATGCTTTTGGGATTAGACGTTAAGAGTGGGCCAGATATGTCGTACAGTATATTAAAAGGCTTAAACCTCTCCTTTTTAAAAACGTAATTAATTTTTTTAATAAGCAGATAATTATTTAAGATAATCAAATAAAAAAAGCAATAAAAATCTAGATTGAATGTTGAATACAGTGTGTGTATATATATATATATATATATATATATATATATATATATATATATATATATATATATATATATATATATATATATATATATAAAATCAAGTTATGTGTTCAGTTAAAGTTTTCATGTTATAAGATAAGAAAATAAGTAGATAAAATGCAAATTAACATGAAATAGTATGAACATTTTACGTTTTCAAATTTAGCAACAGAAAAGAAGGAAAAAAAAGCGTACCAGTTTGAAGGTACGTACTATTACTATCCCGACCTCACGCTATATTATATTATTATACACTGCTGTATAAAACTTCAACTCAGCTGGTACAAAATCGATCTAAGTGACGTCTTTCTTTTTGCTACTTCATTACTTCAACCAGAGCTACCTTTTTTTTTTTATGATGATCTTTCAAAAAAAAAATAGTTGGTACATTATTTTACCATTATTATCACATACATAGGTCACTGGTTCAATATGACATAACAAAGTGGTACATACTTTACTGTACTACTATAGCTCCCACATCACAAACTCGTAGAGTTATTTTAAGAATGATTATTTTTATACATCGTTCAATTATATAATTGAAGTTGATAATAGTTCTTTTGTTGCTTTGTTATAATATTGATTCTTTTGTATTATATAGTAAGGTTTAAATATAGATATTTATAAATTTATTTTAATAACTTATAATAACAATAAATGTTCGTTTTATAATTTATATAACTTATAACAACGGTATACGTTTTATTATTTGCTCCATTTCTTTTAAACTTGTATCAATAATTTTAATTTATTTTACAATATATTTTTATTGTAAGTAAAATCAATTTTCAAAAAATAGTAATAATACAGTAATACAAGTTTCCAGCGTTTACAAATAAAATTTTGTTGATGTAATTTTTCAGTACAAAAGAGAATTAAAGCTAAAAAAAAGGGTTAAATGAAAATTTTTATAGTATAGTTGTACTTGCCAAAAAAACGCTTTTATTTTTATTTTTTTAATCTAATAAGTCGGCACAAAAGAAAATTAGTTTGAGTAGGTTCATATTTCATGTTCATTTCCACGCAATTTGATTCAAACATCTTCCAGCATGTTTTTCAGTTTATCTATATTATATACACACATAAAAAGTATATATTTTTTTAAACATTGAAACTTAAACTACAGTATAAACATTAAAGCTAAAATTGAGTCACTTAAAAAAGTAAATCACATTCTATTTTATTTTACAATACAGTATTTATTATACTGGTACTGAGCTTATAATAATACAAATCGTATCAGATGATTTTAAACACACACACACAATAAATATATTTTATGTAAGTCATACGTTATGTATAAACTTTTAGAAAGCTGGAATTTTATTTTGTCCCATATGATAAATTTGTTTGAATTAATTTGAATTACTTTATAGTTTTGAAACTTTACTTTAATGAATCATAATTTAAAATGTAGTTAAACAACCACCCTCCTTTTTTTTTTATTATTTTTTTTTTTGAATCAACCGATAAGGTTTTGCTTTGCGTTGGTTGAAGTTATATATATATATATATATATATATATATATATATATATATATATATATATATATATATATATATATATATGTTTTGAAGAAAATAAACTGGTAATAATAATATTTACTGCCATAGTTTTTTTTTTTTTTTTTTTTTTCAGTAAAATCAAACGAACTCTACACGAAACAAATTATATTTTTATATTGCCTTATCTTATTCTCTCTCTCTCTCTCTCTCTCTCTCTCTCTCTCTCTCTCTCTCTCTCTCTCTCTCTCTCTCTCTCTCTCTCTCTCAATTAAAATTATATAAAACTATTATTTCTATTTATTTTTTGCCCATTATTATAATTATTATTATTATTTTAATATTTTAGGTTTATCACTGAATAATTAGGTAAAAGTTTTAGCAAGTGAATTCCACCTTTCATTTAATAAAAAATTAATTATAAAATCAGTGTTGCAAGAAGTCGACAATCACTCTTGTCTGTCTGTCTGACACACCGTGTGCTCCAGAAATTAAGTTGAATCATCTCACCATATCCGTACGCCCAGACATACAGCACATACATACACAAATGATCTTATTCACTCAAGGAAACTTTGTAGACGAGACAATTCATCACAAAAAAATATATACTATAATATTACAACCTAACAGGAAATAACTCAAGTTCTAAAAACATTGCTATAATTTAATAACATTGTTGTATTTATTTCATTAAATATTACGGTATTCTTTTGTTAATCCTTATATAAAGAAGAAAGTTTTAATTTTGTTGAATATAATAATTTAAAACATCATTATTAAAGTCTGGAAGATTTCAGGGGTAAATAATTACAAATAATTAAAATTCATATAAAGTGTAGACTTTTTTTCCTCTCTCTCTCTCTCTCTCTCTCTCTCTCTCTCTCTCTCTCTCTCTCTCTCTTTCTCTCCTTTCTACTTTTTAATATTTTACAAAAAAATAATAAAGTTATCTGTTCAGCTTTGTTGATTTTATTTTTCATTACTTTCTAATAATTTTTTTATTGTTAATATTGCAAGAATAGCATAATAAAACAAGGCAGAATGTTCTTATCAATATATTATGAGGATTTTTTTAAAGGAAGATTTGAAAAGTCTAAAAATAAGAATTAAATTAATTTTAAAAATTAGGTTCAATTGATATAGATCAAACTTAATTTTTTTGATAGATAGATGAGGAAAACTATATTCCATTACGTTATTTAGAGTGGTATAGAGAGGTGCCTTGGACATTACCTCCTTTGTTATTGTTAGGCCAGTGTCATGAACTGTCAGAATATTTGGTTTCACAGCCCTAGTAATGAGGAGGCTATGTTTTACGCCCCTCAATCGCACCCTACATGTATTGGCAAAGTAGTTTTAACGCCAGTTAACATGAATTTATAAAATAACTATATTTCACATATTAAGTACAACCACATATATATTGTATTATATTATACTGGAAAATCATATGTACGTAGTACATATATTTGGAAACATAGTAAAAAGACTACCTTTTTATGTGTTTTTAACCGAATATAATTATATGACATAAGATTAGTAATTTTAGAGACTATTGTTTTATATTACGGTATGTTGACAATTTTACAAGATGTGCTGCAAAATAATGAAATCGTTCATAAATATAAATTTGATTTATACTGCACATTTAAAGTGAATGAATCTGCTCTATGAATGATATATGAACCTAGGATACTGATATTAAAAAGTGCATTAAATGGAAGGATAAAAATAAATCCAATATTATTTACAGCATTGTGCAAATTTATCATATTTGAGCCATGCTTTTCACTTTTTTTTTTTTTTTTTTTTTATTTAAATTGCCATATTGCACAGTGTTTCTTTATAACCAACTGTGACCTAAAATGTAGAATAAAATAGGAGAGTACGCATTTAATTTTTTGATATACCTATACATATTGTTATTTACATTTTTATAAATATTAAGCACATAACATACATTTTTTTAAAAAACAAAAACATTAAAATCTTTATTCAATAGCCTTATTGGAAACTTAAAGAATAATATAGTTTCCATAAATCATTTTCATTTAGGCCAATAGAATAAATATTTTTTTTACGTTATAATTATAGTGTAAGTAAATTTATATAACGTACTATATAAAATTTACCTACATGAGATTTAATTAAAATAAAAATTTAACTCACCATTCGGCATCTTCTCCTGTAGCTACTGGTTCCTCACTATTATTATCCACAAGTGAATCTAGTAGATGTGCAGTACCATCATCTACGTGATGATGTAAAATACCATCTGAAGGTAATCCATTCACCAGAGTCCTATAAGATTGTCCAGGTTGATGTTGATGGCCTGATGATTGATGATTAACCATACTTTGACTTATTGCTTGACTAACTTGAGACAAAGCTTGATGTTGTAAAGGATGGTGTGAATAACTTTGAGCTGGTTGAGTATTTTGTTGTTGTTGTTGCTGTTGTTGTTGTTGTATATGGTTTACCATAACTTGTTGTGTGCTTGGTAAAATTAAAGGATTATTAGATTGTTGCATAACAGCAGTTGAAGGTGCTTGTTGCTGTATTACTGTATTAGGTTGCATTACAGTATTCTGCTGTATTACAGTATTAGATTGTTGTAATGGTACTGTATTAGGTTGTTGTTGTTGTTGCTGTATTGATGGTTGAATCACAGATTGCTGTTGTTGTTGTATTGGTATTGTATTTGTTGACGTTTGTTGAATATTGGAATTAGATTGCTGTACTGGTAATGAATTAGAATTACTTTGTTGTTGTTGTTGTTGTTGTTGAATTATATTACTACTTGATGTTTGCATTACTCCAGCAGGATTAGATTGTTGTAACGAAGGATTTGATTGTTGTAAAATAGGATTATTTTGTTGAATTACGACAGGTTGGGGTTGTTGAATTTGCATTGGTTGTTGTTGTTGTTGTTGCTGCTGCTGCTGCATTACTACTTGAGGAGGCTGTTGTTGTAGTAAAGGTTGGGGTTGTTGGATAGATTGTTGGGACATTACTGGATTAGATTGTGGAATATTTTGTTGATGAATGATTTGGTTAGGTGGTTGCATTACCTGGCTACTTGGTTGTTGTTGTTGTATAACTTGATTAGGTTGTTGAATAATTTGGCTAACTTGTGGTTGATTAGATTGTGTAGCTTGTTGATTTGGAATAAAACTGCTAGATTGAGATTGCTGATGATTTTGTTGCATATAATTTCCCATTGGTTGTTGTTGTTGTTGAAAAAATCCTGCAGGTTGAGACATAGCTTGTTGTTGTTGTTGTGGTTGTTGATTATAAACTTGCTGTTGTTGAACAAAACCTTGTGTTGGTATTTGTTGTACCATTTGTTGTTGAGGTTGACCTGCATTAACCATAGCTGGAGTAACAAATCCCGCTGGTTGCGACATTGCTTGTTGGGGTTGACTTACGTTCGACTGTACGTAAGTATTAGATTGCATATTTTGATGTATAAAACCAGGTGGTAATTGTGTTGTAGCAGGTTTCTGTGGTGTAACATATTGTTGTTGATACTGCTGCTGCATTTGTTGATGTTGATTAATTTGTTGTTGCAGCTGTTGTTGCTGCTGCTGCTGCTGTTGTTGTTGCTGCTGCTGTTGTTGTTGTTGCTGTTGCTGCTGCTGTTGTTGCTGTTGCTGCTGCTGTTGTTGTTGTTGCTGAAAATTAGAACTCGATGTTGGTAAGTTTGAATTACTTTGTTGTTGTTGTTGTTGCTGTTGAGAATGTTGTAAACTAGAAACTTGATTGGAATTTACTGGAGTTTGAGTATGTGCTGATACACTAGTACCTACTTGAGATGAAGGTAAAGATTGAATATTTACTGATTCCATAGACATAGGCACAGAAGAACTAATTTGCTGTTGTTGTTGTTGAGGATAATACTGAGTTGCTGGGATATGTTGCAATGGTTGATCTAATGTTGTAGGAAGAGTACCGGTAGACATTTCTGATGTTTCATATTGTATTTGATGTTCTAATTCTTCATTTTGACCACCTTGCACTGTTTGAATCATTGTATGATCTAAATAATCCATACATGTCCATCTACCACGTTTAAATGGTTCAGTACTTTCAATTTTAACCACTTTAAACCTTTCATTACGACATAATGGTTGATTTATACTCAAACCACCAGTATTTTCTCCTTCTATATGTTTTACATTTAAATCTGTTACATTTACAAAATCACTTGACATATTAGCACCAATATTATTCACTAAACTATTACCAGAATTATTCATTATCATATTATTATTATTACTATTATTTTCATTATTAGCTACTATAGCTAAACCATATTGCGAACTAGTTGGAATCACAGGTGCTGCAGTCGAAATATTATTTGTTGTTGTTGTTGTTTGTTGTGAACTATAAAATAAATCATCTCTTGAAAATGTATCTTCAGAATAACTTGGAGTTTCATTTTCAAGATCTGTTATTCTATCAAGATCATCTGTATGCGATTCATCTAAATCATCGGCAGAATCGTCTCCACCGTCATTACTTATCCTACTTCCAACAGTAACACTTGTAATTTGAAATGAAGGTGCTTTTTTTCGTATATTACTAGCACCTGAAGTAGATGACAAAGATGTTGGATGAACTATATTTTTTTCAGGTTCACTTAATCGTAATGTTTCACTTGTAGTACGTGTAATTGTTAAGCAATGTTTCGATTTATCACCCGATTTGGATGATTTCTGACTCACATTGTCAGCCATATTGGCTAACGAGACGAGGTCAAAACCCGTCTTATTTTATTATTTTATTCAAATTAGACGTCACCTAATAGGTAATATAATATAATTTATTAAACCCATGACATATAAGGGTTTAAAATATAAAATTAAAATCACTATAAATTCTTTTCTTCTTTATAAAAAGCACTAAAAAGACACTGCACTATATAACATTCACATACACTTTTTAGACGTATATGAGGGTTGGCATATATGGCGGCTGATCTGTTGTAAAACAGCGCCCGAAACGTGGGTGACATAATTTGGAACTTTTAAGTACAATTTACTTGATGAGAAAGACGTCCACTTTAGACGAATAAAAACAAGTTCTAACTGCTGGTTTCATTTCAATCCGCTAGGGGAAAAATTTTACGCGCATGCTTTTTTTCAGTTTAACAATTTTATTTCATTGATTTCTGATAAAACTAAAAATTTTAATAAATTTTTCAAGCTAGGGATTTATTTAAAATATTTTGATTTTTAATATGCTGGCATAAATATTGATATATGCCATGAAAACAAACTATTTAGGAACTATAGCATTGGATATCTACAAAGCTCTAGATTCAATGATCAAACATTTTAAATCGTGCCGGGAAAAGGTAAAAAAGACGATGAAAAATCCCAAGATTAAAATATAAAAAATGAAAATGTATATTTATTTATAATTTTTCCCTTTTTTTATATCGATTAAGTATTATGTATTTGTGTAGTGTTTAGTATTGAAGCAAGGTAAATGTTTTACTTATATCAATTTTTTTTTTGTTAACAACTTCTTTTTATTTTGACTTCACGATCGCGTTTTATTTTCACTTACTACGTTCTATTTACGTGACAAAACATTACGTCACAGGTTGAGCAATTTAAATAACATCATATAATAGTCTGGTATTAATAGTTAGTCAACTTAATTCAATACTTCCTTTATTATATTCTGTTTATTATTTTTTTTTTTTTAATTAATATATTAATTTTAAATTAGTTATTCTAAAAAACATTTTATAAATTAAAAACCATACCTTTGTTCTAAAAATAACTATAGACAATACAATGCAAGGAATGACGGCTGCGACTTAATAATTAATGAGGCTAAATAACTACATGGATCGCTTTTACATGTTTTGAAATATTTAGATCTTTGTTGCTTATTCTTGCATATAAGTTCCACTTAAAATTGCACATTTTTTTAAATATATAGTATACAGTACAGACACACTATAATGTATTTTTAATTTTTATTTAAATGTTTTATTGGAAAACGAAGAATTTTTTATTACATATTCTGTGCATCTTGATTTGGTTGATGCATTTTTTTTTTTTTTATAACTTTTTAAAAAAATACTTACCTTTTTTTTTTCTTTTAATTATGATCTGACGTCACAGCCGGTAACTTTTACATGTGTGCTGTAGTTACCATACGGCGATTTAAAAAATAACAATTAAAAGTATTTAATGAACTCAGAATGTTCAAAATCACACATCGATCGATTCAGGTCGATGAGCTCTTTAAGAATATGCAATAAAATCACCCCTAAATTTATTTTCGCCTTCCTTTATTTATTAATGAAAAATAATTGTGTAATTATTAAAGTCTTAAATATACTTGCCAGAATATACTTGCTCTCTTCAAAAGCGTAAATCATATAAAATATAAATTAAAAAAAAACTATAGAGAGAGCTATGGCAGCAATAACAAAATATGTGATTTTTTTTCCCGATATGATTATTGTAGAAAATTATTATTTATTATGCTGTTGGTCCCTACTGTATAATTCTCGATTTAATCACTAAGTTTGCAACGATGAAAAAATTCTAATGCAAGCCGTGAAATTAAAAAAAAATAAAAATAAAAATAAAAGTACTATAACTATATGTGAATGAATTGAACTCCCCCTTTTTAAGTTTATTTTCTTAAAACATGATTTTTTGTTCTTTATTACTATAATTATTATTTTTATTTATATCGAAAATAAATTAAGATGCATTCAAATATATTCATTATATTTTTCTAACTATGCGCAGTAAATATAATCATTTCCCTTTAAAAAAAATGCAATTTAATAATTTATTGCATAAAATTACAAAAAAAAAAATAATAATAATAAAAGTAAATTACATTTTTGAGTTGCAGTATACATTCGCATGGTATTCAGTTCATTAATACTTCACTAGGAAGCGTGGTATGTCCATAATGCTCTTTAATTTAGCAATCTCTAATTAATCGGAACAGCTTATAATCAGTTGTATAAAACAATAAAACAATTTATCAAGAAATTGAATTGTGTTTATTTAATAAATCACCTAAATAAATGAGAAATAATGGCTTAAATGATATCAAATTTAATAAAATAAGTTATTATTCTTTATTATTATAAATTCGATACTATTGGCTTGTTTCATGGTAGAATAGCAGTTTTGTTGTGCGCAAAATAATTTAATTGTTTCACTCTCACTCAGCTCATTATTTAATCTTGCGCTTGGACTCCATACTTGAACAGAAAATAACACTGACCATAGAGGAAATTTGGTCTTTTTTTTGCAAATTAAAAAATAACAAATATTGCATACTGTACAAAGCACCTGTAATAAATTGGTGTTTTTTGTAGATTATAAAACGGGTTGTTCAAAACTAAGAGAACTTATAAAATAACATAAACACAATAAATTATCTACATGAAAAAGGCAAAAAAAAAAAAAAAATTAAAATAAAAAATACGCCTAACATATTTATCTGCTTAGACATGGCAGCAGTGCGCAATCTCCTGCAATCACCTAATTCAAATTACTACCACGTTGTTCTCTGCATGATTTGACACTAATGAGATAGGTATTTGGTATTTGAGTTGAGCAAATTATTATCACAATACTAAAACAATATAAAATTTATTTTATTGTAATTTTTCAGTGGAATTTTAATTGAATTATAAAATATTTATAATATCACCAGACAGCGCTTACAAATAATTAACTTTCTTTTACTTATAGTTTACAGTTATAACAATTTGAATGAGTAATAGATTGTTTAAAAGTAACAAATATTAATTTCCTTTTGTAATATTATAAAATTTACACCAAAAGGTCCCAGTATAGCTTGTGTACAAGTTTGAATTTTTAAATAAAAAATCATTATTATAATCACCGTATTTATGCACGTACATAGTATGACATTCAATAATTGACGTTCATTTTTTTCCAGAACATATGGACCATACAAGGACGCGTATATAGTTAAGAACTTACGATGTGTGGTAAACGTGCGTGAGAAATAATATTGATGTTCCAGAGTAAGTAACGAATCAAAGAAGTTGGTAGAAAGTGATAGAAAATCAAATAGCAATATGGAATAGTTTGGGTGAATGATTGAGTTGCGCAATATTTCGGCACGCAACGGGGATTTTTGTTCACTCTTGTGGCGATGGAGCGGTGGATAGGTCGTGTAGCTATTGTCACTGGGGCTAGCTCGGGTATTGGGGCTGAAATTGCAAAACAACTCGCACAAAATGGACTAAAAGTGGTCGGGGTGGCTCGCAGAGAAGTGCCTATTAGGGTAAGTACTTTTAAATAATTAATTTGCATTTCTAAATTTGCAATTCCAACTGAAAAAAAAACTGTGCAACAGCGTATCCTTTAGTCATATATTCAATTATTAAGTTTTTTTTTTTCTTTTTTCTTTACTTGTTTATAAAAATGTCTATTATTTGTGTGTGCCTATTACAAATTAATAATGATAAATCAATTAAAAAGGAATATGCAGGAGAAAAATACAATTCTCTTTGCAAATTATAACCAAATCTTAAATGCAAAAGTATACAGCAGATAAAACCGACCGAGAAAAAAATATCGTTACAATTTATAAAAAATAAGAAAAATATATTAATAATTACGATACGATTAGAAACTTGCATTTTATATAAGCCATTAAAACCAAACATCAAAAACCAACTTACTTTTATAATTGTATTCCATCCATTGTTGTATCTCTCTCTCTTTTCTTTTTCGCCTCTTTACAGTCCATGGTCTACGAGATTCACTGTCTGTCTCCTTGTAAAGCGCAAAATTCTGGAAAAGTTGAGAACGTCGCAGTATTAAAATTGGAGGAACGCTTTTTTATCTTGAATTTTATTTGAACAGTGAAAAATATTGACGGTATTTGTATTGCGGGAAAGATATATTATATTTTACGTCGTACACGCTTGCTTCATAAATGTAATCAACTTTTTTTTTTTTTTTTTCCTTCTTTTTTATTTCAAGAGCTTTAGGGGTGAATACGACAATTGTATGAAGTATGTGTATTAAAGTTTTTCTCCAGAATTTTCTCAAAGTTTGATAAAGTTGTAATGTTATTGTTATACGTACGTATGTGTGTTTTAGTAATACATTTTTGTAACTTTTTTTAAAATATTTATTTATATTACATAATTTATTATTAAGAGTTTAAAAGAATTTTTTTTTTAAAGATACAGTGTAACTTTAGTTAATTAAAAAAAAGGAGTATAATATGATCAAATTTTTTAAATATATATATATATTTATTTAATTATTAAAACTATAATTGAAAATTACATAATACAATAGGATCTATATAATACAGTATACACTTTGGTTATATCAAGTTACATATAGGGTTATATTATACTGTACAGTATATCAAAATTGGACATCAAAATGCATTTAAAAAGTATAAATAATTTTTTTCTTATTTATGTATTTAATCTTATTTTAGTTTTCAGCACTGTATTATACTCGTATAGGCTTAAAAATATTGGAGAATACTCAATTAAGGTTTTTGTAAAATATCGTAATTTGGAGGTGTAGATTGGGAGAGAAAAAAAAAAAAAAAAAAAACTTAATGATGATTATACAAGAAACCAGCCACAACCACTTATCTCTTCCAAAGAGACTTTGTTCCACATTGAACAAAAGTTATTGGACTTGGACTAATACTATAATTATTTATTGCATTTGTTAAATCGTTTAAAACAATGAATTGTTTCTATAACTATGTATATTTCTTTCTGAGCTTGGAATTTAGGTCAAGTAATTAGAATTTTTATTCAACTGTACATTATATGATGTGCGTAATTGAAATTCAGAACTTTCTTTTAATGAACATTTTAAAGATAATTTTTTCCCTATATAGATAAGGTTAAAGAAAGTTGTGAAGTAATCACGTATTGAGTAAAAATTGTTTGATAAGCAAATTTAAAATGTATGACAATTTGAAATCTAATCACTAATCACCATTACCTATATGTATGCGTACATCTTAAATTTAAATGAAAAAAAATGCCAGTTATATATAATAATATTGAAACAAATCATATAATGCATTCAAATACAAGAGTTTATTATTATTAATATCATGTTAATTTATTAACTCATTTTCTTCTACTCTTGCTCCCTAATTTACACGTTAGTAGCACTTGAAACTAAATTTTAAGTAAATGACGGCGGGAGAGAGAGAGAGAGAGAGAATAAAAATTTCCCGCACCACCTGTGATTGGCACCACCTGTGATTTAGCATCGCGATTTATTTTCAGATTCTTGCGATCGAGCTTGGTGAGATTCAAGGTGAGCTTCACGCGGTGTCGTGTGACGTCACGAAAGAGGAAGATGTAATTCGTGTGGTCAACTGGACCCGAGACACCCTGGTACGTCAAACATCGCGTGCGCATGCACGGAAAGAATAAATTACGAAATTTATGCTGTATTTATATCATTATAGCATACATGGTGCTACATTTTAGCACAACATAATATGTTTATGTATAGCATAGAATACTGCGTACTATATGCCTTTCTTTCGTATTTTTTTATTTCAATAAAATATTGTAAACTTTTTTTTTTTAAAAGTTAAGCTTAATCAAGATAAAAAAAAAGCACTTTTTTAATTTTTGCATGATATGGAAATTAAAAATCTTCATCTGTAAGTAAGATAAAAATTAATAACTAAATGCAGTGTTATCAAATATAATAGGTGCCAATAAAACCTTATTTATGATATATAATTAAAATCTACGCAACTTTTATGGAAGCTAAATAAAAACATGCAAATATATAATGATCTAATCTTTGATTTTTTTTTTTTTTTTTTTTTTTTAATAGGGGGGTGTGGATGTGCTCGTCAACTGCGCGGGAATCGGAACCTTCATTCCTCTCTCAAGTAAGTGTTTCCGCTCATCAACATGGGTGCAGTTTAAAGGATATTAATCATAAAAACAAGATGATGATCAAATTTATGGGACTATAAAATTTTTGATTTCAGTTTCAATTGTATTGTAAGGAGTGCATGATAGTAAAGTAACATTTCGACGCCCTAACAAAAAACAAAAAAAAAATGCACTACTTTCAATTGTTAGTTATGAGTTAAATTTTGTTATATTATTCTTTGCAAAATAATACGCATACAAATTTAAACTGCAAGAGTTAAGGATTTAAGTAATTTGAGTATGCTAGGGTATTGTTTTTCAATGACTGACAGTGTGTAAAATTATAATTTTTGTGAAACTATAAAATTGTTGTTGAATACAGATTCTGTTTTAAGACATTTTCATGCATTATATATGCTCTCAAATTTAATAAATGTGCCCCTCTCTGTTTTATATTGAAGATAAATTAATTACAGAGAAGTTTCTTTGATTCGTGGTATAGAGCTTTAACAAAATGGAGTGTACTTGCATTTTTACTGCATTGCAAGTTTTACGTTTTACTACTGTATTACTACGCAGTAATTTAATAAGTATTTTCTTGTATCGTACAACACATAATATCGCGGGTTATTAATATTATTATTTTGTTCTGAAGTTCATTGGTCATATACAACTTAAACTTTTCTTAAAAAATGTCTTAAGGAAATACAAAAAGTTATTTTAAAACATAGTTGTTGTAATTACTAAATAATAACGCAATAAATAAAGCAACAAGCAACTGGCCAAACGCATAGTTAAAAATAAACGAATCCCTTGGTAGTAAATTCCAATAATAAATTTCTGAAAAAAAAAAAAATAAACAACCTTCTGAACATTACTAAGGACTTTATCATTAGTAGACGTTAGAACTTAACATATACATCTAAATCATAGTATATTTTATTATTTATTCTTTTTTATTTACTTTTTTTTCTTCAGACTTGTACTGAAAGTATAATTTTTGCCACATATGAAAATGTACATAGGTACTTGCAAACGACTTATTTTTTTAAAAAAGATCAAAGATACTGGTGCCCTTGACAACATACACGTAATAAAAAAATCGGCTTAAAAATACTAACTTAATGTTAATATTTTATTAAGTTATAGAAAATGAGTATCTCAAATCTAAAATGTAAAAATTAATAATATTATGATTTCAATACTGGAATCTGCAGCAATGATATAGTATCATTTATGTCTTTATTATATTATACTTGATTTCAATGCTCATTTTCGTTTTAATTGGTCACTCTAAAAATATTTCCAGACATTTTTAATCCCTTCCCCATTTCTTAAAAAAAAATTAATAATAAATAAAGGAAGAGATAAGAAGGACCTTATTCATTACTTTGCTACTCAAAACTATAAAAGCAGCATTATTTTGAAATAAGCTATTACTGTCATTTTGATATGATAATTTTCTAAATATAGACTTTTTTTTTTCTCTCCAGAACATAAACATGTTTTTTATGAATATGTTTTCCTTGCTCATGTAAATCAAACATATATAAATAATATCGTTGTGGCTTTATCAAATCTGATGTAATGCTATAAATTGGCCCCTAAGATGACCTCTTACAATTTAAGCTCTTATTCGATGTTATTTTTATGCGACGATGCAAGTGTCTGAATCAGCAGAATATACAAGAAGTCAAGAATAATATTGAAAAACGAATAGAAAAATAAACAACTTTTACTGCATGCGCTTCCTATAAGTGTGGTCACAACCGGTTTTAATTGTTAATATTGTTAAACTTTTACATCTCAAAGTCCTATTAAAGTAATTTTTACTGTATATACAATTAAGTATTGATTCACTTACGAACTCCTTTGTATTAATTATTTATATTTTATTTCCTAAAACGACTTACCCAAGTTATTTACACTTTTGATTAAATCTTTCTACAGTGTAAATTATGATAATGTATAATATATATCCCCTCTTAAGCAAGTATACTTATTCATATTAATTTAATATCACAATGAGAAAAAAAAGTACCTAAAAAGTTTGACAAAAATCATATTTATTAATCATGATTTATTGATTATTGACAAAATTATTGAAGAACGTTTAATATGTTTTATTTTCATGATCTTATTAGTATTACTAAATATATACATGAAAAGTTAAAAATGCAGATTCAATTTGCATGCATGCACTTAAAATAATATTTTTGTAAGATATGAAATTTTTGTACGATGTTTTCAAAAGTGTCTGTAGACCGTATACGTGTTGATGCGCTTTTTATTTTGCAATAATATTAAATGTAATTTTAGATGCTGATACCTCCAAGATGGCTACTATTTTTGACACCAACGTGTTGGGGCTGAGTATAATGACACGCGAAGTCATCAAGTGTATGCAATCACGTGGTGTAGATGACGGACATATCTTTCATATGGGCAGGTAATCGGGCAGGTGATCCACATTTTGCAGGCATACAACTCTCCACTTAATATCAAAGCAGAAACTGCTTCAAGTTAGAAAAATTTAGAAAATTACTTCAAATTTGGCATAAAAAATCTATAATTATATAATAATTTAATTTATCGTTAAAGTATAGTAAGCAAAAATGCATTTAAATTGGAATTGGAATAAAGATAGAAAGATAACACTATGTAACCTAATTACGTTATCAAGATATACAAGTATTTTGTACGAACGTATTTAACATATACATGTAATTGTTATCAAGATCATAAGATATCAATGCGCAGAATGTCGAGAAAGAGACGAAATTAATAAGAAATTTAATTTAAATTAAATCTTTTATTTTTTATTTATTTATTTATTTATTTATTTTTTTTTTATTATTATAATTTTTTTTTTTTTTTTTTTTTTTTTTTTTTTTTTTTGCACAGAAGATAGAAGAAAAAAATTAAATTAATCTTACTTGTCAGTCTTGTTGGTCAGCGTCTGATTGAGTTTCCCGGAGCATACGTGTATTCTGCAAGCAAGCATGCTGTTCGTGTGTTGACCGAGGGACTACGGCGTGAGTTGAGAGACCTGGGTTCAAGAATTAGAGTCACCGTAAGTCAAACAACTTGATTGAATTCTCATAATCCATTAATATTTGGAAATTATTAAATATGTGGATGCTTTGTCCAGGTATACTTTCCATCCGTATTATGTTTGACGTAATTTTCTTCTGCTGAAAGCAAATGTATGAAGAAAGAAATCCAATAAAAAAAAATAAAATAAACTATTCAGTAACTTCTGTAACCCAATAACAAAACATCACGTAAATAATAAATTACGTAATTTATGCTGCATTTATGTCAGTCTAGCATAAATTATGCTATCTTAGAACAACATAATTAATTATGATGTACAACATAATATTAATGCTATATAACATAATATTTAAGCAGTACGTATAGCATAAATTATGCTGTACTGAACAAATTGTGCTGAACTTGAGCTAGCATAATTATTACGTATTCTTTTTGTCCGTGATTGAACAAAAGAGACAAGTCTGTAACTTCTGTACATAGCAGAATAATTTTTTTCCATAGCAAGGATAAAATGGAGAAGATTAAAGAAAGAAAAGTTGCCTACTTGACAGGGGCAACTGCTTTACTTTGTTTTCCTTGACGATAGGCAACTCTTTCATCTCATAAAATTATTCACTATCTTTGAATCACCTTACTATCACAATAATTACTAACTTAATATTATTTTGTTTAATAGACAAACTGAGGTTTAAAGTTTACTCAGTAATAAATACCATACTAAAAAAAAAAAAAATAATAAAAAAAAAAAATTATGTTGGCTCAACATAAATGTACGTGTGCAGCTTAAAGTTAATTTTCACCATTAAATTTAAATAAAGTTCCACTGCCTTTATAACATGTAGTACAGCTGTAGACAGCCAACAATAAAATGTTGTGTTATAGAAATACATTACTATGTTTCAAAGCATTTTTTTTATTATTATTATTATTCGTGTAGTTTATTTAGTAGCAATGCCTAAGATCTGAATAATTTCAAATGTGATATCTTTGAAATAAGTTAAATGAGTGATGCACAAAATATTACTCACCTGTAAGGTTTAATGTTTGCAGGGTATCAGCCCAGGGATGGTGCGCACTAATTTCATGACAGCAGGTGGTGCCAACCCGCAGCTCGTGGAGAAAATGAAGTCTGAGAATCCGTTCCTGGAGACAAGTGATGTGGCTCAGGCTCTTCTGTACGCACTTGCTACACCACCTCACGTGCAGGTATGAGTCGTAAACATTTGGTCATCATGTTTTGTAATGTTTGCAAGTCAGTATTGCACTTCACATCTGAGCAGGACTTGTAATAAAATATGCATTTTCTTACATTAAACAATAATGTCAGTACTATAATATAGTATTCTGATCCTTACACATATATGCTCAACTTAAACCAAAAGGATTCTATATTATTTGTTATGCAACATTTTTCCTATATAGATGTTTTAATAGTATACCAACCAACGTAAACAATAAAGCACACAAAAGTAATATTTTTTTATGCATGATTTTTTCTTATTAATTCTTAATATATGTATATAAAGTTAAATTTATTGAAATTATGAAATACTAGGTTTAATCCTGGCCTACACCGAAAGGAATCACGGCGTTATGATGCTTTTCCTGCTTTTTTTATTATCATTATTTTTTTATTGAAATATTGTTACTATAAAAAAGAAGAAGCATTGACTTTGGCTAATATATATCATATTGTTTAAAAAAAACAGTCAGAGCATCATGTGAATGGGTTTGTATATTTTGTGACCTCTAAATACAAACCAGATATTATTATTTCATTAAAATTTACTCTGTTCACACGTTGCAACGTTCAATAATTTATAGGCGTGAAAATTTTATAGCTTTGATGTATGCAATTAAATTTCTTGCACATTCAAAATATTGGTCCATGTGAACATGACTTTTCTATGTACAATACATACTGAAATTCATTCATTCGTGTATTATTCATGATTTGCAGGTGCATGACATCACTCTACTGCCTCTCGGAATGAAGCACTGATGAAATACGGATCTCCTTGCTTTGTAATTTGCAAATATCGAATAAACACAAAATCGAACAAAAGTTATCATTTTATTTTTTCTGAATCCCACTTTTAAATTGACAGTTCATAAATTAATTTTAAAAATGTGAATTAAATGTGTTTCTCAAAAAATTATGCTTATAGGCTCTACTGGCTGACTCAAAAATATTACATACATGCGGTAAAATATAACAATTAATTGCATCACCTCACTTAAATCAGTATAAATCAAGTTTATTTGTACGTTGCTGTTTGTTGAAACTATAGATAATGACGTCACAAGGTCGTAAACAGAGGCGCTTTAGTCGCTTTTCTCTCCAACTTGTTTACTTTGTTTGAGTTAATTGAAGTTAATAGTCACTTGATCAAGTATGGAGCGCTGGGTAGGACGTGTGGCTATCGTGACAGGCGCCAGCTCAGGTATTGGCGCCGCAATCGCCAAGCTACTGGCTGAACAAGGGATGAAAGTGGTTGGAGTGGCGAGAAGAGAGGATCGAGTGAAGGTCGGTAATGATAATATCAAATAAAAATTATATCACAAGTCCAATTAAATCTTTAAATTTTTTTAGAATTTTAAAAACAGTTTTTAAAATTCAAAATTTCTTTATGTCTCTCCTTCCTTCAATCGTATACAATATACATCGATAATATCGATTCGATATTTTGATTCAAATATTCTGTGCTAAAAAGAAAACATAATAATAAATTGGAATACTTAATATCAATATTTTATATACATACAAAATTTGTAAAGAATATAATAATAATGTTAATTAAAACATTATCAAGCTAATGCAGTGAGATACTGTGTGTGATAAAATCAATATTGACTGTTCAGTTTAACATAATTTCAGGCACTGGCAGCGGAGTTGGGCAAGGTGAAGGGCGAGCTTCACGCGTTGCCAGGTGATGTGACAAAAGAAGAAGATGTGACTCGTGTGGTCACGTGGACCAGAGACACCCTGGTACGTAGATGTCATCAATGTGACGTCATACAATACATTATCAATGTCAATATAGGGAGGAGCTGACGTTCTTGTCAACTGTGCTGGTGTCTTCTATCCTTGTCAACTGACAGGTGAGTGTATATCAAATCATTTTTATTACTGAATTTAGAACAACATATATCTTTCTTTTTACTGAAAAAAAAAAGCTGGATCTTAATCAATGTTTCAGATTGTGCGACGCAGATGTTGAAAACTATGCTCGACACTAACGTGTTAGGATTGAGTATGATGACTCGTGACGTCATCAAATGTATGAGGTCACGGGGACTGGATGATGGTCATATCTTTCATATCAACAGGTGAGAAAGGTTAAATTTCCTTCGTTAAAACAATGAGCTCTTATGACCTTACGCAGTATACGTAATATCCTGTAATATAAAATTGGATTTTATGTGTTTACGTGTTTACTCTAAATAAATAAAGTACAATTTTATATCGCAGTACAACTAATATAAAGAAGAAGAAAACTCATATTAAGTTTGAGGTATTGGTATTGGAGATATTGTTGTTTTTGAAATTAGAAATTTTGCTATAGTTACTTAACATCTTAATTTTATAAAATAAATACTGTTAGTATTATTATTATTCAGGGGCGGATCCAGGGGGGGGGCGGTGGGGGCGACCGCCCCCTCCAAACGGCCCACGTGGGTGGAAAAAAATGAGCAAAAGTTGAAAAAAATTTAGTCGAAAAAATTTTTTTTTGCGCCTTCGGCGCAACTTTTATTGCTGGATAAGCGTTTGAATCCTGACTACAGTAAATACAGTATAACAAAAAATAATTTTTTTAACATCCCCTAGTTGTCATGTCATCAGGGTAATATATCAGAGATATAGTTCTGTTAATACTTGGACATCCACGAAATATTTTGCTTGCGATAAGAACTAAAAAAAAAAAAAAAAAAAAAAAAAAAACTTTAATGTAAATTTTATAATTTTTATCTCAAAATATTATTCCATCCAAATATAAGTTTTATGTTTTACAATATCGATAATAGTTTGAAAAATTGCAAAACAATTTTTAGTAAATTGGTGTATAAAAAAAAATAATAATAAAAAATAAATTAATAATAATAAAATAATACACAATATTAATAATTTATTTAAATTTTGCTTTTTTTTTTCAAGTGTTTTTTTTTTTTTTTTTTTTTTTTTCAGTGAAATAACATTAATAATTTTACAAAGAGATGAAAATAGAAAATATTTCAGAAATCATTTGTCCAACTTTTACTTTTTTTTTTTTTGCTTACATAAAAAAAAAAAAAAAAAAAAAAAACTACCAAATCAAAAATTTTGCAATTCAAGAATATTTTTTCAAAGGCATACTAATTTTGCAATATTTTCCAAAAAGGGGCGTGGCCAAATAAAAATTTTCGCCTGCGGCGCGCTACCCCCCCCCCCCCCCCCGGTCCTACATTGTTAATTTTCTAGGAGATCGCCCCCCCCAAACACAATTCCTGGATCCGCCCCTGTATTATTATTGAAACAGAGAGTAACAAGCAAAGAAATGTATTCAATTTTGACCTAACATTGCAGTGTTGCTGGCCATCGTATCGTGGAGTACCCTGGTATTTACTTCCACTCCGCAGCTAAGCACGCGGTCACTGTAGTGACTGAGGGACTGCGGCGTGAGCTCAGAGACCTCAAAACCAAAATCAGAGTCACCGTGAGTAGCCTCAACTATAAGAGCACTTCTATTGCAACACCTTTTTTTTTTATTATTTAATATCGTATCTTATTTACTCTTCACTGTAAATAATTAAAATATTTGCAAAATAAAAAAGTCTTCTACTAACTGACCTTCAACTTTCGTAATAATAATGCTCAAAATCAGTAATAAAAATTTGTACGTTCCAATAATAAGACAAGAAGTAAATAAGACAGTAAACTTAGGACTTTTGAGCGACAATAATTTGATTAAAAATAATAATAACACGCTAAGGTCGACAAATTAATTAATTTATTCATATAGTTTTTTTTTTTTTTTTTTTTTTTTTTTTTTTTTTTTTTTTTTTTTTTTTTTTAAGTTTTGGTGGTATTATTTAAATGCCTTATTTGTCATATTTCTACCATTTCATTTTATTTTTCTGTATTGTAATCATACTTTTATGATATTATTACTTAATTTCTTTCCTGGCCATGTAAATGTATGTATACAGGATCATGGTAATATATTTTACCATTTACATCCAGCGCGTGTTTTTCTCATAATAAGTATAACATTGTAAATTTTGCGCGAGTTGTTTAACTGGTAAAATGTATTATCGTAGTCCTGTGTACGTGTCATACATGTATTATTTGATTTGTATTTGGTAGAATATAGAAATAAATCAATCAATATTTTGTGTTTAAAATTATATTGATAATTCTATTATATCAAATATGTAAATACATTAATTATGTAAACTGGACAATTTTTCTTCCTACATATTACTGAATTTGAAATACTAATTCAATATTCTTAAAGTTGTTTATTTCTCAATGTTTTAGTCTATTTCTCCTGGTTTGGTTCGGACTGAAATCTTGGAGGCTGCGGGTAGCACTCCTGAAGAAGCTGAGCGTGCTTTTACAGAAAACCCTGCACTAGAGCCCAGAGATGTGGCTGAGGCATTGTTGTACGCACTGTCAACCCCCAAGCATGTACAGGTACATACTTAACACATTGACAAGCAGTCTTCTTCTTCACTTGGCTAATTGCAATATTGTTTATTTCTTGTACCATATTTTATGTTTCTAACTTTAATGCCAAACGATTGATTTTTTTTTTTTTTTTTTTTTAATAATAATTTTATATTACATGAAATGTGGACCATGAAAATTTACCATAAATTTAATTTAATTTTTAACTTTTCAGGTTCATGAGATTACTATTCAACCAGTTGGAGATGCACTCTAAAAAAAACTTATCATCATTACAGTAATAAAATATATGTAAATAGTTTAAATTCTATTGTGATTCAATAAATAAACCTAATTTTGCAACTTTAAATCTTTATAATTATTTAATTAGTGTATAAAATATATAATTAATATAATTAAAAGATTATACATGATATTGTTATTCCAGCAACATTGTAGTATTATGTCTTCCATAAATTCAAATTACGTAATGTTATTGTTATTTACATTTACTTAATACTATAGCGTCAATATTTGTTTTATAATACTAAAAAGTTACATTACGAAGCGCTGTGTTGATAACAATATTTGAATGCTGATATTTGATGCTCTTATCTTTTAAAATATCTATAAATGCATCTAATCATTAATGAATATATCTCGGTGCCGAGTGAAACTGACACAAGGTTTGGTTATTTATTATTTACTACATCTATAATTCTCTAAAGTATGATAATTTATAATTTTTCACTGCAAAAAAAAAAAAGTTTCAATTTTTAATATTGTTTTTTATTTTCCTTTAATGTATGATTATAAAACAAAAGCTAGTATGGTATACTTTTATTTCTTAGTATAGGAAAGACACGTACAGAAAGATCGAGATAAGTTGCTATAATTTTTATGTAGCATAGAAATGAAATATTTTAAGTAACAAAACTAATGTAACTGCGTGCTGAAATGTGTTGTCGGGGAGTTGCTATGCGAACCCCACATTATGTTAACACATCAATAGGCACTTAATTTGCAAGCCGTGTAATAGTAAACAATGCATATTTTATTACAGAGTAAGTAACGTACGCGTGATCAGAGTTAGCATTCATTAACCTCTTTCATGTGTGCACCGAGAGTGAGAGTATGCCTTATGAACTCAGCACTCTGGTGATCACGGCCGGTCAAAGGGTAGAGAGTGACGTATTATAGTGTGTATTGCTCTCTTTACTAACACCAGCCCCAATCTCGCGGCAGTCATTCTCGGTTAGCCTATACTTGGGATGGGTTCCTGTGTGTGTCATCGCCTTTCTACCTATACGTCCTTCTAACGCCATAGCTTCACCCGGCATTATACATAATGTAAGTCTTCCCTTAATGTTAATTAATATAGCCTTAGTTTAGTATAGATTCATCATAGAATAATGTCATGCATACAAAGCACCAATTGTATTTGCCGTAAAATGTCTTCATATTAATAAGCGTATATTATTTTACTTTTGAACTGTAACACTTCAGACTCGATCCACGTATAACATATGATATGATTAACACGCTCTAGAACGGACTATGTATTTGTCTTATATAGGTTCTCAATTTGTAGCAAACAACACGCACGGGGAACGCCTCCCGCGTAGCCTATAGTTCCGTATTTGTCTCCCCGCGACAGTGCTTTCATTATTTTGATTTATTTATTATTATTTCTTTTTGAAATCAAGGACAAAAGGTCTCTTCTAAATTAATACAAATTTAAAGATGTGTCCTAGTTTAGTTTCTATACTAAACTTTCAGCTATAGTTAAGACGAGTCAAATTTAGGAGTATGGAGCGCTGGATAGGACGTGTGGCTATCGTGACAGGCGCCAGCTCAGGAATTGGCGCAGCGATTGCCAAGTTACTGGCTGAGCAAGGGATGAAAGTGGTTGGAGTAGCGAGGGTTGCAGACTGTGTGCATATTGAGGTAAGTAAACGTTGTCAACGTTGAAATTTATATTTTTGTAGTGAATCGCAATGTTTACTGACAGTTTTTATAGCATATGATCATCAATTGTTTCAATGTTTGCTGGTCTTCACTTACAAAGTTCATATGAAAAATATCTTTTTTTATATAGTATTTTGAAAAATATAATCCAATTCTTGATGTAATTTTCTTCAGTTATTCAGTTTTCAAGTACTTTTAGAACTGTATAAATAATACATTATCAATCAATATTTTGTTGTATTACAGAGAGCAAGTCATGAACTGAAGGACCAAGATGTTAAAGGCGAGCTTCACGCGATATCAGGTGACGTAACGAGTGACGCAGACGTGACTCACGTGATCACGTGGACCAGAGACACCCTGGTACGTGACTGTGACGTAGTTAAAATGACGTCATACTCTAAATTGTCAATGTCAACAGGGAGGTGCTGAAGTGCTTGTCAACTGTGCTGGTGTCAATCCACCTGGACTTTTGTCAGGTAATCATATATTTTTCTATTTCAATAAAAAATAACTTTGTTGTGTAAAATAAATTAACATCTAAACTAACATTATTATATAACAAAATGCATACGATTTCATTTAAACTTATAGAGATCTCAACCTCGGATATGAAGAAGATATTGGACACCAATATTCTAGGCTTAAGTATGTTTACTCGTGACGTCATCAAAGATATGAGGTCACGTGGTGTCAATGATGGTCACATTTTCCACATCTGCAGGTAATATTAAATCAAATAATCTTCTTTATTAAAAAAAACTTAGGAAAATTATAAAGATTTTTGAAAGGGCGAGATTTGGACCTGACACAAGTCTGGCTTACTCTTGCACGTAACCCGATCAAGAAAATAATGATAAATTAAAATTAGTAAATACACACCTATCGTAGTAAACATAGAGAGAGAGAGAGAGAGAGAGAGAGAGAGAGAGAGAGAGAGAGAGAGAGAGAGAGAAATAGAAAGAAATTATATAGAGTATACTGTAATTAAATTTAATCATAGTAACATACCAATAAACATATATTATGGTAAATGCAATGAGAAGGATTATTTTATAAGAAATAAAAAAATTAAAAGGAAAAAGTCAAATCAATTGAACAATCAAAATGAATATAACATGCAGCTCTACAAAATGTAACATGCAGAGATTAAACATTTCAAATACATTGAATATATATAGTAAAGTAGCAATCATAACAAATATTAAGTATGAAACAGTAACAAAAAGAAATGAGAGAGAGAGAGATTAAGTATTTATATATTTGACACAGTACGGTACATACAATGTTTTCATACGTTTATCATGAAGGATGTTTGAAAACAGAGACTCAATATGATTTACAGTGCGGTAGGTCAGCGTATCGTGGAGTATCCTGGTATTTACATGTACATTGCTAGCAAGCACGCAGTACGCGTCTTGACTGAGGGACTGCGGCGTGAGATGAGAGACCTCAAGTCAAATATCAGAATCACAGTGAGTTAATTGACCTAATTTTACTATTAAAAAAATTAACAACCAACATCAATAACGGTTTTGGAGAAATTGATTAATGAAGCTCCACAGTTCATTATATAATTAACTAACTAATTAAAAAAATAATTATATTAAACATACATGATAAATAAATTATTAAACTAATATTTTTTTTTAATTAATACAGTATAAATTTTTTTACACTCTCAATACAAATTATAATTTATAATAAAGAGAAGGAAAAACAGTATAACGTATACACACCAAACACATATAAAATGCGACTGTATTATTGATTATATAAGTTTAAATGTTTGGGTAAATCATATAGCTAAATAGAGCGGGGGGGGAATAAATAGCAGAGAAAATTGGCAAAGTAATGTTGTCAATTAATCCGAGTGTGTTTTTCTTGTACCATAGGTACTTTTCCTATAATAATGTCAATATTACAGTATTGTAGTGTTCATTCCATTAAATTATTTCTTATAGTCCATCAGCCCAGGAATCGTGCGAACTGATATAATCATCAATGCAGGTGGTACACAGGAGGTGAGTTTTATTCAAACTAGTACAAACTTTGATGTAACTATTCAACAAGTATACCAAAGAAACGTCAATAAACTTATAGATTTTTTTAAGTCATATAAAATATACGAGTACAAAGATTTTTATTTTATGTATTTAGCCAAATAGTACAGCTTGGGCTATAAATCAATGTTGCAAAATGAAAAACTATAATTACACAAATAGTTATTATATATTATATTACTATGGCCTATACTTAAAATTAGACTTAACACATTTTGATGTTTCCAGGATTCAGAACGTTTCTTCGCTGACAACCCATGTTTGGAGCCGGTGGATATTGCACAAGGGTTATTGTACGCCTTATCTACACCTGCTAGAGTTCAAGTGAGTTAAATTGAAGTAATAATTAACTTTCAGAGTTGTTGTGTTTGATATATTTTTTTCGATTTATCATGCACGTATGAGAAAACTGCAGAAAGTTTTATGTCTGTGATCTATATATCAGTTATTGAAGGGGAAAAAATGAAGTAGGGAATATTTTATTTAAACAAAAACAAGTGCTTGTAATATATAATATTTACAGGTTCACGAAATGACTATCTACCCAGTTGGAGAACGATATTAAATACTTTTAAGTTAGTGCGTAAATTTTATTGTAACAGCACATTGAGTTAATATAATTATTGTATACATAAAATATAAAATAAAAACTATCTCTTGAGTACTCATTTATAATTTATAATATCTGAATAACCTAAATAAATTATTCCATAGGATGACATGAAAACTAGATTTAGCTACTTTTATTTTTATTTAAAAAAATACCAATATTATGTGAATTAAATTTAACAACAAAAAGTTGGAAAATAGTATATCCATTATTCTATGTAGAAAAATCAGTAATTATAATATAAAACTTATATTATAGCATTTATTATGTTGTTATGCATAAATATTTCTTATAATAAGCTAGCATAATTATTATGCATTGTATATGCAATATTAATTTTTGTCCACGTAGAATAGCTTATTTCAAGTATAATTATATTGAATATTAATTAATTTATAATTGTATTGTCAATACAAATTTATAAATAACTTGTGAGCCTTGAAACAATAATACAAAACGTGGCGATATATATATTTTTTTTTCATTTTATTTTTTTATTTAAATAGTATTTTAATCTCCGGAAATCAGCCGTCTTTTTACCTTGCAATATCACCTTGAAATGAAGATATATTAAGTAAGTGGAGTATAAAGGAAGTGTGACGTCACAAGGCTACTGTGTGCACTGTACAGTCTGGTAATGGTCTCGGCAATGTCAATTGTTCAGACATGGAGCGCTGGGTAGGACGTGTAGCAATAGTGACCGGCGCGAGTGCAGGGATAGGGGCTGACATTGCATGCCTGTTGGCTGAGCAGGGGATGAAAGTGGTGGCTGTGGCTCGCAGAGAGGAACGTATCAAGGTAAGTGAGATTACATGAAATCACGGTCAGATGTGAGATAAATAATATCAATGATCAAAATATAGAATGACAAGAAAATATTAATTTAAAAATTTTATTCGTAGTAATTTGTTTAACGGAAAAGTTAAGTCGAGGAACGTAGTAATTATTATTATTATAATTACTGTATATTTTCTTCTTGTGTTTTTCTGAAGTTCTTTTGCATACGTAAAATTATTAGTATAAACTAGTTTTACGTGGTGTATATGAACGGTAATATAAAAAAGTAAACTGCTACGCAACTCTTAAAATTTTCAAAGAAGAAGGGAGAAGTGGATGAGGAAAGATGATTTTTGTTCAAAATGTTGAAACACCTTGCGATGGTCAGCAGCTAACTGCATAATTACATTTAAGGAAGTGGATGATGATTTTTTTTTTTTTATCCTTGTAGTTTTATGTTTACAATTTTTAAAAATTGGTGTAAGGGTTTAACGGCCAAAAGGTACTCGTTGCTAACTGGAAATCGTAGGTCTACCGACCTTACATAAGGTCATAAGGTATATTATTATGCTGTGCATAAGGCTTAGTTAAAGCTTATCAATACAATACTTTTACTATAATTTTACAATTAGAATAGTTGACGTCAAAAAAAAAAAATAAAAAAAGGAATAAATAAATTTAAAAATACACATTTGTTGGTAGATGCTAAAAAAGTTGCTTCCAAACAACGTTGATAAATGATTTATAAAATTCCAGGCCCTCGCCATGCAGTTGGGCAAGGTGAAGGGCGAGTTTCACGCGATATCAGGTGACGTGACGAAAGAAGAAGACGTAACTCGAGTGGTCACGTGGACCAGAGACACCCTGGTACGTGACTCTGACGTCAATATATTATCAAATCTATCGAATTAAATTATCTTTTCTTGTTGTAATCAGGGAGGTGCCGATGTTCTTGTCAATAATGCGGGAGTCAACTTTCCCGGGCATTTGACAGGTATTATATCAAAATATTTAAATAAAAACCCTGGCAATTAACGTTTGAAGAAGACTAAATTTTTTTTAGATCGATTAAGGACTACGTCCTCTTTTAGATTATAAAATAAAATTATCCCCCTTTTTTTTTTTTTTTTTTTTTTTTTTTTTTTTTTTTCTTTCTCGATACGGTTTTATAACTTTATCACTTTCATTACAGAACTTTCAACGTCTGACATGCAGAAGATTCTCAACACTAATATCTTGGGGTTGAGTATGCTAACTCGTGACGTCATAACTGACATGAGGTCACGTGGGGTAGATGATGGACATATTTTCCACATTGGCAGGTAATATTTGTGATTGTATGTGATGATTGAGAGAGAAGTAAGTGACATGTTGGTTTACAGTGCGGTAGGTCAGCGTATCCACGACTACCCTGGAATTTGTATGTACTCTGCGAGCAAGCATGCGGTACGCGTGTTGACGGAGGGACTGCGGCGTGAGTTAAGAGACCTCAAGACGAACATCAGAGTTACAGTGAGTTAATTTAAATATTTTTCAAAAGAATTTGCATTCTTTTATCATTTTATAGTTTTATACATAGCATAGGATTTTTTTTTTCTATGAAGAAAAGCGCAAATTTAACTTTTTTTACTATACTTTTTAGAAAAGAAAATGCTATGAAACCTCATAAATATCATTACTTAGCCATACTGTTATTATGTCAAATATTTTCTGCAATTTATGTATCTTTGGTGTATTAATTTTTTTGCTTATGTAATGTTCTCGTCATGTAACTTGCATGTAAAGTTGTTGTCAAAGTTTTGTAAAATAGGGCTGTCACACTGTAACAACGCTTTAATAATGTTACGTAATTATTATTATGATTATTAAGCTACAAACAAATGATTGTACGTATAACTGCAATCAATGTGTAATTACGACAATTTATCTGTAACAATAATAAACATCTTTATTTATTTTAACAAACATGCACTGTTAATGTGTGTGTGTGTGTGTGTGTGTGTGTGTGTGTGTGTGTGTGTGTGTGTCTGTGTGTGTAATATATAACATGGACTTCAAGAGTTGTAGAGAGAACTATATAACGTGACGTGCACTGCGCTAAATCACTTGTTAACACTTGAAAAAGTAGATCTTACGTTTAAAGATGCCGATTGTAAATTTATAATTGTTCTTTACCTACTTTGATGTGAAATGTTATCAGATAACGAAGTTACTCACTTATCTACATATTATCACACACTCGAGACGCAGTATAAATGTTACGTATTGTTACGAGTTTCTCCACTGATCTGTGACCATCATGAAGACAATATTTGTCTTTACTTTTGCCCTCTGTGCATTACTTGTCCAGGTAAGACTTTCTTTCATATAACATTTTCATTGAACACATTACTATAATTAACAATAACTATTATGAAAACAATCTGTTGTGTGTTATTGAGCGTTACACATTTTTACATGTGAAATTATTATTATTTTAACTCTTCATTTTTTTCCAGAGCAAAGCAGCTACCTTAGAAAATAGAAGCGATTCTAAAAGTAAGAGTTTTTTGTTTATTTTTTAATTTTATCTGATTTTACGTATTATTTCACATTTTATTTGCATATACAGTACCTATATATCTAAATTATTTTTACATAATAAAAAAATGTCAAATTTGAATAAAAATAATAATATTATTGTTTCAAATGAAGCGTTTTGCATTACTATGGATCTTACTATTATTATACAGAGGCAAAACTAGTAGAAAATTACTTATAAAATATATATTTTTAAAAAAAGAAGAAGAAAAAAATACCTTTAAGTGGTAAAAATAATAACTTTTGAGCTTTTTTATGTATAGCTATTTTAGCAACAAAAAAACAACAACACTAATTAACTTATGTTAGACAGATTGTATAGCCATCTTACTACTTTAATATTACTATATTATATAATAATAATTTATTATAATAATTATAATATATTAATAACATTATTTTTATTAAGAGGTCATGGCACACAAGGTACAAGCCCTCTTGCGTGGTTCTCTGACAAACAAAATGATTTGCCAGACTAAAATTATATGGTTATATAATAGTTCATTGTATAATTACTTTCTGTGATATTTCAGGCCTACGAATTGATGTGGAAATAGAAGGTGAAACATTCATATTTGGCGTGAATGAATACGTAAGTAGATTAAGATGGCATCAACTATGATAATCTATATGTAAGTGCAAAAAAACAAACATCTGATATGAATATAGGTCACATGGGCCGCCTCAGAGCAAATATGTGCTGACCTTGGGATGCGACTTTTGACCTTGGAAAATGAGAGTCGCTGGAATATGATTCAAACCTACATCAATGGCAATGCAGGTATATAAATGTTTCAAATTAATATGTTCTATTATTTGGATATATATACATATACATACATATATATATATATATATATATATATATATATATATATATATATATATATATATATATATATATATATATATATATATATATATATATATATATATATATATATATATTGAAGTGGCTTTTTTAATATTGAATTAATATTTTGTAAACGAAGTTTACTGAAAAATATAGGCCATTCTTGCAAATTTTACAAATTCAGATATACATAAAATGGGAGCGTATGACAATTATTGAGCCAAAATTTAGAAAAAAAAAGTACGTAATTTAATTGGTGTACAATCAAAGTACAAAGTTTTATGCCTTCTTTATTCATTTTCTATTTTTATTTAGTACTGAATACTGATACTTTCATATGCGTATTATTAAACACATTTTTATCTTATTTAAAATATAATTTTCTGTTCGGTTAAAAAAAAAATCAATTCAATAAAAATTTAAACATGAAAACGTTTGCTCAAACAACATTTCAGTTTACGATTACTGGTGGTGGACATCTGGTCGCAAGCCCCTTAACTCTCTCGAGTTCTCATGGACCACGACTGGTACCCCAGTTTCCTATGACGTATGGTATCCTAATCAGCCCTCGAATGCCCAGCTGACTGATGACTCGTGTATGCAGATGAACGCTGGCAATGAGTTCAGCCCCAGTGGCTGGGATGACGTACGCTGTGCAGATGCAATTACACCTTACATTTGTGAAACCATCCCTTGAGATCGTGTTACCATATCGCTGTCAAGAAATAATAAATACATATTTGTGCTCAATAAAACTCCGATACCCAGTTATTTATTCAACCAGTATAAAAGTGTGATATTGTTAATGAAATGTAATATGAAATAAACATGTTAATAAAAATTGCCAAAGTATGTTTTATTTATTTAAAATCAGGAACCGTCAAATTCATTCATTTCTATTACTAAGAAGTAAATTATATAAATAAAGTTTTGTTTTATTTTCATTACAAAATAAAAGATAACTCTTATCATATAAATAAGTTTTACTATTGTACAAGATGATTCTACTTTCAACATGCTTTTATTTATAAATTGATGCGATTGTAAATTATTACTTTTCTTCTGTTACTTTTGTGTTTCAGTCTATCAGCCCCGGCATCGTGCGTACTGAGATAATGATTAGTGGAGGAGCATCACAAGAGGTGCGTCAATCAGTCAAGTTTAAACTAATTATTAAATAATATGATAAATTTCACAATTAAAGGTGCAACAGTTTGTATTGCACTAGTTTTTCAAAACGTTCTCTATACCCTCGTAAGTTGTAACCGCATAGAAGATGTTGAAGTTTCTTATATTATCATAGAGCTGCACAAATTTGTCCGAATTTGTCAAAGAACTTAATTGGTCTAAATTATGAATATTTTACTAACTCTTACGTTAAAAGAAAATATATTTAACTTTAAAAGTTACTGACAAATGAGACGTTCAAAATATGGCCATTTTGGGAAAACATGACCCATTCTGTACTTATTTTGCAAAGGCCGGTGGTAGATTCAAATGACTAAAATGTAAAATTTTACAGGAATCAGATCGTATATTTGCAGACAATCCATGTCTCGAGCCTCGTGATGTCTCCAATGCACTTTTATATGCACTTGGTACACCGCCCAGAGTGCAAGTAAGTTAGCAACGACTATTCACATTTATTGACCTAATTTTTTTTTAAAGATAACAACTGATAATACAGGTATTATTTTAAACAATAACGTTTGCTAAAAAAACTTCATCAATTTTTTTTAGTTAAAAAAAGAAAAAGAAATTCTTGGTAACTAATTCTCGATATCTACATTTTCAGGTGCACGAACTAACAATTATGCCTCTTGGTGAAAAATACTGATAATGTCTGATGACGATTTACACTTCTATTATCAAGATCTGAATAAAACATATATAAATTATATATATATATATATATATATATATATATATATATATATATATATATATATATATATATATTCATAGTTTATAATTATTTTGATGTTTGCAGTTTTATATTATACATTTAATTTCTTGGGTTTTTTGATTGCTATAACTCAATAAAATAAATCTCATAATTTATATACGAAGTTTATTTTTACTTATCTTATCTCCCGGTTAATTTTATACAGAGCGTAGAAAAAACCATTGTGGTTTACTATTTCAATATAAATTATATATAATTGTACTAATAGTTTGATTAATTATTCAATTAAATTAATATAATTAGGTTTCTATATTATGTAAAAATATTTCATAAGTATTATAATATCATATTTTAATGTTTTTATAGATTTATAGAGAATGACGATACAAATTATATTGAGTACATATATAACTCATACCTAATGATAAGAAAGATAAGGATAGAATATAAAACTAAAAGTTTGATATTTCATATCACTTAAGATGGAACGCTGGACAGGACGGGTTGCAATTGTAACTGGGGCGGGATCAGGTATTGGAGCAGCGATTGCAACAATTCTGGTACAGAATGGAATGAAGGTAGTTGGTGTCGACCGAAACATTGATGGAGTCAATGTAAGTTAATTTATAAAGTTTTGTTTAATTATTAATATTTCAAATGACACGAGTAAAAGTTTTGCTTGTATTTGTTGGCATTGCTTTTTATGTTCAAATTTCAAAGGAATAGTTAAATTAGTAAATAAATAGTAGTTGATTTAAAATATTTAACAACATAATTTTATGTCAATTGCAAAATTTAATGTTAAATGTCACGAAAATTTAAATATTATATAATATGGAACTTTAAATAAAACAATTAGGTTAGTTTCGAAAAAGAAACTGTTACGATAACAATATTTTCCAGGCTTTGTCCGCGAAGATGGGCAAGGTTAAAGGTCAGTTTCACGCGATATCAGGTGACGTAACGAAGGATGAGGACGTGACTCGTGTAGTCAAGTGGACCAGAGACACCCTGGTAAGTAACTGTGACGTCATCACCGTGACGTCATACACTAACTTGTCTTTGTTAACAGAAAGGTGCTGACGTTCTTGTCAACTGTGCTGGTGTTTACCATAATGTGTACTTGGCAGGTATGAAAGTAGACACATCACACCTTAATTCTATTAGTCATAAAAGGCAAAACCAATAAAATTTACATTAGATAGGAGAAATAGTTGTAGTATAATGTCTAGATACGTTTTTATTTAACCAATTTCAACGTAATAAAAAGTAAACCATTCCTTATTTTTCAAATAGTATTATTGACGCTCATTCAGCACAAGTAAAATTCATTTTTGTTGCTAATCTGAATAAATAAAGATTATGCCCAGCACCATCATTTATTTTAATTTTAAATTCTAATATATTATATTTAATTAGAAACTGAAAGTGATAAGATGAAGAGAATGCTCGACGTTAATGTCCTGGGATTGAGTATTTTTACACGCGAGGTCATCAAATGTATGAGGTCACGTGGTGTAGATGATGGACATATTATTCACATGAGCAGGTAAAACAATTTACCTGTGATTTTATTTATTTAAATGTTATTCTATTTTTGAACTTTTGTTATTATTAATTAAGTGCTTTTTTTATTTTACAGTGTATCAGGGCAACGTATTCCCGACATGGAAGGAATGTATTTTTACTCTGCAACGAAGCACGCAGTCAAAGTCCTTACTGAAGGACTGAGAAGAGAGCTAAGGGACCTAAAAACTAAAATTAAAATCACAGTATGTATCACTTACATTATTTAAAAATGACCATTAAAAAAATATTTCAATAAAATTTTAGTGGATGTATATTTTGACAATTTTTTAGCCAGAGATGTTTATCATTAACAATTATAGTAATTTTAAATATTTTAGGGTATCAGTCCTGGAGTTGTACGTACAAATCTCATGCAAGCAGGAGGCATACCAAATGAGACTGTAGATAAAGTGAGTAATATATATATATTTACTTGTGTGTGAGTGTGAGTTATAAAAGTTAACGTATGTTTGATACAATACAAATTTGTACTGTTATTGGGATAAATATTTTATATAAACATTGAATCAGAGAAACAAAAATCACGTCAGTTTGTTTCCATGAAATTATTTGTTTTAAATTTAGTTTAAAAACAAAAACATTTTATGTGTTTTCAAATATATAGTTTTACGCTACATACCCACACCTTGAGCCCAAGGATATTGCTGAGGCGGTACTTTACTCCTTGCAGACTCCACCACACGTGCAGGTAAGCAGTAACAACGAAGTTCCTACAACACAAATTTATTGTAGTCATGAATAAGAATTGCACTTTGTTGCAGTATTCTGTTCTCTAAATTATTAGTAATATATACTATCTAATAATGTCAAAAATCCAAGTTAAAAATGTTTCCCATATCTAAAAGCAAACTAGCTGAACTAGCTTAATTAATAAAAACTCTTTGTCATTTCAGATTCATGAAATCACAATTAATCCAGTCGGCTGTTAAAGGAAAAAAGGAAATCACAAGAAATAACATTTTATTGGAAAATTAATTACAATATTTGTATGTTTTGATGTATTTAACACAATAAAATATTATATTCAATTTCAAATTTATTGATAGTATTTTATTAAAAAAAATGAATAATTTTTATGTATATATATATTTTTTTTCCAACCCGCTAATAATTTTTTTAATTCATTTATTAAACAGAAAATACATTATGTACATTTATCTTACAAATATATAATATATAATTACATACAACATACATTATATTGCAAAGATTTGATAATTTGTGTAGTACATAATTAAAATAATAAAATAGGATTTTTAGTTAATATCTTGACTAATATAATTTGACTAATATAGACTAATATAGCTTGGGTTTTGGTGGCAAGTTTTGAAATGGTATTGAGAGCATGGATTTTCACAGATACAGTTTTCATCAATTTTAAATGCAGTGACCATGAACAGGCCCCGAGATATTGTGAGCAAGCTGCCACAGATGGTAGCACAGATCATATATCTCCTCTGGTCAGAGTTTTCTCCACTTGGAGGTGACTCTGCCTCCACGATTCGTTACGAGTTAATAATATACGAATATACATGCATGTATCGTGCAGTTTTGAAAAAATTAGTCTTTTTAAAACTAATACATACTAATTACTAATTAGTAATGCAAATAAGTAGAAATTTTTTATTTTAAACCGGTATAACGAATCATTAGAGTAATTATTAGTTGCCTTTTTATTATTATTATTTTACTTTAATTAATTTTGGCCTTTTTATCATTTATTTCTATTGTTACAATCAGTGTCAATAATGAATTATCACGTCAGCCATATAATACACATAATAGTAAAATTATATTGCAACTTAAAAATAATGCAAAGCTCAAATTTAAAAGTTATATAAATTTAAACATATAATATAGTATTAGTATAATTAGTTTGTATAAATATATTTAATAAAAGTATTTAACATAGGAGAGAATTAAAAATGTGATATAATACAATAAAGATTACATATGTCTTGATACGTAGATCATAGTACTAAAGTATCAATTCACAATATCTTAAATATCGTGTTTATTTCTGGTTCAATTTATAATCAAATAATTTTAATAAATATACGTTAATAATAATAATAATAAGTTATTATTTATTATATTTACTAATATTTTTTATGAGAATAAAATATGCTAACTATCCTGAAGTTGCTGCAACCCGCATAGTTAATGTGTCCAACTATTAGCCTATCTACAAGGGGCTTTCATTCGTTTTAGCTACCAAATTTTTGGGCTTTTTTTTTTTTTTTTTAATAAAAAAGCAATTGTTTTTAGGCTAACTTTAACGATTTTATATTATTCTTTATTTCTAATCAACTCCAATTTTAAAATATTTATAGAATTTTGTCAATTTAATTCCTTGTTGAATCAAATCCATGTCAAATTAATTCCACTTTATAAATATTAATAACATGTTGTCTGTTAAATTCCTTTTTAAATCACATCTAGTATTCAATTAAAAGTTAATAACTTTTTATTTTGCACTTAATTAGCAATGTATCCAAATAATACTCAAATTTGCATACCCCCCCCCCCCCCAACGCTGTCATCATCTCTACTACCTCATCCACACCACCTTTATTTTTTCGAAACAATTCATGTAAAACTATTAAATAATTAGTTGAATATAATTCTATTTTATTGTAGTTACATAGAATGACGATGCAAGAATATATTGAGTAAACACACAATTTAGCCTTACTGATAAGAAAGATAAGGATGGAAAATAAAACTAAGGAGCTCGCTATTTCATGTTACTTAAGATGGAACGCTGGACAGGACGGGTTGCAATTGTAACTGGGGCGGGATCGGGTATCGGGGCAGCGATTGCAACAATTCTGGCACAGAATGGAATGAAGGTAGTTGGTGTCGACCGAAACTGTGACGGAGTCAAGGTAAGTTAATTTAGATTTTTTTTTTTTTATTGTTTTTTCAATTGCCATGAGCTAAAATTATTGCTTGTATGCTTTTTACGTTTAAATTTCAGAAGTATAGTTGAAGTAGTAAATTATTAGTTGTAGGTTTAAATATTTAACAGCATAATTTTATTTCGATCTATTTGATTTATTTATATTTGTTTGTTGATGCAAAATGAAATGTTTGATATCTCGAACTTCTGATTAATTAATAAGAAAGTGTTATAACTTTTTTAAAAATAAATATTGTGACTAGGTCAGTTTTGAAAATAAAATGCCAGTATGTCAATTTAGCTGGTTCAAAAATTGGTTCGTAAAAGCCAAATGTTCTTAAAATATTATAATTCTCATAAAGGCTTAATTAAAAAAAAAAAGGATATTTTACGAGAACAATGAAGATAAATATTTTCCAGGCTTTGTCCGCGAAGTTGAGCAAGGTTAACGGTCAGCTTCACGCGATATTAGGTGACGTAACGAAGGAGGAGGACGTGACTCGTGTAGTCAAGTGGACCAGAGACACCCTGGTAAGTAACTGTGACGTCATCACCGTGACGTCATACACTAACTTGTCGTTGTCAACAGAAAGGTGCTGACGTTCTTGTCAACTGTGCTGGTGTTTACCATAGTGTGTATTTGGCAGGTATGAAGTAGTTGATTCATTTTTACATCAAACATTAATTAGAGTAAGCATATTAAATCAATTCGAGTGAAAATTACATTCGATAGAAGAAACAGTAAAATCTAGTACAATGTCTCGATAATTTGCATAAATTTTAAAATAATTCAACGTAGCCTTATGGCGCAGTGGTATGCGTACTGGTTTGACGTGCGAGAGATCATAAGTTCGATTATCGGTATGTATATGCAGCCTTTTCAGAGGTCGTGGTGCGTAGTCTGCACTGAGTGAGTCCGCTCTCGTGTTCTCCACACGTTGATACCCATGCGTATATGTCAGTGTGTTACAGGTTAAACAGAAGCAGAGATGTTTAAGCTTAGCAGGTATATTCATGTCCCCGGCCAGTTCTGGCAGTGACCCATGCCAAGTCAAAGGTATCTCGCGACCGTTCACCAATACATCTCATTCATTTCTATTAAAACACACGCTGTGAAGTTTATTCTGTTGTATGGTATAGAACTCGTTTTTCATTTTCATTATCAAAAAATAAACTATTGTTTGCATTTCAAACAGTATAATTGACTCTGTATCAGCTTAAGTGATCTTTATTTTTACACAAAAAAATCTGAATAAATAACATTTTAATATTGTTCCGGTTGTTCCCTTTAAAAATCTTGCAAAGTCTGTTATATTTGTTCATGAGTTTAATACTATTGTAAATCTTGAAAAAATATTTCATTCTCACAATACAAGACAACAGCCTCTCAAGCCGGTTGTTGTGCCCAAATTTAAAAATATATAGGATGAGAGGACACTGACAGTGAGTGTTCAATTACCGCTAATTTGTAATACCATTCTAAAATATATCAAGAATGGCGAAAGGTAAAAAAGAAGTAAAAGTTTCTTCTGAATAAAGTAACATTATATTTATAATCTTGTGGTATAAAATTTTTTAATTTGTGAAATGTGCTGATTTTGTAATACTATTATTGTCAATTTTTATTCTTACTAACATTTTTATAAGTTGATTAAAAATCCCCCGATAAGACTTCATTGTCTTGGGTGGGACTTATGTTTGTATTTATTTTTATCATTAAAAAAAATAATAATAAAGATTGAACCCAGCATCATCGTTTTTTTTTTTTTTTTTTTTTTTTTTTTATTAAAAAATTTTATTATTCATTTCATTTAATATGTTGTTTTTTAAAAACTAGAAACTGAAAGTGATAATATAAAGAGATTGCTCGACGTTAATGTCCTGGGATTGAGTATTTTTACTCGCGAGGTCATCAAATGTATGAGGTCACGAGGTGTAGATGATGGATATATTATTCACATGTGCAGGTAAAAACAATTCATAGCTCCCTGAGATTTAATTGATTTAAATATTAATGTTATTCTATTCTTGCACTTTTGTTAATATTTATTGCTTATTATTTTGCAGTGTAACAGGGCAAAATATTCCTGATATGAAAGGGGTGTATTTTTACTCTGCAACAAAGCACGCAGTAAGAGTCCTTACTGAAGGACTAAGGAAGGAGCTAAGGGACCTCAAAACTAAAATAAAAATCACAGTATGTATAGCTTACATCTATTTACTATCATTATGTTATTTCTTTTAGTAATTTATAATTTTGTTTGCATATTATGCATTATTATTAACAAATATTTCAGAGGATTTTCAATGAATGTATGTAATAAATGTAATAAAAGTAAATGACAATTTTTTAGGCAGATATGTTCATCAATAACAATAATAATGTTAAAAGATTTATTGTGTGAATATTTTAGAGCATCAGTCCTGGAGTTGTACGTACAAATCTCATGCAAGCGGCAGGCATACCAAATGAGACTGCAGATAATGTAAGTAATTTTATGTAATGTAAGTTTGAAATAATGCAAAATTAGACTATAATTAGAACTTCTACTTACTTAATAATATAAGACATTGTATTTGCAAAAAAAAAAAAAAAAAAAAAAAATGTTAGAGTTAAAATAGATTTTATTTGCTCTAGCTCTAGATTTAGTTTCGTAAAATTTTATCAATTATATTATATATATTATTGTATACTTTTTATGTTTTCAAATATAGTATTACGCTACAAACCCACATCTTGAGCCCAAGGATATTACTGAGGCGGTACTTTTCTCCTTACAGACTGCACCTCATGTGCAGGTATGGAGCAGCAAAAATGTTCCTATACAACACAAAATATTGAACCCATGAATAAGAATTTTGCAATACAAATTGATATAGTATCCTGTTCTCAAAATTATTGTTAATATTTTCTTGCAGTATCAAAAATTTAAGTTGCAAATTTTTTCCCCGACTAAAAGCAAAATACTATAATTGTAGCTTAATAAATAAAATTCTTTCTTATTTCAGATTCATGATATCACAATTAAGCCAGTTGGTGCCTAAAAAAAACTATCATATCATAAGAATTAATATTTGAATAGCCAATTATTAAAACTTTGAAATAAAAAAGGTACAAAAAAGTAGTAAGTAGCATTAAGTATTACCTATTTGTGATTATTTAATGTATTTGAAATGTTGAAATAAATGTTATATTTCAAAATATTGATAGCATTTCATTTAAAAAATATATGGACCTACAATATAATATTCGTCAACAAACACTAATAATTTAAAAGCAATGAACATGAAGCAGACCCCGAAATATTGTGAGTAAGCTACCACAGATGGTAGCACCTCCACGATACATTATAATATAGGAGTTGAGTAAATATACTATATTATTATGGTAAATATTATACATAACATAATGTATCGTGCAGTTCTGAACATATTAGTTTGTTTTATACTTATACCAAATACATACTAATTAGGAATGCAAATAATTGATATAAATTTTTATTTAAAACCAGTATAACTTTGTGCCCAAAACAGAGTAATCATTATTTGCCAATTAAAACAAAATTTAATATTATTATTATTTATTTTGGATATACAAATATAATATCTTAAAAATATTTTTTATTTCTGATTTAATTAATAATTAAATAATTTTAATAATTATTAAATATTTAATATTTGTTTAAAGTGAATAAAAAGTTCTTCTATCCTGAAGTTGCTGCAACCTGCTTGGTATATGTGTTCAACAATTTGCCTATCTACAAGGGGCTTTCGTACGAGCATCGATGCTTTTCACATTATTATTTTAATTAATGCATACTTTTATTAACAGTAAATACATTTTTGAGTGCAGTAATGAATTGATTTCTCCATGTGCAATAATAATAATTATAATAATCATACTAAGCAATTAAAAAATATATAAAATGAATAAAAAAAGTAGTACAACAAAGTATAAATTATGTTAAGTAGAATGTATTTATTGCAACACAATAAAAAAATACATATATATGTACATAACAGTATATAATTATATAATTAATTGGATACATATTATAAACAATATTTAAATTTCTAGTAATATTCCTCGTTTATTGCGGTCTTTTACACAATTCGTGTATGAGGGTGTGTGCTCATGACATCATTCTGAATGCTTTTCGATGCTCTTCTTGAGCAATGAATAACATTGCTAAGCATAGGACAAACGTATAGTTTTTCTCTATTTTCTTTGGAAAATTAGTTGTTGTTTTTTTTTAAGTTATTATTATTTTCTTGCATACTTGAAAAACAAATTCAACATTTAACATCATCAATGCTCTCAAAAATATTGGGAAGTATTTTTAAACTGGCAAAATGAGTCATTTTCTTATACTGGCCCATGCTATTTAGCGCTCACTTATGGCGTCAACTTTAACATGAATACAACCACCTTATACACTATCTGTCAATAATATTATTCGTCTTAACGGCACTGTATGGTAATAAGATGCAGCAATTTTATATCAATACACGCTAGTATTTGATTATTACATTTTACATATACAAGAAAACGTTAATGTAGAACAAAATTTTAATTAAATCTTAATATAAACATGATATGTTACTTTTGTATATTAAATGGTTGATTAACCTATCAAACATTAATGTTGATACATTAAGATATTATTTTTGGCAATGCACATTTCTGTATATCAAGATACTTAGTCATGGTTAAGGAATTGTGCTAACTGCATTAGCTTGCACTTTATACGACACTAATAATGCATTTGTAGCTAATGTACACGTCACATATATATATAGCTGTTGATGATAAGCCGATAACATGAGGGAGAAACATTGAGCGCGGGTGGTGAGGGATGTTGGTACAATTTATGATGTTAGGAAGGGGAGAGTAAATCGAGCCTTTATGTCATGATGATGGCATGTGTAAGTTACGTGGCTTACAATTTGATAACATGAATAAAAGTTTAAATATTGAGCCAATTGTATGTGAAAATAAGCTTGGCTGTAACTCAAATTAAATGTCAGTAACTCAGTATATTTGGGAATGGTAGAGTAAATTTTTATTTTTTTCTCGCATAATTATTAATTTTCTATAAATATATTATTTTAATAAAAAGATACAAAAAAAGAGGCTTGTTTTTACCATTATTAAATTATTTATAGCACATCAAAAATACAGTTATTAATTAACCTTTTTAAATTATTACTATAATTAAATTAATTATGTGCATAATTGAATTGCTGTTAATGCATTTTATCAGTTAAAATATATGTAATATTTTATAACCTGTTTAATAATGTATAACATTCAACACTGTTATTTTAATATCAATATTGAAAGTGCATGCATGGAAAATAAATCTCGCAAGATTTATTCTATCATTCACATTATTTAGTATGCCTAGCATATCAGAGTGATAAAATATTTGCTTAACTGTATATCTTATACAACTCGGCTCTATTTAGTTATTTATAATTTTATATACATTGTGTAGAAAAAGTTAAACTCTCCACTACTAAATTATTTTTGCCATTTTGAAAATGTCATTGCCGTCTAGACCTGTCACCTCGTATAGTTTATACTACAATTAAGTGCATCCACAAATATTTTCTTAATTGCCCATTTGACTGTTAATGTTTGTATTCTTTTAGTGCAGGTTATTCCCCGGGGTGTTGTTTCAAGATACCGCAGTGCTGCCACAATAAACAAAACAGGAGACGACACGCAAAAAATAAAGTTTATATATATAATAAGAAGTAGTTTTAGGAAGTATTATATATATTTTTTATACTTATTGTATAGTGCATGCTGTTTGTTATTTTTTTATGAAAAAATAATACATTGCTCATAAATAATTTATCATGAAATTAATTTGTAAATGTTAGTTTTAGCCATGGTAAAGCCTACACCTACACCTATGGAACCTATTGTGTTCCATCCACCAACGCAAATATATTTTATTTCTATAAAATCAAGAAATTTTTAAAACTTTGCAACATTTTTTATTCTTGTTGTGTTTTACATTTTTATTTTTAGTGATTATGTTTCTACTATACATTTTGTTATAATTTTAATACGAGTTCATAGCTTGTAAACAAAAGGTACATTTTTTTTCTGTTAATTAGGAGCGCCATATGCTAATCTTCTCTTCCCAGTTTTAGTATAATATGTACTGCCGAAGCAAGTACGATGTGATAAATTTAATTACTTGAAAATTTTATGTTTCTTAATTGAGGTTTCATGCACTCAAATTTATTGTGCATTGAATATAATAAACCATAATACCATACCATGCATTTAAAATAATTCCAAAAGTTGAATATTTTAAATGCTATATGCTTGTGCAAGCAATGATTTTTTCTTATTAGTTATTTGCTCTTGTATTCAAGCAGAGTAATGTCAATAAATATTTGCAAACTTCTTATATAATACTGTATAGTCGCAATCGTTTAGATAAAACCATGATAAAAAATGACAGTATTTGCCTATTTTGATTGAAGAGCGGGATTGGTCGACACTGCACAGATGCACTTGTCTCCCGAATATCCATGAATTTCTCAAACCACCATTGGGTTAAAAATAAATAAATAAAGTTTGATCTCCAGCATGGTGAGTGGGAACTCTCAGATCATTATATTGTATCTGGATATTTTGATGACATTTTTCTCAGCTTTTAACATCATATTATAATCATATTGCTTGTTTTATGATTTTACTGAAAAACAGGAAAAAAAAACTATGATGACAATTTGAAGAAAAAAAAAAAAGTTAATAATATATTCTTTGAAAAGAAGGGTAAAAAAATAATAATATGTCGTTACAAAAGTTAGAATATAAAAACATCTATTTACGAAGAATTTACTATGTTTGTAGACAAACATGATGTGAAAAAATTCTTTTGGAAACAAAAAATATGCTAGTTATTCTCTCTCTCTCTCTCTCTCTCTCTCTCTTTGTTGGCTGCAGTTACGTTATTAAATTTTATTCATATGAAGCAGAATAGGCATGTTTACTCTGTTTGAAATAGACTAAAAAAATGTAAAATGAAAATTTGTGAATGTTAGTATATTATACTGCATTGTATAGTAATTTCTATCTATTGTATAATATTATAAAAACTCAATTATATGTTTGTTCTGTAGGGATAAGAAGAATAAAAAATAATAATAATGATGTGCAATAGATTGCCTTGTTTCATAGAAATAATTGTTGCAAAACCACACCTTTCCCTTTGAAAAGAATAATTCATTTGCACTTCTTATAATTATCATTACTGCTGATTTCATAGGATACCGAAGAAGTATTAAATAAAGTCATATTAGTGTTATCATGTTAGTGCTTTAAATAAATATAAGTGCATAACCAAGAAATGAAATGAAATATAGAGAAAAGTGACAGAATCATATTTAAGATAAAAAAAAAAAGGAAAAAAAAAAAAAAAAAAAAAGACTTGAGCCGAGCTGGAAAAAGGCTATACTTGTTTTAATGAATTAAAAAAAAAAATCAAACATGCATTTGTTATTGATATTTGTATGTAAGTTAAAATCTAAGCAAATTAGTTATTTCATCGTCGATACAAGTTTTACTTAAAAAAAATGAAAGGAACGTTTTATGTAAACTACAAGTTAGCTTGAAATTACGCAACTATTTGATTTTGCTGTAAACCTACCGCATTATTAATAATAAATTATAATGTTAATTAAAAGGAATTAAAAAAAAAATGGTAAAGTATTAAAAATTTTATCAATATGCAATTCGTCAAGTATTATAAAAAAAATTCTAGTATTTTTACTTAAAAACTTGCATTTATTCGCTAAACACTTACAATTATTGTAAAGTGTATTATTCTGAAACTTGCTTCCAACTGTTATGATAAAAATCTGATGATAGTTATAATAATTTGAAAATTAAAAGCAAATTACCTTTTAGATTAAAAATTTTATTCCCCTCTTTTATTGTAGAACGATTTTTACTAATTCTACGCTGTATTATTAATATTATTTTTTGCTCTCCCTCTCCTACATAAAAATAAATTATTCTATTGCATATTCATACTTTTGTCTGTATGGCGCAGTTATATTTTGATAGAATTGCTCTCTCTCTCTCTCTCTCTCTCTCTCTCTCTCTCTCTCTCTCTCTCTCTCTCTCTCTCTCTCTCTCTCTCTCTCTCTCTCTCTCTCTCTCTCTCTCTCTCTCTCTGAGGCACTGCGGACAGAGAGAGGTCCAGTTTGCCAGTCAACACGCAATGTTGTTTCTCTGTACTTGAAGTGAAATTTATTTCAGCGCAAGTTGGTTGTGCCATATAGAAAGCAATTTATTTGGATGTTGTGTAAAACTCCATGTTTGTCTCAATCAAGCATCAAACATTGCCACAAAACTTCTCTCTCTCTCTCTCTCTCTCTCTCTCTCTCTCTCTCTCTCTCTCTCTCTATACTAGCAGATATACATCTCAGATATTTTCAGTTCTCATTTCCACAACTTACATATTTCATTGGAATATTAATTACACTCACTCAAAATAAGCTGGGGAAAAAAAGGTATGATGACAGATTGACAGCCATAATAGTCTTGTATTTCAAGGAAATACAATAGCAACATTCTATGTAAATTTATAATTAGTAACACTTCAATATAAATTGAAAAATGATTTTCAAAAATTCAAACAAATTTTAAATTTTTAAAAAATTACTTTTTAGAATGTGCTATTCTTTTATGTTGTACATGCATAATATAATAATTGAAAATATCAAATTTTAAACTTAAAACTTACAAATATCATAAATATGAACAGTATAAGCAGTATAATATACTACTATACTACTATTATTGTCTAAATCTATTCTTTGTTTTAACTATAAAATTCATTTTTCCCCCTTTTTTTTGTAATATTAAACATAAATTATTTAAAATCACTGAAATAAGTATTTAAATATTCCAAGCTCATAGAACAATAACAGTAATATTATCTTTTTATATCAAGAAAAAGAAACAGAAAAGGAAAGTTAAGTTATGTAAAAAAAAAAAAACAGTCAAGTTTTATTATGCTTTACATTTGTTGAAAGTCATGTTTAAAAAAAATAGCTCTATAGTAAACATTGAACAATAAAAAAAGATGTACTCCACTCACCATATGTACTTAAAAAACGAAAACGATTTTACACTCGTGTTTTTATATTTTAGGCTACAGCTCATGAGGGATTTGTTGTAAATGTTGGCTATGAGGAAATAATGTTGTTATTTAAAAAAAAAAAAAAAAAAAAAACTAACTTTTTCTAAAGAGTTATATAACCGTTATGTATGAATAAATATCAACTGGCAAAACTATTTTCTTTTTCTTTCTTGTTCTTCATTTTTTTTAGTTGATAAATATTAATATAAAATGGAAATCAGTACTTGGAAGCAAACATTTTGTTTCTTTTGTATTTTTTTATTATCTTCTTGATAAATTCTTAAGTTTTTTTTTATATAAATGGAAATTTTATACAATTTATATTGCAATAAAATTTTTACATTAAAAATGGTAATCGTTTTGAATGAACAGTTTTTAGGCTCTTTATAAATAAGATAAGAGTGCGTATAATAATTCTATGTTCATCAAATATACAATAAGAAGATGAAAATAGTGGCGACTATTTGTCATTACTTGTTTAATCACTGCATCACTTTTTACATTATCATTATTTCATCTCTCACATGATCTATAAGTACAGTACGTAAGAAGTGGCCTTTGTATCTGATTTCATCCACAGCAAACACGTAAAAAAATATATTTTTATACATATTTTTACTTTCCTAAAGATTTTAGTGCACAGTAAAATATATAATTCTTATAGTATTTTTATTTAAATATTTATGCACAGTTCCAATTGCTTATGATGGAGTTTTTTCTTCTTGATGTAATATAAATTTTATTTTATTTATTATTAACGTTAGTTAGTTAGTTTTTTTTTTTTTTTTTATGCAACCATAATTTACATACATTTATAATGTATTAAAAGACATTTGATGAATAAAAGAAAAATGCATTTTAATAGCAAATCTCATTATGCTATTTGCATTGAAGAACAATAATATGAGATGTCTGTAGAGTAAAAAAAAAAAAAAAGAAGAAAAAAAAAAAGAACCATGTACTCTTCATGTAAATCTATTATAAAGAGGAAAAAGGCTTATTCTTGGTAGTTCACATAGTTCCTAAGATACTTGTTCGATTACTCCCTCACAAAAGGAATGATCAGCTTTAACTTTTGCTTTTCTCTCTCTATATCTCTCATATCAGTTTTATCACGCAGTCGAAAATTAGAAGTCAAACCCTAGCTTTCTGTGTATGTCTGTATGTTGTTATGTATCATTGTTTAACCAAAATATCAAATTCATCCCTCTTTAATTATGTATTCGTTTCACACACACATACGAGAGTAAAGCAACAAAACTCATAAGTATAAACAGTGATGCCAACTGTTTTTAATGAAATATAACTAAAAAAGTATTAAAACTTACTGATAATGGCAACAATGTCTTGTTTAAATGAAAGTATATAGATAAATACCACCATGACTTTGTTTGCCAACTTTTCATTATATTTTTGTATAACTAAATATTTATATAAGCATTTATGTCAGTTCTTATAATGATACTGGAGCTAAAAATAAAGAAAATCCAATATAAGTTAAAATCTTGAAACTAAAACAATTGCATGTACTAATTCGGAACTTTTGCTCAGGCATATTAACAAAGCCTATACACGCATACAATAGGGGATAAAATAACGTTCGCTACTTGGCTACATTTTAAATCCTCGGTTATTTAACTAAGCATTGGGTTAATGTATTTGTATACTATATATTTAATAATATTTAATGCTAAATTATATTATTATATTTTGCCATTATTTCTGCATTAAAAATTTATTTATTGGTAGTGATTTTTTTTTCTATATTTGAAAAATATGTGCACGTTCTATATTTCTTGCATTGATAAATAGCAAGAAAAAACAAAGTTTTTCATTTTTTATTAAAAGCAGCTGTATTAAAAATATATTTACTCATATTTTACAAAAAGTATTACTTTGAACATAAGCTGAATTAAAATATACAAATACATAAAATATTTTGCGTTTCAGTACTTTGTAATAATAATCTGCATTATTAATTTTTATTGATAAACATAATTTTTCATTCTATGAAAAGTTTAAAATGTAATTATAATATTTACTTTTACATATTATTATGTTGTTTAAAAACTGTGAAAGGTATGATTTTGATTCAATTATAATTAATAAAGCAGCATCTCATTTAAATATTTGATCATAATGGACAAATAAAATCATAGAAAATATTAAAAACAATTTTTGTGCAGAACGTTTAAAAATCAGTGTACAATTTGTTTAATTTAATTTTCTTTAAGCAAAAGTTACTAAAATAAAATAAAATTGTAACGTTTATGTTGTCGTTAACATTGCCATACTTTATGAATTATGACGTACGATATCAAATTTTATTTTGTTGTTTTAGAGTGTTTTGTATTCATAATATTATCAAGACGTTAACTAACTTATTACTCCATAAGACTAAGTAAAACTGAAGATATCAGCCTGGCCTTCTATAATACCCCTGCACTTAATATTAATAATATTAATGGGTGGAAAGGCCCAAACTGTACAGACAGGCATGTTTTTACCCGTTATGCGGTGCATGGTTTCCACCATGTAATCTGTCAAATTAAAGAATATCACGAGTGTAATGATAAATGTGTATATGTATTATGTAGTGGCCTATGTACTAGGTACCACTTACTTCATTGTCCATCTCGGACCCTATCATTAAGTCAATATGCAAAAATGTAGACCTATATAAATATGTATAAGTACACCTTGGTGTTTAATAAATAAATAATTAAATATAATATAGTATTTCCATAAGGTGAGTTAATGTAAAATTTTAAATCACAGTGCCTTAAAAGTTTTTTTTCTTTTTTCATAATAGTTGTAAACTAACATTTATGGTATAAAAGTAAATTTTTACTGTTTTGTATAAATATTTTAATTAAATATTCTAAATATTTCAGTTTTTGCTGTTGTCTAATTTAGAGTAGAGTTAATATAAATATCATTTATTTGCACTCATATACGTACATAAAATTTTTTTTTTTTTTTTTTTTTTTACAATAATGAAAAAAAGGAAAATAAATGTGGGTATGAATGAGGTATGAACAAAACGGCACAAAAACACCACGCACACTTATTTATATACCAAGTACAACACAGAGGACTTAAGTAAATGAAAGTGTACCTTTTATATCCACTAAATAATAATACAAAATCTCTTATACCTCTTAAAACTCTTAAAAATTAATATTTTTTAAGGTACACTGGAATTGAAAGCTTTAATCGCTATGACTTCATGGGTGCAATTTATCAAAAGCACTTAGGACATCTTGGAAATTAATCCTAAGACACTAAGATTTATAATCATAGCTAGAAATTCTAAAGTCTTTAGGTGGCCTAAAGTGCTTTGATAAATTGCACACATTTTCTTGCAATCTTTGTAAATGTAATAATATTCTTAAAAACAGAATACACAAAAAGTGAACACATTTTCATATATGATATACATTAAAATAAATTAAACTTTTGTGTCACCTGCTAAATGACACTACAATAATAATAATAAATAAATTGATTTCTCAATAAAGCTTGTACAAGTAGTGCAATCTTGTACACAAAAGGCAAAAGGATATTATCACTACGACTTTAGCTTTTATTTTTATTGGACACAAGTGTAAAAGTTTTTGTGTACAATTTACGAGATGACAATAAGATGGTTTCTATACAGTAAAGCCTATATTGTATATATAGTATATAAGAGCCAGCCTAGATTGTAAAGCCATCAATGTTTATTGTAGGTGAAACATTTTTATCTGTGCTGCGGTACTATACAACTTTATACTGCAAAACTTCAAGTGCAGTGATTGAGGGTGCGTTTTTAGAGGGGGATGAGCATACTTTTCTTATCGTTAACTAGTACTTGACCAGGATCTATTATATTATAAAATATATAATATCTTTAAGTCTTGTACTATTATTTGAGTATCATCATTTTACTTGTAATAAAACTACATAAATATTATCAAAATGAGACGATCAAATTGATATCAATAATGTACAGAGGGGGAATAAAGAAATACCAAACAAGCAGTATTGTTAGAGGGATTAACTTATACCGAGCTACATTTTTTTGTTTCATTGCATTGCAATTTTTACTGTTCTTGAATAACGCATTTTCTTTTAAATGAACGTTTATACATGTTGTAATTTTAAAAAAAAATTTAATAATAATTAAGGAAATAAAACAAGCCAATTTTTAAATTAATAAAAGAGTAGAATGGACGATAAGCTTTGTAAACACTAATAAAACATTAATACATGAGAAATGTATATGAAATTAATGAGAAAAAAATATGATTTTTCAATTTTAGTACATCACAAATATATGAAATATACTCTGTTATTATTTTTATAAAATATTAATATATCATAATTTCACTTAAATAATCCTTTTTATTCAAGAGTATTAAGAAAAATGAAAGGGCAACTATCTGTCTGACTCGCTAAATGACTTGCATTATAAAATGTTTCAATGTTACAAACCCAGAGATTTCTTCAGCGATTTTTATGACTGCTTACTAAATTATTTTCTTATGGAAATACAAAATTTGAAACTAACGTAAGTTTGCAACAGTAAAACATTTTCTGATGCAAAAGGTTTAAGTTGAGATAACGCGAAATTAAAATGAAAGGTAATAGTAAACCATGCGAGTATTTTCAAATGTATTTACTAGTCCTATGTATGAACATGAATATGTACATGAATTCTTGCTAATGAATGACATTTGTGATGGATTCATGTAAAACAGTTTTCTTTGCTGCAAAAAGACCAAAACATCTAGAGAGAGAGAGAGAGAGAGAGAATCTGACCGGCACCAGGCCTTGGATATACCATTCAGCTTTACATAGGTTGATGTAATCAATAATCTATATGACTGGGATGCATGAGGTTAACCGTAAATGTTTGTAAACTGTAATGCTCATCCGGTATCATTACCATGATCATTAATCGACCAAAGACACGGTTAATCGAGGTGCTTTCCGCAATCGTACACATATGTATATATTGTAGAATTTAAGATCGATTGAAGTTACATTTAATTTAGAAAATCATTTGATGCACTAAACTTGTAAGGATAGGTTTCTTAGCCTGGATTTTAACTTTGTTAGGAAAATATTGGACAGTTCAGAGAAACGAGATTGGCTAAATGATGAACCTTACTGCGAATATATTGTGTCACCGTTGCCCGAGGCAGTTGTTGACAAGAAAAATATATTTTCTCTCGTATCGACAGAGATGGGTATAATGAAGTTTCTTGGTATTGCAGCTTATAAACTGAATGTCTCTCACCGATCTCGTTAAGACTGAAATGAAATTTCATTATCGCAAGTGTTCATTACATTGCTACATGACGGCTTATACGATACTGCATCAGTTATACAAAGTGTATTTTATATTTCCTATATTTCATAGACTGAAAGAAATCATTTAAAGGCATGGAAAACATGAAACATCATGTTCTTTTTAGCCATTAAACACAAAATGGGATCTACAAAACTAATGATAATTTTTACCAGAATGTTAATGTAGCTCCACAAGAGAGCGTGAAAAAATGTAAAGTATGCCATTTGCGTGAATATTTCTGTTTATGACGTCAGAAATAGGCAAAAACTAGTATGAAAATGTTGCACAGGTTGCATAAATCGAAATATTCTGATCACTGATACGGAGTTACAGTTGGGTTTTGAGACAAACTAAAGGTATTTATTTAAGTCCCATCAAGTGTTTTGTGATCCAAATGCTTATTTTTGTGTGTTGTCTATGCTTTTAATGAAATACATTAAAAATTTCCAAATTTTGTGTCAAAAGTATGAAATTAACAATTAATCAATTTTGGTGAAATGTTACAAAGCTGAGCTTTATTAGAAGTGGCAGTATTGTTTCAAAAAATCACCGTAGACAGTAATGCAGTTATATATCTCACTCATTCATCAATCACTCTCTACCCTACCTTTTCCCGATTTTTTTTATTGAAATTATTAATGTATGAATAATTAACACATGCTGAATGTTTGTTCCAAAATGTATGCAATATGTTACAATTTCACTTAAAAAAAAAATATATATATTTGAAGATTAAAAATATAAATTTTAACTTTATGACTTTCTATTACATTTAAACGTTATTTTGGAAAAAAAATCTTCACTATATTTACATAAAAAAATGAAATGAAATTTCAGCAATATTTTGATATACAGTACATCTCTCTTTAAAAACTACACAATGCTAAATCAACAATAAGAACAATGAAATGTATATTTTTATAAATTGCGTTTTTATGATATATATATTTTTTTCTTTTTCATTTATTTGTTATTATTTTTGTGTAAAGAAGGCATAAAAAAAATGGAGTCAAAACTAACATAGTTAGAGAGGAGATGTTGGCAGAGTGCCTTCTAGTTAAATAAGCAGCTCTATTAGAGATGCTCTATGTAGTTTAAACGCTCTTATCTCTCCCTAACTTGGCCACAAATCCTAGCATCGCTAAATTCTCATCTCTCTCTCTCTCTCTCTCTCTCTCTCTCTATGTCCTGCTTACTCACTCGTATTTTCTCGCACAATCTCTATTTTGCCTTACAATAGCTTCATACAAACACTAAAAACTACCTCTAATAATTATAAAAAAAAACTTTAACAATTAATTTCAATTTTCATTTTTTTTTATGTCCCCTTTTTTATAGCGAGATAGAAACTGTGGAAAAAATATCTCGCTGAAAGCTTTGATGACCGATGGATTAACATTTTTAGCTACATTCAATGTTGACAACGGAAAAGGAAATAATGTTATGTTATGTTAACATAGTGATATAGACATGACTTACAAAGTGTAAATAGCTACTCTGTCTGTCACTCGACAAAATCACTTTATATTTACCATAAAGGCTAATAATATGATTTCATTTTTTTAACGTAGTTTTTACTTACATAAAATTGTGTAGACCTACAGTGTTGCAATTTAGGACTAAAGTACCCGCGAAAATATTTTTAGTTGTGTGATCACGAGAATTGAAATAAATTAAAATATATTATATGAATTATTAAGTAATATTATAATTTGTATAATTACTTGCCAGTGTAATTTGTTATTATTTGAAAATTTTAATTAATTTAACTTAATATGTTATTAAGTATATTAAATTAAAACATTTAAAAATTAAAATAATGTTTAATGTATTAGAATAATGTTATTTTTTATTTTTTAATCAAATAAAAAATTTTAAATTAATATAAAATACTATTTTTAAATTAATTTTTTTTTTCTAATGATGGTAGAAATACAATTAAAATAAATTGAAAATATATAGAGTAAAATCCATTTCTAGAACGGGAAAAAAAATTAATGGCAATTTATGTGCAAATTTTTAAATGAACTATAATAATATTGCAATGAAATATCAAAGGATAAAAAGCTAATAAAACCGTTAAATTACAGTGTGTATATATATATATATATATATATATATATATATATATATATATATATATATATATATATATATATCAATTCAAATACTACATTGGAAATTTTTAACTTATTTTTCTCTCTTTCTATTTTTATAGAGCGTAATAATAAAATTATTCGAGATTTTTTTGTTCTTCTCTTATTAAGAAGTATTTTATTGTAACAAAGTTATGTAGTTATAAGAAGGTATAATTACACTTACTGTGTCAGCACAAATTTTAATTACATCATCGCGAGTAGCTAGGTCAGTTTACTCGCCAAACAGCAAACCAAGTAGAAAGTAAAGATAAACCAACGTGAGAATAAAGATTTTCTTTATTTGAACATATTTTTTTTACAACACTTCTGAAATATTATACTGACGTAATGTAAAATTACATGTTATTTACTTACAAAGATATCTTGTAAGCTAAAGTATTATAATGAAAAAAAAAAGCTGGGTTAAATATTTTCTGGTTAATGGGAAAAATCATTAAAGATGTCAGTAGGTTGAAAGTTGTAAAGCCATAGACCACATAAAACAACATATTGTGCCTTTTAATGAATGAACACGACATGGGATCTTAAAAACTGTTGACAATTTTTACCAGAATTTTAATGTAGCCCCACGAGAGAGCGTGGAAAAACTGTGAAGTATGCAATTTGCGTGAAAATTCATGTTTATGACGTCAGAAACATGCAAAAGTTAATATGAAAATGTTGTGCGTGTTGCATAGATTGAATTTTCTGATCACTGCTACGGGGCTACTTTTGGGTTTTGAGACAAACTAATGATATTTACGTAAATCCCATCAAGTGTTTTGTGATATAAATGCGTATGTTTTTCTTTGGTCTATTCCTTAAGAATGCGTTTTTTAAGATGTGTTAATAGAAGACTTGCAAAAATAGGTTTATTAAGAAAATAAACAAACTCACAGCCCAACAATTCTAACAAAGTGCTAGCAGACGACTTTGTATTTCCAGTTTTGATTAAGAATGTTTTCTTATGGGGCAATAAAGCAGCTATAGTTTGAGTTTGAATTATTTCTATAGGAGTTGAAATTTTTACTGTAGCTTGCTGAGTCTCAATTCTTTATTATATGGCAATACTTATTCAAAATTTCATAATTTATACTATATATACGTTTACGTTACTGCATAACAAAGATTTTTAATGCTATTATGTTTTACAGCATTATTATTTATACTTTATATGTAACATATTATTAAGCAATTTATTCTTTTTATGTAATTGTGGAAAACGTAATTGTTTATAATTTCTTGTTATAAAAATTGAGTTGAATGATCAGTCTCACTGTAAGATTTGCAGAATAATTATATTTTAATAAAAAAAAATACAATCTCTCTCTCTCGTCTCTGTTTGTATTCGTTTTATTTAACTTTTCAATATTTTTAATTCATCTTGTTATTATACTGTAACTGTTATTGCAAAGACTGAATCACTTAAAAACAAAGATATGAAATGGAAGGAAAATATACAACTTTATTATACAAACATAGACAAACAAACATACTATAGTCATACAAGTCCTCGTATGACTAACAAATAACGAACACAGAGAGGTTTAGGACTTCTTTTTTTCCCCATCACTTGACAAAAAAAAAAAAAAAAAAAAAAAAAAAGTTTGTATGTTTCTAGAATCTAGCTTTGAAATTGATACTTGAAACTTACGATCGTTAGGCTGGCCTGGCTAGTTTATTTGAAGTTTTCGTTACGACCAAGAGGACCAGGTAAACATCCATCTACCCACAGGTCAACACAAATAAATACAAAATTTACTCAATTTTTGAATAAAAATCAATAGAACGTGTCGTATCCTGACAAGAAAATAAAATACAAATCAGCTATACTACACACTGTATGCTTGTACATAAGCAAAATTTGACTTCTTCCTCATACAACATTTTGCTAACTAAATTAGGCTCTACTATTAAAATTTTATATTTAAAATGTATATTCAAGGTAAAAATAAATTACGTAATTTAAGCTGTTGTGAATAATTGTAATATTTTATATTGCTATTTTGGAACTGCATAAATATTTATGCAGTTTAACACTACAACTGTTATGCTGTACATACCATAGTGCATGGTAATATATTTTACCATTTAAATGCAGTGCATATTTTTCTCATGAGAATAACGTTGCAAATTTGACGTTCATTTTTGAATTGTAAAATTTGTTATGATAAATATGGTGTACTACTTTGTGTAGAGCATAAAATCGAATGTTGCTGATAAAGATTATACACATTTACGTCACTTAATTATTTCTTACATTATTATTTACTACATATTATACAATTTCTTTAAACATCAGGACTTTATTTTTTTTTTTTTTTAACGGTTTAGTTAGATTAAACTTTTAGTTCCTCAATTCTTCTAAATGAATCTATTTAATATCTATTATAACAATTTTGCAATAATATTAGCAATAGATGAAGGTTGTGTGTTAAAAGGATTTTGTAAATTTTGTAACATTATAACACATTACACAGTAATTAATTACTTTGAACACATTATTATTTAAAGAAAACATTGTCCTAAAGAGTTTCAAAATAAATAAGATAAGATATAAGAAATTTTATTGATCCAGGCTGTTCATAGTAAGTAACGTAGCAATGTTACAACAAGCATTGGTCTAGTCATTATTAACAATTAACATAATATTTATTTATTTATTATTATTTATTATTTTTAGTTATAAGACTTTATTACGTTCCATGTATTTTATTTACAGATTAGAACAAATCAAGTCAAAACACAACATACACTTCTCCCAATACTAGTTCGAGCGGATACAGTGTAATTTACTATGTAAAGTCAACTGTGGTTGGCTAGTAGGTTTATAAAACGCTCTCTGATTGGTTTAGCACTGCGGATACAGCTTTTATGTACATCTAATTATGTCCTATTTAAGATAAATTATATTTAACATTATTAACTATTAAATAATCAGATACACTATAAAACATATTTTCGAGTAGGTATTTCTGTACTGCTTTCTTAAATAATAAATATGATTTACATAAATGAGTGAATAAAAAATATATGTATTTAAATACTGTATGTAATTTGATACAAAACTTTTTATGCTAGCACCAACTTTAAAGTTGTTGTTTTGAGTAAGTTTTAATTAAAATACAGGTGCAGTTTTTAATTATTATATAACAAAGGCTGAGAAAAAATATATATGAAAATATAATACTATGACTGTATAGTATACTATAATATATAATATATGAGAGTTGCTGTAATAATTATATGTATAGTAACAATAATAGAGAAAATATTATAAAATTATTTCTAATTATCTGGAGAATAAAAGAGATGATAAAAATTAATTGAAAGTATGAAATAACAACAAAAAATTAAACAAAGTACTTTTTAATTAAAATATGAAATTAAATAAATATATGTTTGTCTTTTTTTTAATAAGGTGACTTCAATGTTATTAGTTTCTCTATGATGATTTCAATATTTTTTTTAATAAAATATTAAAGAAATGTAAAATGTTACATGACCTATTTAAACATAATATGATTTTTTTTTCTTTCATGTATAAAAGCATGAGCATGAAAGCGAGAGAGAGAGAGAGAGAGAAAGAGAGAGAGAGAGAGAGAGAGATCCTATAACTTTACGAAATAAGGAAATGAAAAAAAACATAAATAGCAATAATAAGGAAAAGCTTGTACGTCCAAGAGAAATAACTGAAAAGGTAAAGGCATATAAATTGAGCAAAGATAGAAAACATGACTATCCATTGATCATGTATGCAGAAAGTGAGTAACTTGATACAACTATATACTAGCTATAATATGTAGTTAAGTAAACTAGGTTTTCCTTTCCATCATCAAGCTATAGTCATTATAATGTAAAGAGTGTATAAGACCGCGAGGTAGGTTATATATTCTATATAGTAAACGTCACGGATTTTTGTCCAAAAAACAATTACTAAAATTACAATGTAACAATCTTATTAAATATTAATAATTTTAAATTTTAATCACATAAAATAAAAAATCAAATATTAAAATATTTAACTAGATTATTAAAACAAAATAATAAAGTTTATCTTAACATAAAGTAGTGATATCGTCTTTATATATAGAAGTAAGTTTAAACCTCATTTGCATTTTACAGGCTGGTATATATATGTATGTGAAAAGTATAATATGTACACAAAACAGTGTAACTTCAAACATAATCATTCTCCTTGCATATACTGTAGTATGTTATATAGAGGTGACGACTATGCATACTTACTTTTGTTAGCTTAATGTAATTTTCTTGCCCCTGTATACAATGTGTTTATACATAATTTTTAATTGTAATTTTATGTTAAGACACCATAATAATATTTTTATAACTTTAAAGAAGAGGTGTATTTTATTATATTACTTTAAGATAGATCTTGTTAAAATATTTTAAATATTTTGTTACTTTTCTGTTTAGTTTATAAGTACATATAGATTTGTATTTTTGATTGAAATTTAACTTTAAAATTCTTTATTATGATAATTTTATTTTTTTTTTACTTGTAATGATTCTGTTAACAACATGCAAACGAGAAGAGAAAATACGCATTAAATTTTAAAACGTATATAAAATACAACAATTTTGCCTTGCTTTTTACTGAAATGGTTTCAAGAAGAAAAAAGTGGTGTTGATTTCATGTTCTATTATCTTTAATAGTATTTATATTCAAATTAAATTTTATTTAATGAAAATATTCACAAGTACACACATACACACGCAAATACATTCAAGATACAAGAAATTTATTTCATAAAATGTTGGAAAGTTTTCATTGAATTCTATTTTATAATCCAGCATCAATGATAATTTTAGATGAAATTAAATAAATTTTATTTGTAGAAGTTCTATATCATTACCTCATACGTACGTACGTATACCATAGTTTTAATTCACTATACATAATTTTAAAACTTTTTGTAAATAAAAAAAAAATGTTATTATGAAAATTCATTAGATTTCTGATCACGAAAATATTTTCCAAAAGCAGTAATTTTATTCCAATTTTATCATACATGTTATTATTTTTTTTTGTTACCCAAGAGAATGAAACGAAAAAGCTATACTACGAGTGTGTAAAAGCAATCAGTGTAGCGCACGTTCTACGTTGCCGTGTTGCTAACGAACCTTACCGTGATTAGCTCTCTCTCTCTCTCCCTCTCTCTCTCTCTCTCTCTCTCTCTCTCTCTCTCTCTCTCTCTCTCTCTCTCTCTCTAATCCTGAGAGAGAGAGAGAGAGAGAGAGAGAGAGAGAGAGAGAGAGAGAGAGAGAGAGAGAGAGAGAGATAGAGAGAGAGAGAGAGAGTTAAAATGATTGCTACTAACTAAATTTCTCAAGTTCAAATATAAAAATTACAATTTAACAGTTTCACACTTTCCTTTACGTGCTTTACTTTCATAATCTAAACACAATACAATTTTTTTGGTTATATTTATTAAAATTTGCATTTTATTAACTTTTTTTTTTATTCAATAATAAAATTATTCAATAAAAGATACAATTTTGAATTAAAGTTGAATATTATACAAATTATATTGGTTTCTGAAGTATATAAATCAATTGTATATAATTTTTGAGAATATTTACCCTAGTAAATATATATTGTGATGCGATCCATAGTTTTTTCAACTATATAAATATATATATAGTTTTTCCTCGCATTTAACATTCATTGTGGCATGATTATTAATATTATTATTTATTTTTTTCATGAACTACTTAAATCACTTAAAAGAATAAACCAGAAGAAAACATAAGCATTTATATTTATATCACAAAACACTTGATGGGACTTAAATTTAAAACTTTAGTTTGTCTCAAAACCCAACTGTAGCTCCGTAGCAGTTATCAGAAAATTTCAATTTATGCAAACCACACAATATTTTATACTAATTTTTGCATGTTTCTGACGTCAGAAACATGAATAGTCACGCAAATTGCATATTTTATAGCATTTTCACGCTCTCTCGAGGGGCTACATTCTGGTAAAAATTGTCATCAGTTTTGAAGATCCCATTTCGTGTTTATCTTTTAAAAAGCACTTGTCCCTCATACGTACGTAAGTACTCAAGGAGACCCCAAAAACCCCGTAAGAATAACTCAGAAACGCGAAAAACACTCGCGATTTTTTTCAAGTGGTTGTTTTATGTGTAATAATTAATAATAACGATATTCACTGACTTAAGTTTTGAGCAAATTTTTAATAATAAATTCAAAAAAATTAATTCTCATCTAACATAGACTTAAACATTATTATTATTTGTGTGTTTTTTTTAGGTCCACATTCTAACGCATACACTATGGGTTCATTATTACTAGTTCATTTATGATTTAAATATAATATAATATATTTTAAAACAAACCTTTTAATACCATTGTTTATATATCCATATTATCAAGTTATTGTAATAAAAAAAATAAATATCCATCAAAATGAAACAAAAAATTAACAACTCCAAATGCAAATGAGGTAAAATAAAATTGTATAACGAATTATCACAATAATAATATATTTTTCAATGGTCATGTTATTATATTTTTGTACAAATATAACAAATAAATTTATTATTAATTTATTTTTGAAAGTAAACATGATAAAAACATGTGAAACACAAAATATATGGTGTAAATAATTGCCACAGATGCTCTTGTTGTATATTTTAATGTAATTTTACAAATTTTTTGTTCGCATGAGAAATCACAATTTTTAGGTAAATGTAAATTCAAAATATATATTTTATATAATTATTAAGTATGTATCATGTAAAACTGTGTAAATAGATATATCTAATTACACATTTTATAAAAGGCACTGAAGTTCATGAATTTTATAATTTATTGTTCTATATTCTAGTTTTTTATAATAATTAAACAATTTAATTGTTTGTTTTTATCAATATTAATTAACAATGAACTTAAAAAGTTTTAACAATAGTTTTGTCCTTTTTGAAGTAATATTTGTTTATTATTATTGATTTGTATTATTGTTTTTATAAATAGAATTAATCTATTTTTAGGAACTTTGGCTATAAAATACATTATAGTGACGATTCTAATATAAATTAAAGGCCTTATATTCTCTAAAATATTGTTACGTAATTATAAATAAATAAGTGACGATAACATTGATATTTTTTGTGTTATATCAGAATACTTACGAGTATGATGAGAGAAGAAATTTACGTAATTTATGCTATAATTTTATGTCAGTATATAGCATAAAAGACTGTTAAATTGGAACAGCATAAATAATTATGCTACAGAATATGATATTTATGTAAAGTTATTATACGGTACAGTTATTATATTTTTATGAATAAAAAATATGCTAGAATAAGAATTGTGCATTTGTTTTTGTCTATATACAGTATTATATATATATATATATATATATATATATATATATATATATATATATATATATATATATATATATATATATATATTATTCAACTAGAAAAAAAAATCCAACATGATTGTAACTATCTATACTGCTAGAACTGAATTGTGAAATTAAAAATAATTATGATGATATCCTTTGAGATATCACTTCAAAAGAAAATCGTCGGTAGAAGTAAACTTCATACCATCCATTGAAAACATGAAGAAGTCACTTCTCATTCAACATTAAACTTGTGAAGTGAATCTTCATAATGGAAGTTGAAGAGTATAGTCTCAATGTTAAAGACAAAGCAAAAATACGCTTGGGGTTAAGTATACAGTATTAAAGTACATTGCTTAAGAAATCTTATATACAATTGATTCGAACAGAAATGTTTTCAAGGAATTCATTAAATTAATGGAATATTATTTTTACGTATATGTAAATGCGTCACTGCAATTTTCTTTGCATCTGTTGCACTTTTATTATAATTGAAATGTATTTTTTAATTATTCAAAGCAAAATGCATTCTCTCTCTCTCTCTCTATATATATATATATATATATATATATATATATATATATATATATATATATATATATATATATATATATATATATATATATATATATATATATATATATATATATAGACCCCTTACACATCCTTGCGCTTTGTCGCCATGTTTGTGGTGGCTAATGCATTGTACATGGCATTGTCCAGCATAGGGGAAACATAATTTCTACTAATTTTTCACATAAAAAGAGTATATTTCAACTAAAAAAAATTCTCGTATTCTTCGAGCTTATTAGGAGCTAGAAATAACGCTTTGGATTAGGTTTGAAGCTTCTTTTGCTATTAAAAAAAAATGAAGTTTTTCCTATACTGGCCTATGTATTCCTGACCAACAAAATGGCGGTTCTTAAATATGAGTGCAACCGGACTATATAATGAGAAAAAATATTTTTTCGTGTTATATTATATTATAATTCAATTTGTATATATTTTTGTTTCAGTGTAAGTACGTACCATAAACATGTTTCACTGAAAGAGTTACAAAGTGAGTCCTGTGGGTAATATGTATTTATCTGTAGGCGTTTTGTCCTCTACATATACATTTAATCCAGTTTAATTATTTTGATATGATTGTGTTGTAAATTCATCAGAGGTTTGCATAAAAAATTTAAACTTCGTTCATAGAGCTTTTTGAGAAGTATATTGTTTGATGAGATTTTTTTTTTTTTTTTTTTTTTTTTTACTTTTTAGGAAATATATTAATATGCCAATAATTATCATAAAATAAAAATTATGAGTGGTTACACTGATTGCATTTATAATTTATTTTATAGTATTAATTTTTACCTGTTTTGAACTTTGTTTTTATAGATGCAAATTATTGTTTTATAATGTATCTCTGTCTGTGACATGTTACTTAATGATTTGGGGTTTTAATTAACTATATTTTGCTATTTGACTATTGCTTAAAGGCGTAGAACATGTTCAACAAAAAACTTGTCTAATATCCTAACATACCTTAAAATCAACCTTAATTTGGCCGGAGTCATTGATTTCTTAATAATTTTCTATTCACAAAAAGACGTATGCGGACAATGACGTCACAGCTCTCCACGTCCACGAGCGCGTAAAACAAGCGAGCTGTGTCCGCAGCTGCCTTTTTGTGAAAGAAAAATACATTATAAATCAATGACTCCGGCCAAATCAACGTTGATATTCAGGTATGTTGGATATTTGACAAGTTTTTTGTTCAACATGCAAACCTAAATATTATATTGTATTAAAAAAATAATACTAATTATAGATTTTCCATCGCACTAGTATTAGTTTATATTTATACTCATTGAATACACCATAGCAAGCTCGACGAACGATTTAATTTTTTTTTTGTGCTGTGTGAACTTTAGTTTTTGTGTGTGTTAGAAACCTAATAAATGTTATTATTAATATTATACAGTATTATTTAAAATGTGCTGTTGAAATATACCATACACAACTTTCAAATAAAAACTCATTTTTAATATACCTGACCTTTAAAATGGTCCAAATATTTATAAATAATTATTTATTTTAAATTATCATTTTATTGTTATATTTTGTACACCTAGCTGATAGACATGTTTCGTGAAGTTATATAAATAATTTGTTTTGATATTTTTATTATATATACTGTACTATTAAATACATTGTTATTAGTTATTATAACAATCTAATATTTATTATTCTTATATTTAGTTTATATATATATATATATATATATATATATATATATATATATGTATATAAGAAAATTAATGAATCAAATTTTGAGTAAAAAAATCTATTTCATTTCCCCTCCCCCTTCTTTCTTTTTCTACAAATTAGCCATGCCAGGCACTTGTATATGGAAAATCATTACACTTAAAATAAATAATAAGGTCCCGGTTTAAGTTTTGAAATACACGCACGTATGGATATAAACCCTCTATTTTGAACATGAATTTGATCCCTAAAAGTATGTTTTTTTATTATTATAGTGCAAAAAAGAAAGAGAGATATTTTTTTTCCCAAATACCATAAAAATTTAATTTTAATTATTACAACTGTATTCTTTATGGTGTTCATACGTACTGTATATATAACTACATAATTATATATATATATATATATATATATATATATATATATATAAAACAAACATAATATCAAAACAAAAACAAAATGATTTTTTCCCTTCTATTTCTTCTAAATAAAATGAAGCATATTTGCAAATAGGGTTTCGAACCTATTTTATTTAAAACATGTTTTCACAAAGAATGTTTTCTATTTATGACTTACTAAACTTTCAAAAGTTCTTAATTTTTATAATATTCAAAATTGTAGCTACACTCTACTGTTCAATTTATTTATATACAAAAAACAAAAACAAAAACTCTATTTGAAAATGACATACTTCCTAAAAGATGCTCAAACTTCTTAAGTTTATAAAATAATTCTTGGACAACTTAATTGTTTATAAGTTTAAGTTTTGAGCAACTTGTAGACCTTTCTTTCTTTCAACTGATCATAAAGTTTGTCACTAAGCAAGCAGTTAAATGTAAGTTAATTGTACAAATAATTATCTTATACAAAATGATGAAACAATAAAAACTCTTTTGCTTGGTATTATTTGTAAACTTCTTTATATAGCTTTAACTAATCATCGTATTAAACACAGAGAAAAAAAATGTGTAATTTCCTTAAAAACCAAAACATCGTAATATTATTAATTCTTTAAGTAAAAAAAAAAAAAAAAAAAAAATGCAAATGCAAATGCGTGCAACTACAATTTTTGTCACATGGCTAATCATCGTGTTAACATTATAAAAAAATATATTGAATAAAGAAAGAAAGAAAAAAGTCAAAAATATAATGATTATAGAATGCAAGTATATAAATAGCATCATTTTTTTTTCAGTGTAACAAATTGCTGGACAAAGTAATATGGTGTTAATTTAAGAAGTTGTTTCCTAGTTTCTATAGAAAGTTTTACTTTTGTGTTAAATGAGTGTTCGTCTGTAGCCCTCTCTCTCTCTCTCTCTCTCTCTCTCTCTCTCTCTCTCTCTCTCTCTCTCTCTCTCTCTCTCTCCTTTCTTCTACTCGCAATTTCCGCCCTGCCAAGCCCAAATTTCCGACGTAAATATTTTTTTGAGAACTTGCTCTTTCTTGACAAAAAAAAGTTTCTACATTTTCATTTGATCACATCCCCTATTTCTCTCTCTCTCTCTCTCTCTCTCTCTCTCTCTCTCTCTCTCTCTCTGCTTTTCTCTATACTCAACTACAAACAATTTTTATTTGCTTTGATGTCGTGACCAACGCAACTCTCTCAACATTGCCACTGTCGAATATCAAAACTTACATGAGACCCGTGAAAGAACTAATAACTCATCGGATAACTCATAAATAAAGTCACTACTTTGTCCTAGGTCTTTGACACACCAATTAGTTTTAATGCATTGTCATTTTTATTACACAAATCATCACGTCGCTCATTGCATTTTGCATAGATATGTTACATAAATGTTATGAGTATGAGTTTTTCGAAACATTAATACAGCATTAAAATTGACTATAAAAAGGATAAAATAATGTGATAAATCAATTAAGCACTTTTTAACTCTCGTTAACAAAATAATACTACCATATACAAAAATAATTCTATTTCTATTAAGTTTCAACTTTTATTTATATATATATTTTTATTAAATATCGCCAATTAAAAATAAATTACCATTCTATAAGTTAGGGAGCAATTACCTCTTAAACTTTTCAGATATATTTTTTTAGTGAGGAGTACTTTGATCTCTCTCTCTCTCTCTCTCTCTCTCTCTCTCTCTCTCTCTCTCTCCCTCTCTCTCTCTCTGCTGAATACAAATTTTCTCATCACTTCAAGAAAAGTTAAAGTTATGAAAAAAAAAAATAAAATAAAAAATCCTCTTAAAATGCATTCCAAGTTTTTCAATCAATTAAAACTAAGTTTGCCAAAGGAAAAGTTATAAATTAAATAGAGTTTGTTTTTTTCATATCAATTTTAACAATTATTTTCCATTACATTTAAAGCATTATTCTGTTCTTTATATTATAGTATACGTCCAGTTTTTTATTTATAATTTTACTTGTGCAGTATATTGGATTTTTCTTTTGAAATCTTTCTAGAGGACTGCGAGTACAGTATATGGACTAAAATTTCTAACACTGTTATGCCATAACATAAGGCTATTTCTTCAATAATCAAAAAAATAATCAAATCAGAGAAAATAATTACTATAATTTGGGTACCTTAAGTACCACTGTTGAAATAAAGTTAGTCATACTCTGGTATGAGTTATAAAAAAATTATTATATATTATTATATTAACAATATTAATAAATTGAAGAATTCATTAAACAATTAGGATTAGATAAAATACATTCATTCTTATTCTTACTTATATATTATATAGTTATTTATTATGTATATGTGATGAATTTTATAAATTATAGTCTTTTTTTTTTTTTTTTTTTTTGTAGATATTATTTTGAATATTATTTTTAAATGCTTCGCATAAAGCAATTACATAATTATTAAATTCAAATCATTATTTATTCAGCAACAAATGAGTCCAAATACACCATCTGGATGTAATAAAAAGTCAGCCATACATTGTTATTTGTTATTTTTAATATTATACGGAACTAATAAATTTGAGTTTCATTTTTTTAATGCAATTTTTCACCATTATAATATTAAAAAATAATAATAATAAAAAAAAAGGTTACCAGTTGCCAGTTTTGAAAATGTGTACTGCTTCGGTACTTAGGGACACAGCAAGTTCAATTGTGGTGGGCGAATCAGTCAGTCTGGTAGAGTTTTGTAATTAAGTTGCAAGTGAGAGTAGTAAGAGAGAGAAGAGAGAGAGAGAGAGAGAGAGAGAGAGAGAGAGAGAGAGAGAGAGAGAGAGGGAGGGGATGTTAATTAAGTCAACGTCGAGTCGCACGAATAAAGACACCTCCAAATTTGATTATCAGGACATATTCCTTCTTGATTAATCCAATGTCATCACACAAATTTAAATTACTTTATTCAATTAAATTGTTACAATTAACTTCTAAAATTAATGATATAATAAAAGTTTTCAAAATATTTCCTTTTTTATAAGTAATATATCCGTCAAATTAAATTAATATTTTAAGAAAGTAAATAAAATTGGAGAAAAAAAAAACATTTAAAAAAAATCTTCTTCAGTGCATGTTTTAAAATCATAAACGTATTCGATATTTTAAAAATTAAAAAAAATCACTGTGTTGATTAGATTTTTTCAACCATGCTAAAACTTCCTTTTAAATTACATTTATGATATACATAATGTTAATTAAAACCCCGATTACTTACATTTACAATAACCATTTAAAAAGTTACTAACAAAATTATCAAGTTACTTATAAATATTTCAGTACAATACGCAAGATATATGTATAATATATCATATGGATATAAAATACAATATATATAAATGTGATTGTCATAATATTTAGCCGCAAAGCAAATGTAATTATTAATAATTACAAATGAAGGTAAAACTACTAGACAATTAATTGCGATGTTGAAATCACGTCACACACGTGTACAAATGAAAACAAAAGATTTAATTAGAAACTATACACGTTTACATTGCACTAGGGAGATGTAGAGAGAGAGAGAGAGAGAGAGAGAGGCATGATTGGAAATTTATTCTATAGAGTGCCTAAAGCAAACTATAGTGTGTGTGTGTGTGTGTGTGTGAGTATATATATATATATATATATATATATATAAACGTTTTGTTTTCATTTATATATAACACCGTCTTCCAGCTTACAAAATTTCTCAATTAAATATCACTGTACTATATTAAATATCTAAAATTCTATTGTACTGTACTATATTGTGTAAGAGAAACACTTTAATAAAGAACATGTTATCATTTTTTTTTTTTTTAAATACTGCTGTTTCTTACAATTGAAAATATATGTTTTATTATCATTATACTTTGTGTACTTTTTATACTAACCTACGACGATGATAATAACTAATAATAGCAATGAGAAGACAAAAGAATGTTACATTAACTTTATTAAAAGCTATTTAGTTATAAATCATTTGGGGGGGAGGGGCGGTTCTTACCATTGATATGGGTTGATCCGTTAAATCAAAAGCAACACAGACAATTTTTTTTAGTGATGGTTTATTAGTTTTGAAAAATTATTTTTAGAAAAATATTGGTCTTACGAACGGAAGTATAAAAAATTGAAAAGATTTGGGATATATTTTATATAGGAATAAAATAGTATTTTAAAAAAGGTATTGAAATACTTAATTATAGTTATGGATTTCAACACCTGCAATGATCTTAACTTTTATCTCTTTAATTTCTCAGTGTATATATTTTTTACAAAATTCTAATTATCGTTCCTAATTTTTACCTTATGCAGATTTCATCTGTTATCTACAGACAAAAAATAAAATAAAAATAACTGTGCTGGCCCAAATTTAGCAACATTTATTCATATTCATAACAATATATTTATGCAATATTAATTATAGGCGTAGAACACATAGAACAAAAAACATTTCTAATATCATAACATACCTAAATATCAACGTTGATATCAAATTGATATCTAATTTATTTTCCATTCACAAAATCACAGCTTCGGGTTTGTGACGTCACAGCTCACTATAGTCCACGCGCGCGGAAACAGACGAGCTATGACGTCACAAACCCGCAGCTGCTATTTTGGGAATGGAAAATAAAGTAGAAATTAAGGACTCCGGCCAAATCAAAGTTGATATTTAAGTATGTTAGGATATTATACATGTTTTTTGTTCAAGATGTTCTACGCCTTTAACAAAGAGACTGCATAGCAGAACAGCTATTTTAAAGAGCAAAACATTTTATACAATTCTAAAATAGCAAAAATCTATGACATAAATACAGCATTAATTACAAAGTTCATTATATTTATTTTGTAAGTTTAAATTTACTTTAAATAAAAATACGTATTGCATAAATAGAGCAGTATTTAGGATAACAAAATTAATTAATAAAATAAATAAATCGATAGGATAATTAATTTAATTCAATAATAATATTTAATCCTTATTTAATGTGTAAATTTAAGCGTTGATTAGCGTATAGTAAGAAGAAGAAAAAAGTTGATGATGGAGTCTCATATATTCAAATTAGTAGAGCGAGTAACGCGCGGATTATTTATGTTCCTCGCTGAGCAAGATGTTAATTCAAATTTGCACTCACGTCTTGATGAATTCCCGAGACATTACAGCACGTAATTTACATCATCATAAAATATATACGTACACTGGTATCGCTGAAATATGTTAGGAAAATAATTAAAACAATTTTAATCCATACCAGTGTATAGTTCCATGTTAAAAAAAAAATGATATTATATATATTAAAAGAAAGCGGGTTTACGCTTATTTAACATGCCATGTAATATTATAATTTTTTTTAAAACTAAACTAAGGAAATAAGTTACGTTAGCAGTAATATAGAGGAATCATAAAAATATTCAAAAGTGAAAACTTAAACAAATATTTTCCAATAAAATACAATGAAAAATATATTTGCAGATTATGTTTACTTTTGAGAAGCAATTTAACAAATTGCTTGTATATACTTTTTTAAAATTATATTATACTTTTTTTTGTCTTCTTCTTCTTTCTTTCTTTCTTTTTTTTTTTTTTTTTGCAGTTTTACTATAGACTCGACTTTTTTTCCGGGAATCTCATAAAAAATTACCTTTTTTCAGCTAAGATTTACAGCGCTAAAAAAAAAATAAAAAAAACTTTTTTTCCCCTATAGTGCCACTATATAATTTTAATGGAGGTATTTACATTTGACTACGTTCAAGTATAATATTATGTATGTACGATGCTGTGAATCTAGCAAGTAAAGCTGCTTTGTCGATTTAAGCAGAATCTTACGTCCGTAGGTGATAACGCAAGTAAAGTAGCTTCCACAATGGGAGTAGTAAGATTCTTCGTTGAATCAACTTAAAGATTCATTATTATTATTATTTCGAAGCGTAGATGTTAATACATCAATATATGTAATTACAGAATTTTAATTCAATATCGCTAATGTAGCTTTAGACTGTAATTTTTTCAAAGATAGAACACCTAAACAAAAATTTTATTAAGTCAAAACTCAAAAGTAAAGAATAAAATATTAAAATACAAACTTTTACTAGAACTATAAAGTTTATGACCAAAATTGCTGTAAGATAAAATTAAATTTAAACAAACAAAATGTTATCATATCATAATAACACTAATATTCATTACACATAAAAATTAATCCTTTCGCTCTCACTGTGATGTTGATTATAAAATACAAGGTCCGATGTAAATTAGATATAATAATATACTAGACGAAGTAAATCTTGTTACAATTTCAAAATTTATACCTATATTATAGTAGAAGTATAGGAGGAGAAAATAGCTCAGGATGTATTATGTTCAGCGAGGCTTGAAATCTCAGCTTGTCAGTTTAGGAAACAGGATTTGTCTTTGTCTTTGACTTGACAAGATTATAACAATGAGGAGAGAGAGAGAGAGAGAGAGAGAGAGAGAGAGAGAGAGAGAGATGTATAAGCCTTCATCTCTCTCTCTCTCTCTCTCATGGAGTATCTAAAGTCTCTTTAATGATTATCGGTTAATTATATTTTAAATTAAACAGAATATGCAATTAACAGCGTCAGTAAATTCTATACATTAAAAAAATATTTGTATAAAAGGATTGCTGTAAAATTGTCCTAAAATTATCTAGTTTTATCCAAAGATTTGAACATTGTGTGATTTTTTTTTTATACTATAAACTATATAGTAACACAATATAACATTTCTTATTTCACTCTAAGTAAGACTTGTATAGTTAGTAGCATAATATCTCCAAATTTTTTATTTTTATTTTTTTCATTTGAAACCTTTCGGTTAAATGGTTAATTAACCTATGATAAATTTCCGAGTCTTTGATTGGGTGAGAAAAATTATTAAAAATTACAAGCAACATGTAGCCATATGGATAAAAGTATTATAGTATAATTTAAAAAAACTTTGGTTAATATAATTACAATATTTGACTGCACTTTATTATGAAGTATCTTTATAAAAAACACAGGCTATTATTTGATCAAACGATTACAGTAAATGATGCACAGCTTTAAATATCTAAAACTAGTGACAATAACATTATGATATGATTGTTTTTAGTAGTGTATACTTGACATAAGCATGCAACTCGTATTAAGAATATTATTATATTAGATTGTATTGCTAAACAATGACAATATACTTTAGTGTAACCAACTCAAGGTTCATATAATAAAGAGGTTGAGCGCAGCACAAAACTCGCGCAGTTGATTTTATTTTGTGATGAATGTACTTGATTCTAAGCCAATACGATGCCGTTTACCAGTTACGTCACTGATAAGAAACACTGAATAAAAATACACCCGGTGATATGACGTCTTTGGTGAATTCCTTTTAGCTGCGCGACCTTGGCCAAAACTTTTCCCGGAGCAACTAACCTCTTATATATGGACCTTGTAACCAACTGAACGGATATTATATATTTTATATATATATATACACACATTAAGTTTAATGTGTGAAATTTGATTACAATGTGTGTGTGTGTGTGTGAGATTCAAGTTGACGTAACTGGTACTGACTTGAGAAGATACGAGGTGAAAACACAACAGTAACATATACAACAACAATGTATCTCATTAATCCTATCAACACAATCCACTTACTATTTACAACCACAGCTTGCACACTTTTTAGTCTACTTTCTCGTTTCAATGTTACGGATATAAAGTAAATTTATAATAATGTATCTTAAAGTATAATAGTAAATAAGCTTTTATATATTAGATTTTCTTATTATTATTATTTTGTTGTGTGTTCTCTAATTTCAGATTGAAGATGTATTATGAGATTATGAGTAATTTTGAATAACGAAGATAACTATCTACGAACGTTATTCATATCATTTAAGTTTGTGGTTTTACTAAAATGACGAAGGGGTACACAAAAAAAAATTAAGGTGGTAAGTTTATTTCATATTCTAAAAGAGAACATCGTTCTAAATTTATAATATTTGAGTTCATTAAGTATTTTTAACTAACTTTTGAAAATAAAAAAATGACGTGGCACTCATGCATGTGGGGCATAGAAAAATGTTGCCACCTATGATGTCATTTTGTGACTTTTAAAATTTAATAAAAAATACTTAATGAGCTCAAAAATTAGAAAACTCGCATATCTGTCGATTCAGGACAATGTGCTCTTTTAGAATATATGATAAAATTACTCTCTAAATTTTTTTAGTCTTCTTTAATGTGGTAACTCACAGGTAACTCTAGATTTACCAATAGTTAGCTACAATGTACTGTAGATAACAATAACCTTCAGTTTTGTATTACGTCAGATGCATACTCTGACGGAGAGAGGAAGATATGATATCAATTTTATTAGAACATTATTTAAAATATTTAGTAAAAATATTGAAGCTTCATTTAGACTCTCTCTCTCTCTCTCTCTCTCTCTCTCTCTCTCTCTCTCTCTCTCTCTCTCTCTAACATTTTGATTTTCCATCAAATCAAATTATTTTGATATAAATAGAATGTCAAACTGTATATGTAGTGACAAAGTTTATTTACATTAAAACTCAATTCCAAAGCAGCATTTCCGTAACACTCAAAGTATTGTTTTAATATGTTTATATATCGACAAAGTGTAATTTAACTTGATTGCTAGGGTAAACACAAACAGTTGATAAATTACAGAACCAATCTCAATCAAGAAGCTGGGTAAACATTGAGGTATAAATATATAACATACTATATAAAAAAAAAGTAATCTTCATAAGTTTCAGAATACGACTGTCAACGCATGCAATCAAAGTTTAATGTAAAAATAATAATAATTCAATAAATAACTTCAATAGTTTTTTTTTTTTTTTTTTTTTTTTTTTTTTTTTTTTTTTTTTTTTTTACCTTTTGATGAACTTTACGATCTAAATTTATGTACAGTATAGTTTCATATTATAATTATTGATATTATAATATATAACTATCAAGTATTTAAATTAAAGTATGTAAAATTAATAGTTTCAACCCAGTAAACAACTCTTAATGTTGTGACAATGAAATATCAAACTTTCAAGAGCCATGTAAATTATATTTATTTGTAAGAACCATCAATTTTGAAATTTGTAATTTGTACATTGAATGAATTTAATTCTCAAAAACTTCTCTCTCTCTCTCTCTCTCTCTCTCTCTCTCTCTCTCTCTCTCTCTCTCTCTCTCTCTCTCTCTCTCTCTCTCTCTCTCTCTCTCTCTCTCTCTCTCTCTCTCTCTCTCTCTCTCTCTCTCTCTCTCTCTCTCTCTCTCTCTCTCTCTCTCTCTCTCTCTCTCTCTCTCTCTCTCTCTCTCTCCCTCCCTCTCCTTTCTTTTTTCTTTGACGACAATACATAATAAATTCCTTAGCTATGAAAGCAATCGATTAAACATTTAAATTCAGTACGACTAGATTAAATTTCAATACCACAAAATATATATATTTATCAATGATTTTTCCTCATCTATAAAATTGCTATTTTATCTGTTCGTTCTCTTGAGGCTAATAGAAAATAAAATAAAATTGAATTTATACATATTTGATAACTCCATTGAGAGATTATAGTTTTAAATCAAAAGAAAGAGACAGATAAATAAATATTGCATTTAAAAAAGATTCTTTAATCTTAAGTTGTTATTAATTTACATTAGCGCAGATAGAAAGTTATGCCAGTCACAACTCACTTTATCTAAAAGTTGAAAGTGAAAGTTAGCTTGCGCAAAGAGTTAAAAAAATAAAAAATATATATGTTGTAAATAATTTAGTAGGGATTTTATATGAGGATACTTGAAGCTGTGTACATGGGGAAAATTTAGTAAAGAAATTGTACAAGTTGCCACTTACTGCAATTCAATCGTTAAAATATATATATTATTACGATTTTGCATAATACTGTACTGTGACCATAGCATTACATATCTTGATAAGTTTGCATTTTATAGTTGCTGATTTAAAGTGGTAGTCAACATTGTTTTTTTTTTTAAAGTGATCATCGTGTTATTATACTTTCCAAAAACGTGATCTCAAAACTCTATATTTATATATTTGGACTTAAATATAAAAAAACACGAAGCACTTTTTTCAAACAAAAATATACATTTATTCTAAAAGTTTTTATTTTTTTATTTTTATTTTTTTTTTGCAAGAGTAAATAAGATGTTTTGAAAGAAATGTCTTAAAGTTTAATTCTTGCGTGTGATATAAAATATACACAGCGTAACTCGCGGTAATTTATGAAGAAGAAACAAGCAAGCTTATTTCTCATTCCTATCACGTGTTTGGCCAAAGTGAGTGCTGTGTTTTTAATGTTGCATGGAGGTATAACTTTTTAGCTTGAATAACGCAGAAAAAGACTATCTTTTTGACTATGTATTCATACAGTGAGATTATATATATATATATATATATTACTTTTTACTTCAAAATGATCTATACTCTATTATTGAAAAAAAGAACGTGTTTAATTCTTTTTTTTTTTTTTGAAATGTTCAACATAGTGTTAATTAATTTGTGATCTATCAATTTTAGTTTTTATATTAATTTAGTCTAGTAAAAGTCAAATCATACAGTTTTTTACATTTTTTTTTCTATAATCCACCATTACAATAAATTAACGCGGTAGCTTTTATTTCAAAACTTTTTATTATATATTTTTTTTTTTACCCGTCTTTATATAAAAAATGTAATAAAACGTTATGAAAATTAATAATTTCTCGTATGAATTTTTACTGCGGTATTATAAGATATTTAATTGAACTTTATGATGCATTATCATCCTGTAATAAAATTCAAACTGAGAGTAATGAAATTTTTTATATTAAGATATATTATTACAGTGGTAAAAAAAAAAAAAAAAAAAAAAAAAAAAAAAAGAAGTTATTTGAACTACCATTATAAGAAAAAAAAGGTCTGATTTAAAATTTAAAATTAATGTTAAATATCTGCAACACATATTATATCCTGTTTATGTGCTGTAATAAAATTAATAGCGTCAATATTTTAATATCTATATACAACCTCATTTAAAAAATATATATATTTAAAAATATTGCACTTTATCAATATTAAAGTTATTATAATACTTAAAAAAAAAGTTTAATAAGAATATTAATATTTATTAATGTCATAAGAACACTGCAGTAACGGATTACCTATAAAAACAAAATTGTCGATAATTTTCATTGCAAATATTTATACGTGTACGTACTGTCAATCATGAAATAACGGATGTTATATCGGTGATAAAATGTTCTTACAATTTTTGATGGCGTGAAACATGTAAACGTGTGTCTTATAGTTCACATTTATTTTTCCTGGGATATATTGTAACCGGAATTCAGTTGTTTTATGTTTTCTGAAAAATATGGTCCAGTGATGCCAGAAGGTAATTTTCCAACAATGTTTATATTTGGTTAGCGCAAGTCACCAATAAATCCCATTTTGTTAGCTTCCTACCGCATATTTGGGTCGGAAATCTATTTGATAAAAATCATGCAGGGTAACATAATTATATAAAATATAAAAACTAAAATGAAACCTTAATCACTCTAAAATTTAGGAGAAAGGTCAAATGATTACATTAAAAACTTGCACACAATACAAAACCAATTTAAAAATGAAACAAATTATTTATGACAACAATATAAAATAAAGTTAAAATCATTGTATCCATCGCATCTACATGTTTTGTTGCAACATATGGTCATATCAAAGCATAGACAAAGATTACTGGAGTAACTTCTAATACGTTCACTTGATATTCTCTCGTGGAAGAAAATTAAGCCAAATATATTCTTGATTAAAATATTGTGCAACAAAGTGAAATATTAAGCAAACTTTACAAAACATGGAAACTTTTTGTTAAAGTTATCATTTAACATGCAATTACCCATTTTGTATAATATCCTTATTGTGTTTCAAAAAACTTACGACGTAAAAATTACTCTATTTCTTTATTTTTCAACATCATCATATTTCTAAAAAGAAAAAAAATATCAATAATTTTTATCAAAATTTAATATTTGTCAACATTTTAAATTTAAAACTACGCCAGTGAATAAATCATTAATGTATATCTACAATTTAAATTGTTTTGAGATTTGTATATATTTTGAAACAAACTAAAATTCATGTCTTTACTTTTATATTATACTTTGTGCCCTTCTCTCTCTCTCTCTCTGTCTTTCTCTGTACTATACGTATAGCATGAAGTTTATTATAAGTTTCCTGTTTTAAGACTTAAAATTCAAATCCGAACCTTCCTGTGTTGAATGTTGAATATTTTACTCTAGTTAATTGAATATGTATTCAAGATGAATATATAATACCCGGACACTTATAGTTTACATTATTATAACATTCTTGTAAGATGAAACGCGACAAAACTTGTGACAACAAAATTAGACCCTTGCTATTTAGTTATACGATAGATAATACAGTATAGAGAAAGGAGAAAGGCAACAAAATGCGCATTGCATAGAAAATGCAAGTTATTATAACATTGTCACTGTTATATTATATCTGTAATATATATAAGGTTAACTAATGTAGATGCATCACTGTATTTTACAAAGTTCTACACTTAACTAGAGAAGTGAATCAAAGTAAAATTACTTTTATTGGTCTCCATTAGTTTTACAAGACTTTCGAAATTCATTAAGCAAAAAAGAAATCATTATTTTCTAAGTGATACATTTTATTTTTCCATACAAACAAAAATAAACATGTAATAATTATGCTATAGCCCAATTTTAGCACAATTAATAACGTTATGTTTCCTATATAAAATTATAATTACGCTGCTCAGCAATACAAATATGTTGTACAGCATAAAGCTACAGGCCACATAAAACAACATGATTGTGCTTTTTAATGAATAAACATGAAATGGGATCTTCAAAACTGATGACAGTTTTTATCAGAATGCTAATGTAGCCCCACGAGAGAGTGTGAAAATACTATTAAGTATGGAATTTGGGTGACTATTCATGTTTCTGACGTCACAAACATGCAAAAATTAGTAAAAAATGTTGTGCGGGTTGCATAAATCGAAATTGTGTGATCACTACTATGGTTGGGTTTTGAGACAAACTAAAGTTATTTTTATAAGTCCCATCAAGTGTTTTGTGATATAAATGCTTATATTTTCTTCTCGTCTATTCCTATAAAGACGGAAAGAAGAAATTACGTAATTTATGCTGCATTGATGTCATTATAGCATAATTGTATATAAATTGGAATAACATAAATAATTATACAATTCTAAAAATATATATATATATATATATATATATATATATATATATATATATATATATATATATATATATATATATATATATATATATATATATATATTCTAATAAATATAAATGTATAGCATTAGAGGTATTATGCAATATAGCAATAATAATGTTGAAGTTACTGAAAATTGGTTAGCGGAATTATTGCTTATATTTATTTTAGTCCCTGAACAATATTATGTAATACAAAAATAGTAACAATTATGTTATGACATAATGAATAATTTACGTAATTTATTTCATCCATGCAGATACAGTATATAAATTAAATTTATTTCTTTTATAAATAATTATTATCTTTCATTAAATTGCAATTGAAGTTATCGGTTTAAAACATTCTTAAAAAATTTCTATGGTTTAAAACAAGTAAAAGTATGTCTAGTATTTCTCATTTAAGTTTCTACGAAATCGGTGGAGTAGTTTTTTTCAAAAATTGCAAAAAAAAAAAAAAAAAAAAAAAAAAAAAGGTTTTTCTCCATAAGCGTTATGTTTAATTAGGGGGCCCTTAGCTTTCCCCGCGTCTCCCCGCGCGCTAAACCGATAAGCGTATTGCAAAATTGATAATAGTAAGAAAATTCATAAATTTGAAATTTCTCTATTATATAATAAAAAAAATGGAAATTTTGATAGAAAAAACGTAACAAGTTTACATCATTCAGTAATTTGAGATATTTCAAATATAAACCTCATAACGTGAGTACTGAGTACATACTATGAAAATTGTTAATTAACATGTTATATGAAACTAATAGTGCTGAACATATTTTGTTAACTCTATTATAATATACATCATACAATACATTATAATATTTTAATAATATTTCCTTATTAAAGCTTCATTAAATATATTATATACAAATTTAATTTAATTAAAGTGCACTTGTTATCATTAAAATTTGTAAACAAACATGGTAAAGAGGTTGCAAATAATAATTAGCACAGTATTTACAAAATGATGTTAATTAGTTTTACGTGCATTTCTGCATCAACTTAATTCAATTCTCTATAGAATATATAATACACACATACGTATATTGTTAGAGAGTATACTCAAACTAAAACTATGTAAAGGTTTCAATAGGACACCACAACAAGAACCCAATGTGAGCAACAAATATAATATAGGAAACTTAATTTAAGAGAGATGGAATATTTTATACCATATACCATTAGCAAATATAAGTATTATTATATTTATATGCAAGGAAACAAAATTAAACGTAATTTATGTTGTTTAGTTCCTATATTGTAGAGCACAACATGTTACTATTTTGTAATAACATACGTAATTATGCTGATATGCTATGTAGTATAATCTCTATCCTATAGCATAAGTTTTGTTGTTATGCTTCAATGTTAATGAATTGAGCTAGCATAAATAGCATATTTATTTTTGTCCATGTGGAAGTTGGATATCTGTATGTAGTTTTTAAATATAAATGAAGAAATACTCTGACTAGTGATATTGTTTAAAGAAAGTCAGAGGACCATGTAAGTGGGTTGTACCTTTTTTGGCCTCTAATAAAAACCATTTATTATTATTATATATTATTATTATTATTAGTTTTTATATAGACACTATAATATTAAATGTTACTGAATGGTCTTGTAGTAATACATTACATTGAGTGTTTACTCAAAAAGCGGAAAAGGAAGTGGCCGGAAGAGGAAACCACGTGACGGTAAAAGTGGAAGAAAAGTTGATGCCAGCAGCAAGCTAGGCCTGAGTTACCTCCCACTTTTACCGTCACGTGGTTTCCTCTTCCGGCACTTCTTTTTCCGCATTTTGAGTAAACATAAACACTCATTTAAATGGGGACTTTCATTTGCGTAATGCTCCATTTGAAATATTTGACATTTTCATATGATAAACACAATAAAATTTTATAACACAGTATCTGTTCATATATATTTACATTTTTGTTTGGTTAAAGATACGGAATACGACAAATAAATATTTTCATTGTTGACAAAATGATTACGTGATTTTTAACATTCATATACAAAGTATTAATCACACTCACATTACAAAGTTATTCTTATTAGACTCTACATATTATACTTGGTTACAATTTGAGGTTCTGTAAACATGAAGAAAAAGACAGTATCCAACTAAACAAAATATACAAATAATTTTGATGGATTACTGTAATAATCCTTTGTTACTGTATAATTATATAGTTAATTCACTGAAAAGTTAATACTATAATTTACATGTATCTTACATTAAATATATAATGTCCATGTAAACGCAGTTCCAAGTATATAGTTTATTATTATACTGATGAAGTAGTGCCCTAGGGAGTTTATCCAAGCCTAGGTGCAGCAACAAAAGGACCACTAGGGAATAAACAACAATGAAATGTTTTAATTACATAAAACTTTTTTTATTTCTACAGCTAATAAGCATTCTCGTGAGATGTAGCCAAGTTTGACCTCTCTCTCTCTCTCTCTCTCTCTCTCTCTCTCTCTCTCTCTCTCTCTCTCTCTCTCTCTCTCTTAGCTAATTACTTTTCATTAACATTTTAATGCATAATATTATTATCATCTCTTTACTGTTTATTTTTTTTATTATGTTATTTTATTTTTGTTTTACTATAGCGTGAGATTGCATGAATAGCATAAAGCTACGTGTTATAATAATGCAAGTAGACCATAGGGAAACTCAATAAAAAGTTTAGTAACCAATTACTCGAATGTATTCAATAATTTAGCCTATTAGTGTATAAAGAAAAATATGTTATTGTAGTTGTTTATATTTAAATTTTGGGATAAAGAAAGTAAGTTAAAAAATAAATGAAATAGACGATAAATATGTATTGATTGAAATGTAAATAGTTAAAAAACAAACGAAAAAGATTTAAAAATTGTGATTATAAATACTTATTCATATATGAAAATATTGTTGCCTATATATTTGGCTTCATAAACCTATTTTTTTATGAAAAAATGAAAATGTTTTCATATGGTTTATGTTTTAGCATGAATTTTAAAAATGTTTTTTATTTGCCATTTTTTTTTTCACACGCACGTTTTTTTTTTTTTTTTTTTTTTTTTTATTCCCACATTTTACATTATGATGGGTATATAAATAAATTAGGGAACCACCGCACTATAATATGACTTTAATATTCATGCATAAAAACACACCCTTGCGTAAGATATAAAACATTTTTCCTACCCCCCCCCCCTCCTCTTTCACTCACTTCTTTTTTTATATATTTTGATTTGGAAATGGCTTGATAAGTAATTTTATTTTTTATATGTTCAGTTTTATAGTTAGTTTATATAAAAGTTTTTAAGATGTTTCCATCAACGCAGTAGTAAATAAAATTTTATTGCGTCATTCTGTAGTTGGCTAACAATGAAAAGATAGAGGAGTAAACATGTGAAGATTGGATCTCATGTTCTGCCGATTGAGATGAGAATTTAATTGGACAAACAAGACTTTTTTTTTTTTTTCCTTTCTTTTTACGTTCTTCTATCTTTCATTTTCTTTGCTCTAGTTTTTCTGTACACGGATAAAATATATGATGTGAAATTGAAAATTTTTAACTACCTTAAACCTTCTAGCTTTTTATAGATACACAACTTCAAAATATACAATTTTTTTTCTTCTTTTATTGCTTCAAAGCATATTTGAAACTATTGAATTTAAAGCTATACTGACTTAAAACTTGAAGGAAAAAGGTTTTATTTAATATATTTTTTATATAATAAATCAAATTCAAGTGATAAATTTACATATTTAGATCAAATTAAAGTTTTCTTCAGTAAACTCCATCGACAAAAAAAAAAAAAAAAAAAAAAACGATGTTATAAATTTTTATTGAAGGCGTGTTTTTTTATTGTTATTAATATTGTATTATTATTTTACGGAGCTATATTGTAAAATTTTAATTCAATAATAAGTATATTTTGCGTGTTATTATAGTAATCAAAATATATATAATATACGCATTCATTGATATTTCAAAGTCATAAACTTGAAAATTTGCAAGCGTCAAAATTTTCAGACTAATGATTTTATTACCTTTGTATATAATATACCTGTGTTGAAATTTAATAAAAGATGAAACTGTTGGATTGTTTTATTTGTGGATTTATAACGCACGTGACCACAGAGAATTGTACCAACTCCATCACGTAAAATGATTTATTTTGTATCACTAACAAGTTTATATTATTTATTTTTTGCAATGTTTGAATAAGCCAAGTTTGTACAAAACTTTTATGTATATCAATATATTATATTATGTATTTTGATTCACAATTTTATAACTTCAATTTCAGTACCAACATTATGTGGTTAAAGTATCATTAACTCAACTGATTTTTTTTTCTATTTTTGTGTATTACTTTATTAAAATTTTACACAATTTTAACAACCTACTAAGAGTTTTAAAAAAAATAGCTGATGGGGAAAAAATACTATTGACTTTTGAACATCAATAATAATTTTTTAAAAATTAATTAAATTTTCTGTATAATATAGTGTATTGTATTGTAATGTATCAAAAATGTCAAATCAAGCTTAATAGAAATTCACATTACTTCTATACATTTTAATTAATTCAATTAATCCCATGTATATAGTAAATTAGAGACCTATTTAGTCATTAAAATGAAATTACTCTATTTGGTCAAACATTTATCTTTTTATATTTTTAAACTTAACTAACTTAATGATCATAAGAAACAGAAGAAAAAAATAATCTCTTGACATATTAAAAAAGAAATATTTATATGTAAAAGAACGTGTAAACAAAACACCTAGTTAAAAAGAAAAGTAGGAAAATTTGATGTGATGTAAGTTAAAATATTCATAGCAAAGTGCAGAAGTGCAAAGTCAAGGAGTTTATTAAACTCTCTGCGCTTGCTGGGCGTGACATGAAGAGACTTAATACGTTTAACTCATTAGTGTGTGAGTGTGTATGTGAGCACGGCTTAACATTTATCTTACTAGGAAACTTTTGCATCAACTTACTTGAGTAAAATGAAATATATTATGCCGCATATAAAAGCTACCCTCTATTCCTCCTCCTCCTTTACCTCTCTCTCTCTCTCTCTCTCTCTCTCTCTCTCTCTCTCTCTCTCTCTCTCTCTCTCTCTCTCTCTCTCTCTCTCTCTCTCTCTCTCTCTCTCTCTACAGTATATACTCACTTTATGTTTATTATAACAAGATATCGTAGTTATGTACTCTTGTAACCTTATTAAAGTCATGCATATACATTTATCTAATATTATAACACCACAAAACTTGAGGAAAATAGAATTGTCTCCCTCGCTTTTTGCTTATATTAAAAACAAAAGATTTTTGTATAATAATTAAAATCAAGATGCAAAATTCTTTTTTTATATTATCTTTCAGACACGTATGTTTTATGATTTTTATAAAGTATATTTTACTATGATATTATAGAGTAAAGTCCTTTTTTATTTATTTATTGCCACCATATTATATACATAAACAATAATAAAAAGAAGCAAAAATAAGTTACAAAATAATATTAATATAAAAAAACTTTAAATTTTAATAAGGGTAGGATGGATAGTATAAAACAAAAATCGAATATAATTGTTTAATATCTTCAAACTTATTTTCTAATTAGTTTCACATTGAAATAAAATAAAATAAAATAAGTAAATTTTCTACACTGTAATATAATATTTTCTAAATAATATAAATATTAAACAACATGCCCTTTTTTTTATTCATTAAACACAAAATGGGACACACAAAAGCATATTCAATTTTTACTATTACTCAAATGTAACCCCGCAAGAGAACGCGAAAAAGTTGTAAAGTAGGCAAAAGGCACAAATTTTGAACATTTCTGACGTCAGGATTGTTCACATTCAATAGAAAAAGTTGTGCGGGTTGCATACGCTGTAAATTTGATGATACCTTTAGGGCGTCAAAATTAGGTTCTTGGACAAAATTATTATATTTTTGAAAATCCTTTTCTGTGATAAATAAATTAAAAAGGCATGTTGTATGGTCTGGACGATTCCTTTAATTTCTTGTATAAATTATTTTACACATAGTACTCTATTTAGAATATTTTCAACACTCTAGGAATCCTAGCGAGTTAAAAATTTAACATTAACTATTATAATTTATTAAAATTGATTCATATTATTTATATGTTTATAAATTTTATTAAATTTTTTCATGTGCAAATCTTTTTGTATATTAAAAACATAAAGACATAGTTTTTAGTCAACTGAAAACAGTAAAATGTAATTTAGCAGTTACTGTGTAGCAAAATGTAATTTTCTTGTTAATAGATACAAAAACAACAGTTAGAACAACTATACTCGTCGTGTTTTTGAATTAAAGTCAATTAAGGTGTAAGTAAGTTTTCAAATTAGCTTGGTATGTTAAAATTTACTACGTATAGAGAGGTCATAACTGCGTGTCGAAGTCTGGGGTTAACGAGGGTTCAACACCAGCTACAATTCCCACCTGACCATAAATTAAAGTGAAATACATATATATACATACATACATATATATAACATATATGTATAGAAGTATAACGTATAATATAACATACGTCATGTTGTTATGAGCACCAGAATAAAATAAATGTCTAGGGAAAAACATTTTCTTTGCAAATAAACACTACATTTTGTGATGCTAAAGGCCATCATTGAGTTAGTTATATTATACAATATTATATACGTATAGTTGAGTTTATGTAATGCTACTTTATACATGAAAATGTTTGGTAGTATGACGTCACTTTAGAATAACATCGTTTTTTTTTTTTTTTTTTTTACTGTTTTATTGTTTTTCCTTTTTTCTCTATATATTCTTTTTTTATGTATACTTTTGAAAAATAAAATTTAAGATATTTTATTCTATATCATATTTTTATGATTTCAATATGATTGTATATTTAAATTTTTAAGAAAATGAAAATTATTGTACTGCTAATATAAATTATATAATGAATTTTGTTTTTGTTTGTTCTATTTCATTTATGATAAAAAAAAGGAGCTTACAGCAATTTTCTAAATATTTACATATAGTAAAAAAAAAAAAAAAAAAAAAAGTGTATGAAATAATTTTGAGATATGGGAATAAATAAAAATATATTACAATTTTTACACATTTACAAACAAGTTCCTACATGGACAAAAATAAATAATTAATACTTCCAATAATCATACTAATCCACTTTTAACAACTTTAGTTTCATACCATTGTTGTTGTATCTATGCTATAAAAAATAAACATAATGTAGCATTGAAGAATAAATACTTCATAATTCCCTATGTTATATAATAATTATGTTATACTGTGCAACATTATTATTTGTATTGTTCTTATTTAATATCATTTATATTATATGCTATATTGACATAAATGCATCATAAATTACATACTTTAATCTTTCCATGTAGTTGCTTTAATTACATACTTTAATTATAATTATGTAATATTTCTCTTCTGAAAATCTTTTGTGTCATTACTTCAAAGTGCTGACTAGTTATAAAATTGCATAGTTATCCTGCAAGCTATGCAGCCAGCACGACCAAACCTCAGATGTTGATATATAAATGATTTAATTTTATACTGCTCTCAAAGCATTTTTATTATTATTTATTTATTTTTGCAGAAGCTTTTATTCTTATAATTTTTTTTTTCTGTTGTGTATTTTATTTAATATAAAGTTGAACTAGGTTTGAATTACTTTAAAAAAAGGTAGGAATAAATAGAGCTAAAATTAACAATAAAAATAAAATTGTGTACCCATACCTCTTTTAGAAATATTCATTAGTTTACTAGAAGTAATATATTTCAGTACTAAGTAATATTATATTAAAATCACAATTATAGTAAAGTGCACTAATTTTCATCATAACATCAATGCAATTATAAATTAAATGCTTACTGCTTTTAATAAACATATTTGTATACAAAATATATACATATAAGGAAAGTAAGCTTTTTAAAAAATAGTAGTGCATAATATATCTTATTTTTGTAAATTATATAAGCTATAATCTTTTGTTGTTTATTTCTTTTGTCTAAATGAGGTCAAATTGACTTTAGTAAAATGAACGGAATAAACAGGGCGAAAGTAAAATCTGTATTTCACGCCTGAGATAAGAGTCAAGTATTCTCACTCTCTCTCTCTCCCTTAACTTCTATATACCAGGCTGCAAGATATTGCAGTTAAATCCCTCTTTGATCTTTCTTTGCATATTTGTATATAACAAGACAACCAAGTACACAGGAGAGTATGTATGTTGTCTGTAAGTGTAAAGTTAAATACATACTAACAATTTAACGTTTGATCTATTTCTCTCAGTTTTTAATCAAAATGGTATTTTCTAAAAGATGCAATACAAAGTAAAAATGTAAGAAAAGAAAAAAGTAATATTATATTCTTTATGCTTGAAATTTCTCTAACTCCACTAAAGTCTTAAGCTATAGCAGCTAGCGCATTGAAATTTTATATATTTCTTTGGATTACTGTATATCTGTTTTTCTTGATTTTAAATTTATTTATTTTGTTTTGTTTTTCTAGATCATTAATATTTGACTTTTAATTTTGTTATACTGTAAACCGTCAAAGAAAATAATTGCCCGATTGGTTACAGTGTTTTAGGATAGCTTTATTTTCACGAATTATTGTGCATTTTGAGCTGGTCCCAAAAAATTGAACCACCTTCCCCTTCCCCCGAAAATTCCCTCATGACAAGACTATCGCTTGTAACTCTTTTTGTTACTATACACAATGATTTATCTTATTTCTTATTTTATAGTTGGTACGTACGTATACAAGGTTTATACATTATTCTGTATAAACCTTGTTAAGTAATATATAATTTTCATTGGACCATATCTCTACTGTATAAATTTACAATATTAATAATAATAATAATAATAAGCTGTATAGAGACACATAAAGGCTTCTTCAGCCATATTACATGAACCTTGGCCATAACATTTAGCCAATAATATTGTAATAAGAAAATTACTATCAAACATTAATCAATATACTATAACAATTTTTAACGTAGGAACTGATAATTTATTAACGTGACTGATGGTGATCAAAAATATAAGTCTGAACGTCACATGTTCTGCAGTATTTCAATCATTGTATTGTAAGTATATATATATATATATAGGCTTAGACAGATTGTAGTAACTACGATTTACAACAAACGTTGCTATTGTCATCCGTATATATATACAATTTATACACAATAATTATATTAATTGAAACAAATGTTTCAGTTGGTTGGAAAGTAGGTTTTGCAAAACAATACAAAATAATGATATTAGCAATAAAGCAAAACATGTAATTTTTTAAGCAAAAATTAAATGATAAAATGAAATATAGTTTATGCAGAGATTTTTTTTTTTTTTTTTTTTTTATTTTTTTTTTAACGTGTATTTCTAGCGTGTATTTTATAGCATGAAAACACATCAATATTATCAAATTTTGTGTTGGGTATAAAAAATGAGCAGCCAAAAAGTGGTATTCTTTAAAAATTAAAAGCTTGTTATAATAAAAATTAATTATTTATAATTTTCTTCTGATTCTTATTACTCATCTTACATATAATTAATATTGCAGTCATCATATCCATTTTGATGCTAGTATTACACTACTTTTTATTTCTGTTACTAATGTTGATCAAAACTGCATTAAAAAATTCAGCCCCTACATGAAATAAATAAAATAATTTAACATTGATATACAAGTATTAAAGAGTACTTAGAAATGATAAATACCAATGTTTAAACTGAATCATTCAAGAGCAATAAAGTTCAATTGTTGCGTGTGTGCGAGTGACACAAAATAACAACAGTTGGAACTCAAGTGGACTTCAGTTAATTAAGTACCATTTGTGATGCTAGTCTCTGGAAACAATACGTTGTTACAACGCATGAAGGAAAATTAACGTGAATATTTTCAAAGAACTATGACGTATGGGTTGTTGTTACTTTCATCGTCATGAAATACGACGAAAATACTATAAAATATTTGATAAATATAATAAAAATAAATGTTCATATACTATACGAGACTGATTTAGAATAAACTTAGTATGGTCACGTTTAACTTTACAGAGTATGAAAAAAATAGAACGTCACCAAAAAGAAAAAAAAAATACTTTGTCCAACTTTTCTCTACAAAATTTTAAATTGAAATAAAAGTTAATAAAAGACTTTTGATTCTGTATATTTTAATAGTAAATCTATCATTTGAATCAATAAAGTAGGCATTGAGTGGGTGAGAGAGAGAGAGAGAGAGAGAGAGAGAGAGAGAGATGAGCCCAGCTGGTCAATGAGTCTTGATGAAGTGACAAGTGGTGTCCCTAGTTCGACACACAAAGGCGTCACATCACGTCATTCAGCTGCTGCCTCAGCAACAATTATCTCGTTGCCGGTAATTGTGTGTGTCTGTCACATGTCATGCTGACGCTACTGTCAAGTTGTTTGTTGTGTTCGGGGAATCGTTAAATTCATCCATTTTCATTTGTGTATTATCTACTACAGTTTTATTTTTATTTATTATTATTTTTTTTTTACGGCTTCTTAAGAATTGCAATTATTCATAGAGAAAAATACTATCATAACTAAAGCCATAATTTTTTTTACTTGAGTTTTCATATATACAGAGAGAGAGAGAGAGAGGGAGAGAGAGAGGGAGAGAGAGAGAGAGAGAGAGAGAGAGAGAGAGAGAGAGAGAGAGAGAGAGAGAGAGAGAGAGAGAGAGAGAGAGAGAGAGAGAGAGAGAGAGAAAGTAACATACAGTATATCAGTATATTTATGGTAAAATTGTTGTGATTTATTTTAAGTCCATATAGTATATATAATGATTGAATGTTAAATTACATGTTACATTATTAAATTTAAAAATATATTAGGTTATTAAATTTTCATATAAAAATTGTTCTCAAGAAATCAGGTTTATATATACACTGTGATAGAAACATTTTACTCTATAGGCTTACGGAAATACCAAGTATATTTATATGGAGCAGTGTGTTAATTAACATACAAATGCATTGCAATAAGATATTATAAACGAATTTTACATAACAGAGTATGTGCAATTTTTTTTTTTTTTTTTTTTAATTTTTTTTTTTTTTACATTTTTTTTTTTTTATGTAAATATCATATTTAGTAACCTTACATTTAGAGGTATTGAATATTAAAAATGCAAACAATGTGTTTAGCAATGCGTAGCAAAAACATGCAATAAAAACAAAAGTAGAAGACTCAGCATGAAATCAGTGATTGAAAGCGATATAATTTTCAATTATTGCCACTGTAATGACCGCGAGATTGACGCGTACGTCCCACCCTATTCCTCCCTTCTCATCACTCATCAATGTTTGGAAATTAATCTGACAGGCATGAATATTGCGAAACACGTACACAGCATACGTTATACGTCATTATGCCTTGGCCGGATCTCTCTCTCTCTCTCTCTCTCTCTTAACTCTATACCATTGTCGAATGATACTATTGATTTTATAATTTACATTATATTTTAATTTGAAGTGAAATTTTTGTTAAAAAAAATCTCGTCTCTATTGCAGTTTATATATGATTTTATCAACGTTTGATATTCATATTACGAAATATATATTATTATACAAAATATACATACTAAACAAAATATATAATACAATACTAATATTATTATACTACTCTACTAAATTATGTTATGATTACTATTATATGCTAATATTAAATTACCAAATAATTAATATCATAATTACATAATGCCATGAGTTGTGCTAAATATTGTATAAACTATCGGTTAAATTTATTGTATCAAAATATGCAAGGTTTATATAGAGTATAAACCTTGCAAAATATGCTACTACAAAAATTATAATAAAAAAAAAAAAAAAAAAAAAAAAAAAAAAAAAAAAAACAGAGCAAGAATATTAGAAGACTCAATCATTGGGTTTTGTATCTTTTCTACCCTTGCAATATAAATTAATGTCATTCTTTTTAACAAATAATAAATATAGGGATTATGTATCGAATATGATTTATATGATACAATATAGTAAATAATACAGTCCGTAATAATAATTTGTTTATTTTCATTTACAAATAGTTAGTAGGTCCCTATGGAATTACGTCACAAGTACCATTGAACCTGTCCAGTATAGTTTGGGTCTTAAATTAAAATTTGAGATACGGAAGAGAGAGAGAGAGAGAGAGAGAGAGAGAGAGAGAGAGAGAGAGAGAGAGAGAGAGAGAGATCTTGCTAACAAAAAATTTACTAAAGAAGTATTTTAAATTTTCAATAAATGAATCAACTATATTGTTTCAATGTTTTCAAAAAATTTTAGTGGTTTCAACTAACACTTTTTTTGTTCCATTTTTATTAAACTCATTTAATTATTTTAATCTTTGGGTTTCATTGTCACGTCACATTATACAATTCAGTGAATTCAGTTATTTTGTAAAAATTCCTTTTTATTTTATTTTCATGATTTTTACGCTAATAACCTTTTTTCAGTGTAACAAATAAAAATAAAAACATTATTCTAATCCCACCTGATTGAGTTAATACAACAACTCATAAATATTTATTAACTATTGATTTTGATTCTTTTATGATTAAAATTATGAAAAATAATAATAACAAATTTTATATTAAAAAAAATCTCATTTCATTTTGTAATTGTATTTAAAAAATATTTATATAAAACTCAATGGTATAATATGCATAAAAAACAATTTATATTTATATACTGTACTGTATTTTACAATGGAAATTAACTGATTTTTTATTCATTTAATGACACTTTTTTTTTCCTAGCATTGACAACAATATGCTAAAATACACAAAAAAGCTGTCGTTATAGTGTTAGGCCATACGAAAAGCAAATCTCTGAATAACTTAACATAATATTTTTGCTATAGCAATTATCATCACAAAAATTAAAATTTAAAATTTATTCATTTAAAATAGCATTTCGTAACTTATTATTCATTTATTAGAGAATAAAATTAAAGTTTAAAAATTTAAATTCTCATTCATGAACATTTTGTTATTATATAAGTATTATTATTTTAAACAGCGTTGTATTGAATGCAAATTAACGAGGAAAGTAATATGCTAGATTTAATTTAACTGGAATGAGTAACTTTCAAGTAAAGTATGAATCATTAGAAATTTCCACATAAAAAAAGAAGAAAAATTATCTCTGAGAAATAATAAACAGAAGAAATGAAGGAGAATATTAAAAAATATAATGAAAAAAAAAACACGAAAAAAAAAAACACGAAAAAAAAAACAACAAAAAAAAAAAAAAAAAAAAACACGAAACAAATAATATTTCATATCAATAATTAAATATATTTTATTTGTGTATAAGTAAAGTTAAATCCTTTAAATCACCTTTAAGTCGAGTAAAAAGATAATTTACGATGTATTTAATTATGATATATTTAATCTTATTAAAGAAATGAATGTGAGGGGTCACAAGTATAAATCTCACGTTGGTTTACATAGTTGTCACATGAGCTAAGCTGTGTCACCCTCTTTGTCCACCTCTAATTGGCAGCGTGACACGCACATGCAAGGGTGGAGGTTATTGTCTTTACATCGCAGCAATTCTACATACGTATATATGACACAGGAGAGGAAAAAAAAATAATGCGTCAGAATTAAAAATACAAAAGACATGTCGTCTGTTGATCTACTGGCTTAAAACGTTGGGAGAGAAAAAAAAAGTTGAAAATAGTCAACTCTGTCATTTATTATTATTATTATTTTTATTAAATATAAAAATATTGTCAAATAATAACTATAATTCTTTTAATTATTTACTTTTGTATATTTAACTTCTATTAAAGAATTTTGAACTTTGAATTTTGTATTTGATGAAATTTGTACAATAATATACTACATAATTTTATACTAGTATTGTTTGTTAATTAAGGTACAATAAAATGATGGTGATATTTTCATTTGCAACAATATTTTTAGAAATTTCTAGAAATTTGGTGTTTTAATGTTTTATTTGCTGTTAAAATTGTGCATAAACATAAAAGTTTACAACGTAACTTTTTTTTATGAAAAATATATATTTCGCCTTTGTTTTACATAAAAACAATGACTGTCCTAAAATCGAAAACAATTAATAATCTCTTAAATAAAAAATAAATTTTATATAAAATATTGATTTATATCGATGTAAAAAGACATTGATTATCCCCTATGTGATGAAATGCAAATTCCTGACATTCCTGATGATCAGCTGTCTGGGGTTGATGTTGATGTGCGTCTCATCTCATTACGTCCCAGTATCGAGCCGATCAGTCACCATGCATGCAAGGAAAAAAAAAACATTCAACTAAATCATTCACTCACACCAGATTTACTACCCAATTTAAAATTACTACCGTGTGTTATGTCATATGTGTAGCTTTTGTGTTTTTAATTCATATAATTATTTCTATATGCAACTTCTCATAAAATAAATTGAAACGTTTTCAAAATAATAAAATAGACAGTTAAAATAATGTATTTTAGAGGGCGAATGTCATGGTATAAATAATTTCATATACGTATTTCATGCTAGTACCTTATTTGGAATAAGTTAATATGTATTCCGTGTCCGTGAAAGTAAAATGTGCGATTTCATGAGAATTTAAATATTTACATGAATAATATAATATAAACTATATAGTTCGTTCTGTAAACTACATACGAATATTGAGCCAGCTTCGATATTTTTCCTTTGTTAAAACCATCTGATCATAACGTCATTACCTGTTTACTACGTTTATATGTATGGTTGATCAAATTGTTATTTCTTCCTTTAAAACTTCAGACTTGATATAATAAGAACGACCGAAACTTCATTGAAAAAATGTTCCATGCTCAACATGTGACTCACTTTTATCGGCTCAAAAAACAAGATCAACCAATTAATGTGTCTAAATTTTTTTATGCAGCTAATCATTGTTAAGCAGCTTCACTTTTCTTTGCAGAAGAAACTTATATTAGCAGAAGTAAACTATACCTACGCCACTTTGTTTCCATGGAATAAAAAAATACAAGTGGTTCTATAAGAATGATACAACGACGATTAAAAGAACAATAAAAACTAAAGTACTACGTACGAAACCAGCTATTTACATTACTTTGGTTTATGACACGCATTTTATACTGTAATGCCACGGATTGTAACTTATATCAATAACTATTACTAAATTACACTCTCTATCTTTAACAATAACATCACTTTCACACAAATGTATTATTCTTTAATATTCAGGGTTAGTTAGATTATTGGAACAAGTTTATCACAAATATTTCTCAGTGCTGCATCATGGATTTTTACTTTTAGTCTCAAATATTTATGTTACGTGAATCACAATGAAATAAAATGCTATAAATTATTCTACATAGCTTCGAGTTTAACATAATATACAATGTGGCATAATTTACAAGTTAATTGAATTCAATCCCATGAAGAAAGTTTATCATGTATAAGTTTGATAGCATAGTGAGAAGTATTAGTTTTTCTATTATATATTAAATAAATATTATTGTAGTTCATATAAATTTGCATCAAATCAAAACTTTATAATATTATAAAGTTTTGGTTTAATGCACTTCATAATATATTATATATTGTGAAGTGTATGCAATTTGAAGTCAACTACAGAAATGCCAACTTTTCATGGAATTATTCTGCATAATAGGTGAAATTAATTTTTACAATTTTTCAAAATATTTTTTTTTCCAAGTATCATACTTTTTTTTCTATTATTTTTAGTATAATATACCACGAAAAATTGTCCATTTATTTTGTACGAATCAAAGCTATTTTGCGTTATAAAATGCACTAGTATGATAAATACATTACAAAATTGAAAATAATAATAAAATATTGAAACAAAAATACATTGTCAATACCAATAGTAAGATTACAGTTAAATTTATTACAAGTTAAATTAGAGGAAGAAAATAATATTATATTATTCCAGTTGCAGGGAAAACAAAAATTAAGTAATTCATGCTGAAGAGAATAATAACTATACTATCTATAGCATAAATTTTACTATTTTAGAATAAGATAACTAATTATGCTGTATGAATAATTGTTAAGCTATGTAACATACAATATAGCATAAATTATGTGGTTATGAATAAATATTACTGAAATAAAGCTAGCTTAATTATTACGTATCTATATTTTTATCCGTGAACAAGATATAACATTATTTGATATAAGAAAGAACTTTTTTTTTCTCCGTGTATGTTGATATTTCATGTCCTTGTTTGCAAAGTAATATCACAATATGATGGTGATGAGAGAAAATGTGATATAATATAGCGTCCTATTTCCCTGATTGGTTTTTCCATACAAAAGTTTGATCACATGACCTCATTGCGAGGTCACTTATTGACATGTTCTATCAGGAATATTAATCATGTATCGCAAACTTTATAAAAATATGAAAAAAATACATCTTACTTTTTTATAAAGCATGTTGTTCATCATTATTATAAAAAAAAGTTTCTTGTTACATAAAAATACTCACAATTCTTTTTCACTTTTTTTTTAACATTTTTTTTTTTTACTTTTTTGTTGTTGTATTATTTTTCCTTGGGTGCTAAAAAAAATATATAATTTATTCACTTTGAAGAAACGCAGTACGTAACACGTGCAAGATTGTATCTTTGATAAAGTAACTTATTTAATTTCATCTGATCCACTTATGCTTATTACATATAATAATTATGTTGTAATATAAGTGATACCGACAAAGAGATTAAAAAAAACAACTTATACGTAAAAATGTAGCTCCTCATTTATTTCACTCGGTGTATTTTTCCTCCCTTTTTTAAAAACCAAGGATGATTCCGCAATACTAAATGAATGAAAATTAGTGAGAGATTGCCATTTTCACGCCACTTTTGATTGGCTAGCACGCAAGTAACATCCATTGCCATAGAAAAATAACTATATTATTGTTTAAATATTTACAATAAAATATCTTTAATACAACTAAATGTAGAAATTCCAGAAATCTATCTCGGATCAGTCCTGTAACTAAAAAAAGCGACAAAATGTTGTTTACAGCCTATAATGAGAAAAATACGATTACAAATAAGTACTCATAGTATTTCAAATACTCAGCACTTTATTTTTTTTAATGTTTATTATGAGTATGAGCTATTTAACCCTTTTGAAAAAGTTTATAATATAAATTAAATTTAAGACATGACTTATTTTAAAATCAAAATATAATTTCATCATCAAATAAATTAATAAAATTTAATTAACATTGAAAAATGAATGCCATTGAATATATAATAATAATATAATATATTTATTTACCTATATGCTTTATTTAGTAAATTGAATAACATTAAAATGTTTTCTATATTTATAACATAATATAAAACAAACTCTTTCTATACATATATAAATGTAGAAAATACGTTATAAAATTTATCCAGCGTAAATATAAATACATTTACTTGGTGAATGAGGTGGATTACATGCTTTACTAAATACCACGCATTTGGAGTCATGAGAGCGTGCCACGTAAATTTTTAGTCCTCTTCGCATCAGCGAAAATAAAATAAACGGAATAAGAGAGGGAGAAAAGAGAGAGAGAGAGAGAGAGAGAGTTTTTATTTAATAAAATATATAATTAATGCATCCATGATCTATATAGCTTTTAGTATGTCAAAGTAACGCACACAAAAATAGTTGATTGTATAATATTTATTATTTAAATTTTCTTTGATGTTATTTGAGAATTATATTGAAAAAACAACAACAACATATATTATGAATAAATTTTTAAAAAAATAATCAATATCTAAATGGTATAACATTAAAGTATAATAAAATCAACAAAGTATAACTTCAGCGTGTTTATGTAAAGTTCATCTTACAATTTAAAATACTAACAAGTAAGAAATGAAGTAAAAAAAAATTAATTACAACACATTTAAATTAACTGCATACTTTTAAAGAGCATATTCTATGATGGATTAGAAATTAGAATGTCTAAAATACATATGAAATGCATTACTAGTGAAAACCTATAAAACTTTCAAAAATAGTTTGTATTTCACAATAATACAGTATTTTACAACTATATTTTACTTTATATTAGTTTTATTATTAGTAATTCAGTAAAAAATTATTACATCATTTATTTATATATAATTTATTTATATAATATAATACTCCTCTTCCAATAAAAAAAAACTAGAATATAATTTTCATTAAATGCTTTTAAATATAAAGGTAAATTAATCCAAATGTATCAGATAAATAAATTAAATAATAATGAAAAATTATTATTGAAATTTAAAATTTATAGTTAATTTTACTAGATATATAATGTAATAAAGTTGTGTGTATGTGTGTGTGTTTATAGCTGTATACTCCATCAGTCACTCTATGGGGTAAAATGTTTGGTGTATAAAATTCATAAGCATTAGTAGCCACGGGTGTTGCAGTTAGGACAATGCTGGTGGCTTGTAAATTGACCACACATACAAACGATATAGTGGAGAGTGAGTGTGTGTATTTGTGTGTGTTTGTGTGTGTGAGAGAGAGAGAGAGAGAGAGAGAGAGAGAGAGAGAGAGAGAGAGAGAGAGAGAGAGAGAGAGAGAGAGAGAGAGAGAGAGAGAGAGAGAGAGAGAGAGAGAGAGAGAGAGAACAATAACATTCTAGTTCACGACAGTGAACATGCCTTCTCTATTTACTAACAATGTCACAAATAGTCATAAATTTTTTAGTACATACACTGTCATGATGCATGACTCGGTGAATTTCCATCAACGTGATGGGTTTGAATTAAAATATGTGAAAATTTTATAAAATTATATTGCACGTTGAAAAACGTATTATGTATGTACTGTATATTATATTTATTATAGATATTTTATTTCAAAAACAGTATCAAAATTATGATTTTTATTTTTATTTTGTTCAAAACTAAACTAATTTTTATCTTATAGGGTTGAATTATTAAATAATAACTAATCTGATTTGCTTAAAGGATTTAATGCCTATATTTTACTGAAATATTATAATGTGTTAGTAGTACACATTACTCAGTAAGCATGGAACAAAAAGTAGAGGCATTTTACACAAAATATTTAAGCATTTGCTTTGTTGTAAGTTAGTCTTTTTTTAGTTTATGTGATATTACTTTTTTCTTGGCCTGAATTTGAAGACAAAATGACATATTTCTAGAAAGTTAAATTTCACAAATAAAGTTGCTATTAAATAAGAGCTTTTATTTTTGAAATTTAACTTTACAAAAAAATGACATTTATTTTTTAAAAATTATAAAATTAGACAACACATTTTTTTCTCGATGTTTTTAATGTTTTTATAATGGTGTAATGCTCTACCATTTATAACTGTATATCAAAAAACTGTCTGATCGTAAATAAATGGATAAACTAACTTTCCCTGTTGTTTATATGATTAGTTATTGCGTAGTGAACTTTTCCACACTAATTTTCTCCCTTTTATTTATAATATAAATATATATTTTTATTACACACACATAATATATAAAAATTTAATATAGAATAAAACAAATAATAATTTAACACGTCTAAAATAATTATAGTTGGTATTTATTCATAGTAAAAGTTCATTAAATATATTTTCTTCCCCCGTTCTCCTGCTCACCCCCCTTGCTAAATGGTTTTATTGCCACATTTATTGCTAGGGGTGGAGGGTTGGGAGGGGGAGGCGGGTATCAATATTCTAGACATGTGTTTGTGACGTCACCACCAGGTTCTTAAATATTCGTAATTATATTTCCAGGAATTATTGTTTGCATGCAATACCAATTTTATATAGGGTTGCTTACTTAAATCCTTGCAAGTCTGCAAAAATAATAATAATAATAATATCTATTTGTAGTATATCTATAGCACTTTTATTTTATTTAATGAAAATAATTGGACTATTATGTATAAAAGTTGTTCATTTGCGGTTTATAAAATATGATTAATTTATATTGTAGTATTATAATGCAGCTGCATTTTGTAATTACATAGCAGGTTTTACATTGAATATGGGGAAATAAACTATTTCCTACCTTTATTTATAAATAGATATAGTAAATTATTGATATTATTTTATATTAAATTCTGACAAAACGCTTTTTTTTTTTCAATATTTATATATTATGTTGATTACTTTAATGCATAAAGCAATTTAATTTTGAAATTTTCCTGCAGGAGACTGTACCATCATAGTAAAAAAATAAAAATAAACCCCCAGTGCTAGAAAGTAACTTAAATATGCAATGAAAATGAATTTTTTTAAATTATCAAAATTGTTAAGCCACAAAATTGTATCGACATTTCGCAACATGTTAAATGAAATGTGGGTTTTGAATTTCACGCCTGATCAAATTGTGATCTATCATCAGAGATATAGTAGAGGGAGAGACACCTCTGCCCCCTGGGGGGTTTAACTGACTATGATTCACTTCAGGGGTGACCGCACTTTTGCCCCAGCAAAAATAACAATTTTACCATGTATCATGTGTTCAAATTTTAAATTTCTAGCTATAAAATAAGGAATTTGAGTACATTTTGTATTTATTTTATTTTACCTTTAAAATGTTTAAAACAATTCTTTATTTTATTGTCAAAATGCTATTCACGATTATAAAGTTTGACAGTAAAATTTCTTTGTTTAATATAAACTTTAATTAATCTTTAAATAACAATGCTATATATTAAATACCATTGAATATTTTCTTTTTTATAGAAAGAAACAGGATCTCTGAACCCAGGCAGTTTATATTCTTGCATAAAAACAACAACATGCGTCGGTCTTGCTTCATACAATATATTAATAATATCCAAATACGGATCAAATTGAAAACCTGTTTCAATAGGTTGTTTTCATTCATGTTAAAGTCGACGCCATAAGTGAGTGCTAAATAACATGGGTCAGTATAGGAAAATGACACATTTTGCCAGTTTACAAATACTTCGAAATATTTTTGAGAGCATTGATGTAGAGGTAGAATTAGTACCTCAAATATACAAGAAAAATAAAAATGACCAAAAAATAGCTAATTTTCCAAAGAAAATAGTCAAAAACTACATTTGTCCTATGCTGAGCAATGTTATTCATTGCTCAAGAAGAGCATCGAAAAGCACTCAGAATGACGTCATGTGCACACACCCTTATAAATAAATAAACTTAGCAAATAACAATACGTAATAATTATACAGATATTCAATACTGTACAAATAAAAAGAATTTATAACATTAAGATCTTATCAGTAAAAGTATTCAAATTTGAACGTGAATTACGTTTTAACACTTTAAATCATTGGTTTTTTTGAATTAGTAAAAAAACGTTATGAAAATATTATAATTTTTTAAGAAGTTTATCAAAATAATATTATATTCCACCAATGATTCTATACTGATTATTTTTCATCGCATTATTTGCAATTCACCTAACGTTTCATAATGCAATTAGATAAAATGATTCATAAAATATATAATATAATATAATATTATAGGGTGAACAAGACGACCGCACACCACCATGGATCTAATATGACTAATAATTGAAACAACTGTCGTCTGTATAAGCTAATATACTACACGTACAGAGTGAGTGAGTGAGGGTAATTTGGAATAATAAGATCGCGTCTCCCCTCTAAGTGCAATGCAGGGTCATGTGACATTCTCCAGAGAGAGAGAGAGAGAGCACACTCACTTTTCAAATACTTAATTGCAGCACTCACATTCAAACTTAGCTTGGCTACCTTCTTTGTATAACAAAAGAAAAAATAAAAGAACTAGAGCCTCGGAAAAAAAAGCATAAAAAACATTAAAACGTGAAGTAAGAAATTTTAAAGCAAAATTCGCATATTAGAAAACAGTTAAACGCTGTGAATATTTCAGATAAAAAACTAAGAAAGAAAAAGAAGTTATATGTATCTATAATAAAGAGCCAAAATGGAACTAGAAATATGGAAACTAATTTTTTTTTCTAAGCAATACGCACAATAAGTACTTTTAAGCACAGTGAAACTAATTGAAAAAAAATCACTTGTATGAAACTGCACACGTAAATTTGACAGAGAAAAGTAACATTTGCACGGATGTAGCATGCATGAGATTGATACAAGGATTCCACGCACACGGTACAAATTACGTCGTACTTTACCGGGTGTGCAGTGCAAGCGTGCCTGCTCGGCTTAATGGCCTCAGAACTGACCACCAAATAAACCTAAACTCACCAGGAAGTAGCTTTGCGTGGAGTGAAGAAGTTTAAAATGTAATTTAACAGATTCTTTTAAAAACATTTAGTTATTTTTAAAACTTAAAAATCTCAAAACTTTTTTTTTTTTTTTTTTATTTATTTTTTTTTTTTTTTTAGTATTAACATGTATAAAGTATATAAATGTAATATTATATTATATAATGATGAATTTATTTATATTTTATAATTTCAAATACCATTTTGACTTTTTTTTTATTTAACTTTTATCATTTTTTATTTTTATGATGAATTTTCTATGATGTAACCTATGGTTAAGGTCATTTCAGTTTCTAGCTAGAAAGTTTTTGCTTTTTTTGTTTCTATAAAATAATGTAAAATATTATATTATATATATTTTTTTACTGTAGTGTATGTATACTGTATCACATGCTATAGTTAAAAAAATCGTTTATTACAAGAGCTAATACATCTTGTAATGAATTGACTATTAATGGTGCTCTTTATAACTTAATAAAGAAGTTATAAATTATTTCCATTATATAATGAAAACTAATATTGAATATATACATTTTATATATTGTACAGTACATATTAAATAAGACTAATAATCAAGTTTTCATACGTATAATATAGAAACATGTGGAATAAATATGATCGGAGAAAAATTGCATGCTTTTGAATGGACGTACCAAAAAAAAAAAAAAAAATGCACATTGAAAATATTGCATACACCGCGTGAAAAGGCTTTAAGTCTACATTGATTTACTGTTATTGTGTGCATCGAATGCAAGCTTTGTTTTTGGATGAAAATAATTATAACAAAAGAGATCATAATAAAAGAGATCATAATAATTAGAATCATGATTATAATAAATTTTAAACTGTATATCAGACTCAAATAAATATGTACTGCTTTCTATATATAAATAGTAAGTAGTAATTAAAATATAATTGTAAAGTCCTGATAACACGGAGACATGCATTGCGTAATAAATTTAATTACATGACATTTATTGACAGACTTTTACAATAGCAAAAAAAAAAAAAAAAAAAAAAAAAATCTTTACTTCATGTTAATATTGAAACAGTGAGAAACAACATTGTTGGATGAAACTCAATTGGGCAGTAAATTTTGATTTTTTTCTTCTTTGCTTTATCCGTATTATGAAGAAGAAAACCAAATAAATCGTTTTAACATTGATGAGATATTTGAAATCGACAGGAAATAACGCACTTGTCTTATATATACGTTAGATTTTATAGTTTTTAGATCGCACGCGAGGTGATACATCTTGTGACGTCATTGGTGCGTTAAATAAGCCAATGTTTTACGTTACACACGATTGCACCTGTCGCTATGTATCACTCGATCTCAATGCATGTGATCTCAACATCTTCTCCCCTGTGCTAACATGACCTTTTGACCTTGTTTCTACTTTAATTATTCGTTCTCCATTTTAATTACTATCTTGTAAACATGTGTAATGAATATAATGAAGATAAAAATAAAAAATAAAATAAAAACGCAATATTTTAATCAAGTGCAAGAGTTTCATAAATTAGGTTTCAACTTATAACTTTGAGGAAGAATGCATTCTCTTTACCTTATAGACAAACACACTACTCTGAACATTATGAGTTAAGGTTTGTATTCAGATGGCTAGTATCTCAAAATTTAAAAAGAAAACTAAGAAACTATATTATGTCATTTGAAAGTTAACAGTAACAGCTACCTATGATAACATTTTCAGAGCTCTTGACCATCAGATAAGACAAGAAATTAGTCGTTAAAATTAACATGGACTTTTATGGGACTTATACTTCAAAATATCATAATTTAAAATCTAGCATGGTGACACCCCAAATTTTTGGTATTTTTGAAGATGCCATATATCCTAATGTATCACTGTGCAAAATTTTAGCTTTTTCTATCTTTGCAACTTTTTAATCAAATCCCGTAGTACCTGATTTCCCGCCTTAAGTGTATTTAATAATAAAGTTATTTTTGTCCGAAAATAAAAAAAGGCTTATTAAAGAAGGACGTAACCTAATTAATTTCTATTTAATTAAAAAATACACGCCTTACACAATTATAACACGTAAAGTAATGATTTTTTTTTATTATTAAAAATCAAGATGAAGGTGCTTTAATGGCAAAGGAGTCAAAATAAATTCATGTTGATTAAAAAAAATTGGGGGACGAGAACACGTAGTTATCCTCTCTCATTCATTTTGTACGAAATTTAAAATTAATTTTTACCTTTGTATATATACACTTGTAATAATATCTATACTATTTCTTTCTTTTCATATTTACTTAGTAAAATTAAATTGAATGACATTGAAAAATTGCATTGTGTATTTTACATCACTTTCTCTCTGACACTAAAAGCAGCAGCATAATCTCATGACGGAATGCATCACAAATTCTACTGCATGCACAAAACTACAGGTAATATTTTAGGTTTAAAATTTCATACTTTACGTCTTTTATTTATGTCTTAACATAATTTATTTATGACTGACTTTTTTTTTATCTATTTTATTTTCTCTAACAAAAAAAAAATGTTGCTAGCGGAGAAAAATAAAAGTTTGAGTACTGAAATAGAGACGAGTCATATTTCTTCATCATTCCTATATGATTAATTTTTATTAAATAACTCTCGATTTTTCTTTGTTTTTCAAACATGATTTAATTATTTCTGTCAATACCTGATGGAAAGTTTTCATGGTATAATCATAATATATTTCTCATTTTTATGTTATTTTTATATTCAAAAGAAAAAATTATGGTTCTCTCTCTCTCTCTCCCTCCCTCCCTCCCTTTTTGAAGGTTTGAACTTTTTGTTTGTTATTTGATTTTTGTTTGTGTAATGTAAAATGTCAGTTTAAATTAGAATATTGTAAAATAACTTTATTTAAAATTTTTAATTTTTACCATTATATAAATATTATTTTATAAGGACAAAATTTATTTACAACATTTAGTTGTTAAAATATTGTTTGTATGTATACAGAATTGTGATAATATATTTTACTATTTAAATAATAATAATAATCTAATAATAATATAATAATAATAATAAATGGTTTTTATTAGAGGCCAAAAAAAAATATACGCGCTAAATTTGCAAAGTTATCCTTATTAGAAAAACACGCACTGAATTTGAATGTTAAAATATATTAACACATTCATATGTAGACATAAATTATCACTGGTTTTTTTATTTCTTACTGTCTATAATAGAGAATGCTAAAAATGTCTAATTTTTGTATACGTATCAGACTTGGGCAGTAACGTCGAATTTCACTACTTTTTGCTAAAAAAAAATAAAGTAACGTACTACTTTTTGGTGGCAGTAACGGTACTTTTTCAAATAATTTTCGCCATGTCACGACACTACTTTCTTATATTTTAAGCACTGGAAAAACAAATCTCTTAATCTATTAGTACATAAATCAGCTTTTTTCATTACACTGTAGTTCAAAATTATTGTTATTGATCGTTATGAAGTTACAGAATCGCCCCCCTGATTTTGATTTAAACCTGTCTATTTACAATTTATTGGAAAACAATAACAATATTTTTAACATGTTTTAGAAAATAATTTTATTTATTAAGAAAATATTTGAAGTAAATAATAGTAACATGTAACGTAATGTCATTTCTTATTCTTGCAGTAGCGAGTAACGTAAGAAAATTATAAAAAAACAGTAACGTGACCAAGTCTGAAATGTATACATTTTTAACATGAAATCTCATAAATTCTCTCTACTCGCGTACGTAATTGTTTATGTTGATTTGGTTTTAAAATTAGCAAAATACAAAATATAACCAAAAGTACTAACCATAAATATAAATAAAATAAAAAGGTCTTTAATATTATTTAGTGTAGGCAGCTTGCTCCGTGGTAAACAAAAATACATCAAAGCTAGAAGGACAAGCGAGAAATCGGAATTTTTGCGTCGTTGACATTAATGAAAATATTTTTGAAACCACACTCAAGCGTCCTAGATGCTCGCGTGGCATGTCAACTACTGCACATATTACACATTCCCGTCTGTCTGTTGAGCGAACCTCTGATTTATCACAAATGTTATTACTTCTAATTGCTTTTTTTTTTTTATAACAAATAAAAACCACATAAACTTTTAATCATAAAAATCTGTGATATGCTTTCTATATATATAAAACAAAATTTTCTCAGTATTCACATTATTTATATATAAATATATTATTATGAAATTTAAATATCATGATCTGTTCGTTTTGTAATTCATACGTAGAATTACATTTATTTTATCAATTATCATTAAATTGATAAGTGAATTGTTTTATGTTTATTTTGTTGTTATATTATTCTATAATGCTTCAGATAAAAAATAAATAAATAAACTTCTTCATTTTTTTACCTTCTACGTGCACCAGTCAAGAGTTTAAAAAATAAATAAAATAAGTAAACTTCAAACAAGATCTTTCTGTATTTCTATTTTAACTGATTTAATTTGAAACGCAACGAAAAAACACTCACCCTCGGTTGATCCTGCAAAGGCAAGAAGTCTCTTTCTCTCTCTCTGTGTGTTTCTCCCTAAGTTTCTCTGAAGCAAAAGATGCTGCTGAATGTTTTCTTTTTTTTCCCTTCGATGTTTTCTTAACATTTCTACAAACATAAACAAGAAAATACCACTTCAAAATCTATTTATTCAAAAATTTATCTTTAAGTTTAAAATATTTATTAATATAAATATAAATTTTATATACTATGTAGTTAATGTATTATAGTTTTTATTGCTATAATTAAACTACTTTTTTTTTAGATATTTATTTAGAACAGGATGTTCCATCAAAGAAAATCAATTGTGATGTTTTTTCAAATATAATTTTGAGTAAGAAATTGAACTGAGGATAAAATAATGGTTTATATAGAATACTGATGCACATCCAATCTTTGGCTTTATTTTAAAACAAAATTGGAACCAAAAAGACTTTCTTAGAAAATGCTATAAGACAGTTTGAATAAATTTTAAAAGTTGATCTTTGTGATTCAATAATACAAAATACGGTACTATAAAAAGTCTAGTAGATGATGAATAAAGAGCCTCAAAATTGTAAAAATTCAAACCTCTCGGATAGGAAATGCAATTAAGTTAAAGCCCTTGTCAGCTTACTTTTTTATCATTTAGAATACTAAATTGATAATTACCATACCTTATTATCATAGACACCACCACGTTGATTTTGTATTTATTTTCATTTTAACGGTTATTTCTCGCATCTGATGTCACAATGTACCGATGGGGCCGTGATGGCGTGCAAAGAACTTGAGAAAGGGGCTTAAATTTATCACATGACCAGAACGGTGACTGTAATTGGCGGTGGTACATTGTGACGTCAGATGCGTGAAATAACCGTCAAATTGAAAATAAATACAAAATCAACGTGGTGGTGTCTAATTTATGGATAATACGGTATGGTAATTATTAATCTAGTATTCTAAATGATAAAAAAGTAAGTTGACAAGGGCTTTAAACTTATATACGTACAAGTTAATCTTAATTTTAGGTACTACTCTAATCAATACCATAAATACATATAGCTCACTGCTATATATAAGTTTTAAAACATGAAAATATGATTTCAAATACTGTTTATTATTAATATATTTTTATTTTTTTATTCTTTTCATTTTTAGTTAACAAACTGTAAAATCTGGTACAAACAATTCAACCCTAATAAAGCTTATACACTCATTCGTGTTTGCGGTTTACTAGTATTGGCAGGATTATTTTTGTGACAAATAATATAATTTTTGTTTGTGTGAATTACAATATTTTGTAAACACGTATAATAAATGATATGAAACATGAATAATGGTTGCATACTTTTATGTCAACATGATGTTTTAATTGTAAATTGAATTCCGTTACAAAATGTTATAGTTCAGATGACATTTAAATTATTATTTATAGTTTATTTTTAAAGCAAGTAAAACTAAATAACCAGCAATGTTGTTTTTATTGAGTTTTTCTATTTCTTCAGCATGTTTCTAGCAGTTTTTTTTTTTACTCCGTATAAAAAGAATTCTTAAATAATAGCTCAGAAGTTCTTTCCAGTATGCCAAATATTCTCAATTTTATGTTCATCAAATGTTACATACACCAAATTCAAACTATTTGTTCAGCGTAACAAAGAAAAAAGAAATGAAAAAAAAAATCGTATACTTTCAATACAAGCCCAATTATTTTGAAACATTCCTTTAAACTACGAAATTGAACTAATTTTTAATATATTCGCAGAATAAAAATGTATCATAAAAGAAACATTATTTTTAAAGAAGATCCTAAAGTACATATATAAGAAATAATTCTCCTTTTTTTTTTATTCACCCATGTATTAAGAAATGAAATTTAATACAGTCTCCTAAAGGTTGTTAAAAATTTTATAGAAATTTCATTGTTAATGAATGAACTTCAAAGATTTAAATCTCTTTGTATTTATTATTTAAGAACCAAAGAAAACTTTTTATAACAAATATTAATAAATGACAAAACTGTAATAGTATTGTGTGTATGTGTGCAAATACATATATATATAACGCAGTAATTTTCTATGTTATTAATTAATAATATGGTCTTAAATATAACATTTTTAAAGTAAAATAAACTTTTGTACTAGTTTAAATGAATTTGTTAAAGAATGATGACTTTGTATTTTAGTATTTACATTATTATATAAAGTCGAGTTAGCTTAAGAGAGAGAGAGAGAGAGTGAGAGAGAGAGAGAGAGAGAGAGAGAGAGAGAGAGAGAGGGGGGGGGGAGGGAGAGAGAGAGAGAGAAACTATATAGTATGGCTATAGTATAGTGAATAATGGTTAGTAAAATTCAACATCTTCAAATTGAAGCCGCTTGTGTATAGACAGAACTAACTCAAATTGTGCCCAAAGCCATAAAGCCTCTCGTTCTTTCTCTCTCCCAACTTCAATAGCTACTATTATCATATTATACTCTCTCTCTCTCTTCTCTCTTCTCTCTCTTTATACATCATAGTATAGCACATTCAAACTGTACAGAATAGAAATTTCAAAACCAACCAACCACCACCACCTTGCTAATGTTAAATTCATTATCAATTTTATAACTATAAAGCGTAAATTTTCAAAGAATTTTCATGTTTTACGTCAATTTGTTCAGTGATAAATTATTTACAATTAAAAATTTTAAGTTATTCTTCATGTTTTTGTAAATTTTACTACAAATAGCACTTTATATGAAATGAAAATGAATAATATAAAGTTATATATTATTATATGAGTTTAAAATTGTAATATTTCACTTTCACGTAAATGTTGAATGATAATAAATATTTCTGGTCATGAATATGGTTTCATAATAGGAAGAATATACATAGTTATATAATATATTATTAATAATGCATTACAAATTTTATTTTATTAATGCCTATTTTGGCTCCACTGAACTCTATTTTTGTACAGTTTTTGTTATATAATACGAGATATTCACAAAAGTTCATTTTAAAATAGTTAAGTATATAATTGAGCAGAAGTAATCATCAAATAAAATAGAGAAATTACTTAAGGGGAAGGGTCAATAATAACGATCAGCCGAACAAAAAAGTGAATGTTAATTTGACCTGACTTTTTGCACAGGGGTTTTGTAAACAAGAAGGAACCCAAGTATCTAAAAAAAATTTGGTGTAAACATACAAAACTTTCAATTAAAGTGAATTTAAAATTTTAGGTATCAGAAAAAAATTGTAATTTTAATAATATTTTGTCCATATATTTCTTGACAATTTTATCATTGGCAGCTAACACAGTAATCGATTTTAAAATGATACCCAATTTGGTAGCTATATATACAGTTAAATTATTAGATATTGGACCTCTAACGTCTCCCTTTCAGAAGAACATTTTGTTTAAAATTACTGTATAAATGTTTTAATTTTATTTATTTGAGTAAAATTAATTATTTAAAAAATGAATATTCTTAAAGCTTCTCTAAAAAAAACTAGTGTTGCAGTGTATGATTGTAATAAAGAATTTAAATTTGAATTTTTATAGAAATCGATTACAGTTTGCATTTATAGAGGAATGAGAGAGAGAGAGAGAGAGAGAGAGAGAGTTGAAATAACCCACAACACGGTGGTAAAATATATAATAAAAAATACTTTTGGTTGTTGCAATATTTTTTATGATGTGTCATATGAGAAACATTCAAGTTTGAAATTACCAGTCGCGATCCCTCAGGTCATCTTACAATTTTCATGCATGTTAGTAGTTACATTGCTATATATGTACATTCGCTACACTGAAAATTGTTATCACTAAACACATTTAAGTATGAGTGCCTTGAGCAACTTTAACTGTGAAATATGTATGAACTGGCATGTGACCAGTGTACAATTTGTGGTTGTTATAAATGTGAAATGTGAGACCAAATCATCATTTGTTACTCTTGTGTTTGAAGGTACATTTTTATTTTTATTCAACTGACACTTCATGAATAACATAACGTGTGTGAGAGAGAGAGAAACATTTGAGAGGACGTAACTGATTCAATTGTTTTAACAAAAGGGGTTCTTCAAAATACACGATATCTCCAGATTTTGATCATCTCTGTATTGTTATCAGATTTAGTAGATAATTTTAAATATAATCATTGTTATTTTAGAGGTTAGATACCTTTTATAAAAACTTTAAACTACGCTACCTTTAAATAAAAAAAAAAAAACATTTTTTACGGTATTGCTTTAGAGCCGTGCCAAAATTAAAGCCAGTTAATGATCATTATTTAAATTAATGCAGCTAATTTCAATTACTAACCCACCCTCCCATTATTTTTTTCTTCTTCTTATATGTTTTTTTACATTGTATGTACTGTACGTAAATAAATTAAATTACTATAAATAATAAATATTTAAATTAACTTAAGTATTTTAATAAATAATATCTTATAAAAAATTTAGTAAGAAATTTATTGTGAAGTAATCAAATATCATGGTTTTGTAATTATTATGAGATACCATAAAAATTAAGCTTCATTCATTTTTAGAGCTTCAAAAGCAAACTTTATTATTTAATATTATATTGATGTGAAACCTTATTCACGTATAGACAAAATAATTTTTTGTTTGTTGGTATTAAATAATTATTATTCCTAATAGACAATATGAAATACGTAATAATTAGTGTAAGCTTATTATAAACACCTTTGTTTATAAAACTATAGTTTACATTGCGCTGCATAATAATTATGTCACCTAGCATAGATATTATTTAGAATGACATAACTATTTTTGCAGTTCCAATTCAATCTAACAAACTTTTGTGCTATACACAGAAGAATAAATAACGTAATTTATGCTGTATTTATGTCATTCTAGCATAAATGATGCTAAATTAGAATAATATAAATAATTATGCTGTACAAAATAGTATTTATGCTATGTAACATAGTTATTATGCATAGATTATGCTGCATTGGATAAATTGTGTTGAAAATAAGCTAGCATAATTATTACGTACTTATTTTTATGCGTGTACATAATGATACAATAAAATGTACAATAAATTATGTAATTTCTTCATTCCACCAAGATGTAGTATCTTGATTCCGCTTATAGCATTATAAATGATATTGTGAGCGAAAGCGTGAGCGCGCTCATTTACGTGAGCGTGAGCGCGCTCATTTTAAAAGAGCGCTGGTCAAGTCTGGTTATTGGTATATAATTGAAATTGCATAAATATAATATAATCATGCTGCAAAACATAAAAGTTCAGTTGCTTTGTAGCATAGCCCTAGAGTACTGTACATAGAGTACTCTACATAGCCCTATAAAAGACCGCATAAATAATGCTATTTGGAATAAATACTGTTAATATTGAGCTAGCATAATTATTACGTATATTATTGTTGCGTATAATTTTTTTTATTAATTGATATTTAATAGGAATATAATTTATCCTCAAATTGATAAAATTTTCTTTTATTCATTCTAATATTATGAAAATATACCGTAACAAAATTTCCTTAAACTTATTTTCCTAAAGTAACAATAATGCATTAAATCATATGCTTATAATATATGAGCATGAGCTAATAGTGAAAAATACAAAGTAATTTTTTAAGAAACAAATAATTTTAAATATAATATAATTAAATTATTAAAAAATATTTATATAGAGTTCCATTTCATATATATGAATAAATTGTATAATATTATATATTTGGTAATTAAATTTTCATTAGTAAATTTGAAAGTAAATTTTAATTACAGTTTGCTTTAAGTTTTAGACTCTGATGCGGCAGTTAGAGGTTCGTTTTAGAATTCAGTACACAAGAAGATGTAGTTTTACTTTCGTGTTATCTTGTAATCTTATATACATATACATACATAGAGAGAGAGAGAGAGAGAGAGAGAGAGAGAGAGAGAGAGAGAGAGAGAGAGAGAGAGAGAGAGAGAGAGAGAGAGAGAGAGAGAGAGAGAGAGAGAGAGAGAGAGAGAGAGAGAGAGAGTGATGGGGGCTTCTGCGTGGAGAAAGGAAGCTAAAACCACGAAAAACAACTAGGGACCTACTCACTAAATTATGCTCAACAAAAATTAACATTCCTAACAACTTTGAATTTTAATAAACAAGAAAATGTGTTATTTATTTAGTTTTTAAAGAAATATAGTATTCATTTTAAAATATTGTCTTTTTTTGTTATTATATATATTAAAATTATGCTAGTTAGTGCAGGTTTAATGCATAATATGTTATTTTATTACATTGAGTTATGATAAGTACGTACATATTTTTCTGCTCTCTACTACTGCTTTTATTTTTTATAAGTTTTTTTATGTCATATTACCCAAAATAACAATTTTTTTTATTAATATTATGAAATTTTTTTTTAACTATGTAGTTAAAGTTAGATTAACAGAATTTATTTTTCATATTTGTATACACTGTGTACTGTATGTTAGGCAAATAGCGAGATTTTGTAATGACACATTTATTTATATTTGAGTCACTTTTTTACAGACAGTATACATATGCGAAATAAATAATTCAGTAAGTTTGAGTTACGATTCTATCAGAATTTTTGATCAATAATATTGCATGTATAATAAATATTAGTATAAATATAATTAATAAAGTGCATTATATTACTCCTCACATATTGCCATAACATTATATTAAAAAAAACTATATAGAAGACTTGCAAAAGGGAGGGGTGAAAAAACAAATCAGAACTCAACAATATACTAACAAAGTGCTAGCATTCAAGTTGTGTTCCTATTTCTACTTAATATTCTCTCGTATTAAAGAATAAAGTTGCTATAACTCGAGTTAAAAATTTCTCGGAACTAACATTTTTACTGTAGCTTTTGTTAGTAAGCCTCAAAGCTATTGTTTCCCTGAATGTCAATAAATTTGGTTAATTTTTTTTTTGTCATTCAATTGACATGAAATACAGGAAAACAAGAGTTTAGAAAGCTACAGCCAAAATTTTAGTATCGAGAGACAACTTTAGTAATTGCTGTGTAATTCCCTCATAAGAACGCATGTTAAATTAAGGCAGGAACCCAAAATCGTCTTCTAGCACTTTCTTGGTATTGTTGAGCTTTGAGTTTATTTTCTCACTAAATTTACTTTTGCAAGTCTTCTGTTGCCTTTGTATGTTCTCACGCGATCTATCATTTGATACGATTTATATCTCAGGCAAATGAAAAAAATTTAAAACCAATCATTTAATTAGAAATTGAAGAAAAGTTTTTATCCCCTTAAAAAATTAATTTTACATCGGGTTATTCAATCTGTAATGTAGTTTATCAACTTTAATAATGTTATACATTCTTTTTTTTTTTGCCATTTCCCGTCTATATGAATATATTAAAAATTTAATTATACTTCAGGAAGTAAAATAAAGTATTAAAAAATAATTCATCTTCATTGTGATTTAATTTTCCTTCCTAATATTTCCTTATTTTATTAAGTTTAATCAGAACTGACAACTTTTTCTATTTTACGTTTGCTGTTTAATAAATAATGAAACAATTTTAATGAATTATATAACTTTAAATGAAAACTCAACTTAAATGAAACAATGAAATAAAATCAATTTTGGAACAAAAGTATATCGTATCAGGAAATTTGTATTAAAATGAACTGGATAACAAATTCAGTTATTAACTATAATTTTGTTAATAATTTATCAAATATATTACTTTAATGAAATTTTTTTGTTTCTAACTGCCCCCCCCCCCCCTTTTTTTTTTTTTTTTTTTTTTTTTTTTTTTTTTTGCTTGCCATATTGTGTCATTGTGTTACACCAATCCCAGTCACAGTCAAGACATTGTCTTATCGACAGGTAAGGACTTTCCAATCAATGGAAAAGCACAGACGGGCCGGCCACGGCCTAAGTACACAGCCCGGCATTCTCCATGACAGCCTAGAAAAACCATGGAAACGTCTAGGTAGGCTAGTCGGTGCAACGTGTTGTGCTCTCACACTTCACGTACGCACCCCAGCAGTGGCTCGAACAAATACTCGATGAGGCGATGAGGAGTACAGAGTTACGAGTCAGCTGCCTTCACCACTCGGCCATACCAGCTCGGCATTTCTGTTCTTGTTACTTGTATTTACAAATGATATCAATTGTTTCTATTTTTATTTCTATGCATACTTAAACCTTTTCCCTATTGTTTAAATAAAGTAATTTTGATTATTGCAATATATTGTAAATGTGACAAGACCAGTACTTTTTGTTTCTTGTATAAAGTAAAAATTGGATGATAAATCAAGATTTCTATATTGAAATAATTACTTTATATTAACAAGATAATATTAAATAATACGTACATTTATTAGCACAAAAATGTTTATTTCTTACAATTTAAATATATGGAAGTAAATATTGAAATAGCTTTCAAAGTCTATTTAAATGTAACGTGGCTTTCAGTACCCCAATAAAATAAATATTTTTACTCAAAAAACTGTACTTTAAAAAAAAATGTAATAATAAATAATATTGTATTATATTTTAAAAATATTAATTTTAGAACATTTTAATAAGACTCACATGAAAGCCTCTTATGCAAAATTCATTATTTTTTAATATTTAGCATAATGCTTTATAATGAATGAACTTTATATTCGCTTCATTTTCAGCATTACCTTTATGAATAACGTTAGAAGCACTATTAAAATAATAATTTCTATATTAATACAAATAGTATATAATAATAAATCTACATGAATGTTATTATATATATATATATATATATATATATATATATATATATATATATATATATATATATATATATTAAATTAATGGTAATTTTTGTACCAAAAAAAATGCAAATAAAAATTTTAAACATGACATAAGGTTATATTATTTGCTTAAAAATAAATACATGTATTTATTTTTTGCTTGAAGAAAATGATTTAGGATTTTTTTTCCTTCTTAAAACAGACGGTATAAAAGAAACAGATTCTCTTAAGAAAGTTTTGTGAGAGGAAAAGAAGAAGGAAAAAAAAAGTTTTTGGATTCCAAGAAGTTGACAACAATAGTAAAACTGTTGCTGGCGATCAATTAGAGTGTGAGAGAAAAAGAGGAGGGAGAGAAAGAGAGAGAGAGAGAGAGAGAGAGAGAGAGAGAGAGAGAGAGAGAGAGAGAGAGAGAGAGAGAGAGCGAGATGTGCCAACTTTTTAGTTTACTTACCAGCAATTGTCTAAAAGACGTTTAGCACGACTGATAACAAAAAGTTATGTGTTGCTTTTAATATGTCATTGTGGTTTTGTTATAATACAAGAAATTATATTATTGTAGCAAGAATACTCGTGTCAAACATTTTTTTATGTATGTATAGATCACATCAATTAACAAGGAATATAATATTTTAATATATATAAAAACCATTGGTCAAATATTTTATATATTGTAAAAACTAAACAGTGAGGTTGCTGTGATTTCAGATTTCTCGTAGTCTTATTATTATAATTATTACAGTGTATTTTCTATGAGCTTTATTTTAATTATTTAGGTAAAAAAAAGTAGCAGTAGAAAAAAGTTTTTTTTTTTTTTTTTTTTTTTTTTTTTTTTTTTTTGGTTTAGTTGAAAAGTTGTTGTTGAGCAAATTATTCATTACAAGTTTGAACCTGGTTGCTGATGTTTTGTAGCAAAACTTGTTGTTAATTCAGTTATTAACATTTACGTGAATATTTAATTCAGTAGCTCTTTCTCTTGCTCTCTCATGTTTCTTATATGCTGTATCTTATTTACACAGTAAATATACCAGTTAACGTGTACTGCGGCATGAGAAGATTAAATTGAATTATTATTTTTGTGTATCTTTTACATTTGTCAACATAAAACTAAGCCGTTCCCCTGCCCCTCTCTCTCTCCATATATATCTACACTTAGCCCCCAAATTTTCATTTACATCTTGTACAGTTTTTTCTAAATTATATAATACTCTCTTACTACTGTAATCAATTTTGTTTATGATTGTTTCATCATTTTCAGCTAAAATGTTTTTCAATTTAACGAAAAGCTAAAAAACGAGCTATAAAAAATTAGAGAAGGTAAACATGACTGTAAACTTACATATTATACCTGAATAGAAGGCCAGTGACCTTATCATCATGTTTTATATGTTGGAAAATGTTCTCCAAAGAGTAAAAAAAAAATGCTACTTTCTGCTACCTTTTCTCTATACAGATAGGTCGTAACATGAATATTTATTTCAACTACCTGGAAAAGTAAACACTACAAATTGACCATGGTGCCTTCTCTTTCTCTCTTGTATATTCTAATTTATACTCAAAAAGCACTTTTTGTTTTCTAACTTACTTTTCTTTACTTAAGATTTAATCAATTGTACAAAACATATAGATATTAATTGAAACATTAAAACAGTACAGTATACTGTATATATACTGCTTATAAGCATATTACATTACACGTGAGTTTTTTTTTTTTTTTTTTTTTTTTTTTTTTTTTAGGACAAGCTGGTTGCATAACTTTTAGGATATCAAGAAATTGAGAAACTATTAATAATATAATAATTATAACTTTTTTTAAGGAGCTTGTAGGCCTTTTTTTTTTTTTTTTTTTTTTTTTAGCTATATTACTTGAACCTTATTATTTATATTTAATCAATAATATTGCAATAAGAAGAGTTACTATAAACCAGACTATCTATGTTACCATTTTTAAGGCAGTTAAATTTTTTTTAAATATCCCAATTTATTTACTGTTGATAAGCAATAAATTAACAAAAAACAATAAACAAAAAATCCCTTTTTTTCACTACTTACATATGTTATAAGTATAGAAATATATTGTTTTATTTAATCCATTATATTAATTTCGTTCTGAACTATTATTAAAGTTTATTCAACTTAGAAAAAGGCACTATAATCTAAACTATAATAGTCATTTACAATATTTATATAAAAATTTAAAGTTGTTGAGTTGTAAATCTCCTTAATTACAAGAAATATTACCGCCTGGAGAGAGAACGTATTATCATAAAATATACATAATTAAAAATTATATGACATTTTAAGTAAAATTATATAATTTTAGTTGTGATAAATCCTGTCCTCATGCAGTAAACATACTTCCTCACTCAGAGAGCTATTTTCAGTCGCAATTCTCACGAGAATGGTCAGATGTAATGTACAAAATATGTAAGCCACGTTACTTCTTCTTTTTTTTTCCATATATACAATGGACTTAACTTGTGGTTTTTTAGTGACATTTTAACAACTTTTTTTAAGTAGTTCATACTGTCTCGACTTACAAAAATCTTATAATTTATATTAACTTATATATATATAATATATAATATTCTTATATACTGTATATATATATATATATATATATATATATATATATATATATATATATATATATATATATATATATATATATATATACGACATATTTTGACGCTAGAAACTTTTTTATACTGACGGGTTAAATTAAATTGTAATTATTGATAATAAACAATAGTTTTATTGAAACTAAATATTTTAGACTCAATGATGTTGCTTCTCTCTAACTTTTAACAGACTTATAATATAAATTGGAATTATATAGTTTACAGAAAAATACAATTTATAAAGATGTAATACTAATAATGTTAATTTAAAATTTCTTTGGATATTCTCTCTCTCTCTCTCTCTCTCTCTTGTTTTGTTTAATTACAATAAAACATAGAAAATGATCTTTTTTCTTTATATTGACAAACAAACAAAAAGCATCAATAAAAGTGACAAAAACTTTCATTGTTTATTGAAAAGAAAAAAAATTGATAAGTCTTATATTTGAAGGTGTTATTTGCAGTCAAGTAGAATGAAGATTTTACACAAAATGTCAAATATTGCTTTTCTGTCCTTTTTATTTCATGTTTTTTGTTATGACGCAGCCTCAAACTTTTCAACTGAAATTCACCAACTTTTTGTATTCTTGTAAGGATTCAAACGTTCGTTTGTAAACACTTTTTTTCTTCTTTTTTTAATATCTCGACCACTATTTTAAACTTGTGACTTTCATGTCTTTATGTATGTAAAAATTTAAAAATAGTAACACAATGTATGCGAAAAAAAAAACTATATATATATATATATATATATATATATATATATATATATATATATATATATATATATATATAATAGAAATTTTACCATAAAATAATTAATTGCATATTCAGTATTCACATACCAAAAATTTCTATATTGATTTTGTTCCTGAAATTATATATTTTTTCTATTACGCGTACATGAATTTATTTTTACAATTTTAAAGAATACAATTATCGTTCAATGTTATGCTTGACAAGCCTGGAATCCATTTGTTATCAAAGTAATATCACAGTGTAATTAATGTTTATAACAATCATTTTAATGGCATTCAATCTCCACATTAAATTTTCATTTCTCCTTGTTATATAAAAAAATTATATTTCTTTTTTTTTTAAATATAAAAACTTTTTATGTTTAGTATAATTATATATTAGAGAACTTTGTTGAAATTACTACTGTATGTTGAAACCAATAATGAATATCAAAGAAATATTTAGTAAAAATGATACAATTACTGAGATTTTTTGGACATTTTTTTATTTCCTGTCCACTCTCTTCAATGTCATGCTTATTGTTGTAATTGACACTCACGTTAGCGAAATGTCTTTTTTATCTTTCCTTATACAGTTTCCTGTGTATACAGTACACCCACTAACTACACGTAAAAAAAAATGCATTAAACATTTATTTTTACTGTTATTTCAAAGACGAAATAACAACTTTAATAAATATTTGGACTTAAAATAATAATTACTAATGTTTTTTTTTTATCTTAACTTAAAAATAATATCAACGTATAAAATTTATCACAATCTTAACCAAAAATTCCAAACATTTGAAATGATTTGTTCTAGTCCAACTATTAATCTGCGAGAAAAAAAGAGAGGATATTTTTCAGTTTTAAAATAAATACATTGTGTTTGGGAGAAAATAATTGCCTAAATATTGAAATATTTTAAAATGAATAAAATCACAATAAAAACAAAATAGTAAAAGATTATTATATTTTTGCATTGATAAAACACAATAACATAAAAAATTAAATACAAATGACTTCCATTTCTATATTACGTAATGATGTGTATAATTTGACCATCAGTAGTGTGAGAGTGCACGTACAGTACAACTGTTTTCCCCGTGTCACCGTCACCGTGTTGTTTGTTTATACAGTACATGTGGGAGAGAAAAAGGACGGATATTGAATCACCGATGTTTACCTTCAACTCACAGACAATAATTAATTTGGAGAACACAACTCACGTGCAATTATAAACTTTAATACTACTAATTATTATTGTCAATAATATAAACAATCATTATTATTATTTTTTATATAAATTGTAGAACTTATTGCTACTATATATAATATATATATATTAATGTTTGTTTTATAAGACATTTTTATTGACCGTTATAGCAATTTATAGTACTGTAACCTACGAATGAATAACTAGCATTTATCTCACCAACTTATATATATATATATATATATATATATATATATATATATATATATATATATATATATATATATATATATATATATATATATATATATATATATATATACTGTATATATATGTATATGTATAATTCATTTTTCTAACATTAAGGCAAGCTCACTTGGTACAATAGTTTGATTGTGCAATAATTTTGACTGTGTGTAATCTTGATTAAAAAGCATATAATTGTCATGCAATTAAATTTAAAGCACCATGCAGATCTTGCTTCTTGTGACCAGAAAATTAAAATGTCATTTATCAATTTTGGTTCCTGTATAGTGGTAATTCTAGAAAGTTCTGCAAAAACTGTTTGATTTTATTTAAAAACAACAACAACAACAACAACAACAACAACAACAACAACAACAACATTGAGTGGGATGGAATGGCTCTTGTTCTGTATTATATACTAATAATGATTTGTTGATTTTACGAAGCTGTTCTATTATTATTTTAAATCTTACCAAAAGATTTACAGTTTCAAATAAGAGCATAGCATAATTGTAGTAAATTGAATGTTAAAAAGATTAACGTTAGCGAGCAGAAAAAAAAAAGAGAAAAATCTTCTAATTATTCTGTTAAAATAAATACAAATAATATATTACTTATATAAATAATTTGAAAACGAAAGAAAAAAATCATTAACACACAAGAAGAAATTTATGTTAAAAATATATATATAAAAAATGTAGTAAATTTTGATCTCATTGTACAAACAAAAATAATATTCTATGTGTGTATAAAGTAATAAAAGAGTCTGCTTTAATTATTAAATTTATCTTTTTCCGCTCTTTTATTTCACGTTGATATTTACATTCTTTACAGTCTGGGAGTATAAAGATAAAAATATATTGAAATGTTTATAATTATTATGACTGCATTCTTGTATGATGTACGCTTGTGATAAAAACACCACTATACCATACTATACGCGAAAATGTAATATAGAACTTAATAAAATTTCTCATACCAACGAACTCACAGCTCTTTATATACATAAAGTATAAAATATGAGGCATTTATACGAAGCGTAAATAAATCAGTTGCTTCTGCTATAGCAGAAATAAAAATGTTAAGTTATAAAAATTATGAGCATTTTTTTTATATGCAAAAAAAAAAAAAAAAAAAAAAAAAAACTTTTTTTTCTGTAGCTTTCATTCAGATTTTAATAACTTATTTTAAGTAAAATGGAAATGTAGACGTTACCAGCTTTTATCAGACGTTAATTTTGCACTCTCTCTCTCTCTCTCTCTCTCTCTCTCTCTCTCTCTCTCTCTCTCTCTCTCTCTCTCTCTCTCTCTCTCTCTCTCTCTCTCTCTCTCTACCTTAATTAGTATTAATTACGTTGTACATGGTTTGAGCATCAGCTAAGAGGGGCAGCAAAAAACAGAAAATGATGTAAAAATTTGTGGCCTTTTTGTGCTTTAATCCTTTTTGTCCATGTTTGTATTATTATTATTGTGTATTGTGTGTATAATAAAAAGAAAATTAGTAAAATAAAAAAATGGTTGAATAATACATGTGTATAGCAGTTTTTGTATGATATTGCCTGTTTTATTTATAAACGTAGAAATTTTAACATTTAGGTAAAAAAAAAAAAAAAAAAATAGTGCACAAAATAATGATGCATTATTTTGAGTGCCAGTATTAAGATAATTAGTAGTACACATCATGTTGCATTATTCGATATCTCTGTAATTGAATTGTAATTGGCTATACTGCATAATTTGTTGATACAGATCAGGTTTAGGGAAAGTTTTATATTCTTGCCACTATACTTCAATGTAGGCATTTTACAAAACCCATTTTTAAAATTAAACAAAATTTCCCTTTTAACTAAAAAGTAAGGAAGAGACAGAGACAGAGGCAGAGACAGAGACAGAGACAGAGACAGAGACAGAGACAGAGACAGAGACAGAGACAGAGACAGAGACAGAGACAGAGACAGAGACAGAGACAGAGACAGAGACAGAGACAGAGACAGAGACAGAGACAGAGACAGAGACAGAGACAGAGACAGAGACAGAGACAGAGACAGAGACAGAGACAGAGACAGAGACAGAGACAGAGACAGAGACAGAGAGAGTCTTACAAAAAAAGTTTGATCTTATATAAGAATTATATAACTTAATTTAGCAAAGATTTAAATCTTATAGATTATACAGTTTACAATGCAGTGTCGATATATAATTTCATGTTATTTATATATTATCATTGCATATCACATGTAATGCGCATATGTGCATTTAAAGCCAATGCTTTAAATGACATAAAGTTATGCCAACATAGTGCGAATTCCACTTCTTTTTATTTTTTTCCTCCGTTATTTTTGAATGGAAAATACTCTTTTAAGACAAAATTGTAATATGATTTGTGAAATGTTCTATTTAGAAAAAAAAAATACAGAAAAGTAAAAATAAAATTTGCGGATATAAAACGAAACAAAATAACAGAAAACAGCCTATTTTTCCCCTTTTAAATTTTAAAATATTCATAGCATACATATTTTTATATACATATAATATTATATAAAAATGTATTAAATGACTTTTTTTTTCTTTTCTTTTTTTTTTTTTTTAGTTTTGTAATATGATTTTAAGACATTTTAAATGAAATTATCCACGTTGTGTTTTGGCAAGCTGCTTGCTTGCTATTTTATTTTATTTCTCTCACGGTTTCTCCGGAGATGTATATAAAATGACAAAAAATGAGGTTCACGCCATCATGCAAACGAATTTTAAGTTGAGCTAGTCGAGCTGTTTGAGAAAAAAAATGAATTCCATAAGTTTGAAAATTTCTACTGCTATAGATCCATTTTATTTTTCTTTAAACATCACGCTTTAATTTAAATGCAATGATTTTATAATTATAGTATACAATAAAATTTCAATATTCTGAACTGTTAATGCTTTTTACCGGTGAAAATTTTTGGTCAATGGAGGTTATCGGTTTAGCGCGCGGGGCGACGCGGGGAAAGCTAAGGGTCCCCTAATTTAACACTAAGCTTATGGGGAAAAACACGTTTTTTTGCGGTTTTTGAGAAAACTACTCCTCCGATTTCGGAGAAATTTAAATGAGAAACACTAGACATACTTTTGCATGTTTTAAGCCCTAGAAAATGTTTATGAATTTTATAAACCGATAACCTTCATTGGTTTTTATCAAGTAAAAAATATTAAAGTAAACTGTGCGTCATTTGAGATAATTAGTCCTACCTGCAGAACTTTTCTCAATAATTGCACACACCCTATATGCGTTTTTTTTTTTTTTTTTTTTTTTTAATGACATCATTAGCAAAATATATTTTTATAGGCTATAATTTATAAAGTCTTATGTAAAATTATTAGCTTTTTAAAAGCATAAACAAATTTCCAAGTACGAAAAAAAAAGTTATATAATATTTTATTTTTAAATTTAAAATTAAGTCCGTTAAATTTCTTGCTTTATGGTAATGAATATACTTTGCTATATTATATAATTCTGTATGATGTTTGAGGTTATGTTGTATACTTGAGTTTGCTTGTATCGCAACTTGCTGTCACTTGAACAACCACTTGTGTGGTGACAGAGAGGCTATGACGTCACACCAAATCAACCACCTTAATCTTTAACAATGGATCATGAGGGGATAATTCACCGCCCTGCGACGTGGGAACAAGAAAAGAACAAAGTCAAGGAGCTACAGTTTTTAAAAAATGAGTTCTTTAATCTTTATATATAACGTTTTTTTTGGCTTGTAAGGGATATTTTGTATCAAGGATATAATTTTCAAGGACTTTAAATATAGAAGTAATTATCATTTCTATTTAACGTTAATATTACAATATTTTATTTTAAAAACTTTTTCTAATTTTGTTAAGATATATAGATTTCTTATCGAATACAATTGTTTTTATATTCAAAAGTTATAATAGAAAGAAATGTAGAAAAAGAAAACAAAATGAGTATTAACTCGTTCAATTAAACTATAATGTAATGGCGTATTTCAAATGATATGTAATTTTAATTATCTATTTAGGTAAACTGGTAAATAGATAACCCTAAACTGAATTTTAAAGCCTCAATCAGATTCCTTCCTTTCAATCTTTCATTTTATGTCATTCGATTACTTGTGTGAGGCTGCAAAATCTAAATAAGACAAACTTAATAAGGTTTTGTCACACAAAAAAAAAAAAAAAAAAAGAGTTAATTTTAAAGTAATGCATATAAATATTTACTGCAATGTGTTTTCTATTTGAAAGTGTCGCGGCATCAAATTTCTCGTTTTCTTTCTTTCTTTTATTTTTCCACTATTTTGCTCACATCATTCCAGTGAATGCGCCATCCAATCATTTTCCTATTTCTTCTGCCTCCAAACTTGCAAATTTTCTCTTCCCTTTTTCTTGCTTTCTAGTTTCGCGCATAATGTAATTGGCAATACAAAAGACGATGTTTCCTTCATATGGTATTTCACATACAATATCATACTCTATACAAGTATAAGAGTGAGGCAGCTCTTTTGGAAAGAACTTGATATAACATTTATAACATTTTCCTATGTATTTCAATTGAAAATTAAATGTATTATACTCCCAAATAATAATATAACTTCAGTGATTTTGAATGTTTTTATTGTTAAAAGTGACACATTTCTATTTGACAATACTTTGATAATTCATGTACAAAACCCACTAATGTTTCGCTTTTTTTGCGTTGTTTTCTCAATATCCTTCATTAAACTTGAAAACTTAAACTACTTAAATAATATAAAAATAATATCTGTAAATATAAATATTATCATCATTATTTTTAGTTAATTTGTGGCAAAGGGCTGATAATTGTTGTATATTATATAATGTGATTCTTATGGTTTTGTTTACAATAAAAATGGGACGGTTGGATGTCTCTTGCATCTCTGCTAAAATGAGATTTTGCCGTCACGATGTACATGCTTGCTCTATATAACATGTTCAATATTCGTCGCTTTTCGTGACGCATCTCCCACAGTTTTCTCTTTCCTATCAA